>CM029022.1:40280375-40797572 GCA_016801055.1 Panax notoginseng
TGACAATTATTGAAACAACAATAATATAAAATATCAATGCAGCAATTATTGAATCAATAAAATAAAATATTGAACAGTAACTACTGTAACAATTATTGAGTAGTGCCTTCCTTCGTAAGAATCAATAATTCAAAAATACTGTACAATCCGTGTGCTACTGTATTTTAACCACCAGGTATTCCAACAGTATTAACGGTAACAACTACGCCGTTAATTATAAACAACTTATACTTGTCGTTTTCTTCATCCAATCGCTTTTCGTTATGAGGCCCACACAAGGCTGCGCCGTCGTACGAATATTCCCCGACAGCAAGAATATTCCACGACCAAACGAATATTCACCGACCAAAAATGAATATTTTATAACCACTTGCTTAATTGAAATATTTGCGCATTTTACCCATAACTAACCACATTAATCAAATCAACCCTTTCTATTTCAAAATAATAAATAGAGGAAATTTAATTTCATTTATTAATAAGTTGGGGTCTTACAGTCCAACTCGACAAGAAGGCCAAGAACATTTTGTTTCAATCCTTAAAAGACGATCTGTTCGAAAATGTTGTCAACAGCAAAACAGGGAAGGAGGTTTGGGAAGCTCTACTTAACATACACGAAGGAACGGAAGAAGTAAGAGAAAATAAACAATCTCTCCTGACACAGCAGTATGAAATGTATGCTCATGTTCAAGGAGAAAACGTCACTGCCACCTACGAGAGATTCAACGTTCTGCTCAACTCTCTACGAGCCTATGGGAAGATTTATCCAAACAAAGATCTAATTATAAAGTGCATGAGATCCCTACCAAGCAGGTGGGATGCCAAAACCACTGCTATTAGAGAATCAAAGAGTCTTCATGAGATGACAGTTCAACAGCTATATGGCAACCTTCTGACATACGAACTGGAGCTGACTCAACGAGTTGAAACCCTATCAGAAGGAAGAAAGAATGATAAGGGTGTGGCTCTTATAGCAACTGAAAGTGCATCTAAGGTCAACACTGAGATTGACTCTGACTATGATGAAGATGATGACGAGGACTTTGCAATACTGGCAATGCTGGTGAAAATACTCAGAAGGTTCATAAATCAAGGCAAAACTAGCAAGCCAAGGAAGGTCAGCAACTATAGCAGCCAGGAGCAAATGAATGATCTATGCTACAACTGCAAGAAGCCTGGCCATTTCATTGCCAACTGCAACAAACCTCTTAGAGAAGAGCTAAAGAAGAAATCACATCCAAAGAAGGAATACAAAGGCAACAAAAGGCCTCAGAAGAGAGACAAAGGCCTTGTAGCTGGAGGATCGTGGAGTGATTCAGACAATGACTCAACTCCTGAATCTAGAGATGATGAAGATCCTCAAGTGGCTAATCTGTGCCTGATGGCTAAACATGCAAAGGACAAATAGAACTCCGACATACATGAAGTAAGTATCGATGAGGTATTTGACTTCAACTCTCCTGATGTAGATATTGATGATTTAAGAACTGCACTGCATGGCATAACATCTTATTTGCATCAATACATGAAATGGTTTAGAGTTCTTTCCAAAGATCATTCACTTCTTCAAGAGGAGAAAAAGAAAGTTCAAGAAGAACTGGAAACAGCCCTTCTAAGTACTAACTCTCTCTCCAAGCTTGAGGCTGAGAATGAACTCTTAAAACAGACAAATGAGCTCAATGCACAAAGAAGCCTAGTCTAACCTCTAAAATTGAGGAACTAGAAAAGACTATCTCTACATGGAATAAATCATCATCATCCATGGACTCCTTACTCTCTAGTCAGAGAAGTGCATCTGATAGAACATGCCTAGGCTTTGGGGGATTCACCTTAGAGCCATGTGTGGAAAAGTTAAAGGAAACTAGCACTAGTAATTCTTCAAGTTTCAATAGAGGCATTACATTTGTGAAATCCTCACAGAAGGAAGAACCAGTCCAACCCTGTTCTACTGTTTCCATCTATACTCCAAGGAGTAAAGGATCTCATGCTGGCCTGGGCTTCAGAAAAGAGAAGAGTAACCCATTCTCTACTCACCAACCTCTAAGGATTGTAAAGTCAAAAAAAACCAACTGGGAAGGAACAGTAGAGGTAAGATACACTCCTCACATTTCACGAGACCCAAGGACATGTGGAAGAAAAATCAGTTTAACAGAAGGATGACTAAATAACCACAAAAGTCCAAATGGAGGATGAATTATCACACACACACACAGGCATGCATCATACTAGATGTTTTGTGTGCAATAAAGTTGGTCACAAGGTTGCTAAGTGCTATTATAATTCAATGCATGTGAGACCCAAGATCAAACAGATTTGGGTCCCCAAGGGCACTAACAAAGTAGGACCCATATAAATATGGGTACCAAAATGAAGGTTTAATATTATGACAGGAAAAGAGCTCCACGATCACAACCTGGTATCTGGACAGTGGATGCTTAAGGCACATGATTGGGAACAAAGCCCTTCTGTCTAACTATAGAGAGAAGGAGTGTCCCTCAATCATCTTTGGAGACAATGGTTTGGGCAAGACAAGAGGATATGGCTCAGCTGGTAATGGTGCAGTGTCCTTCAATAAAGTGGCCTACGTGGAAGGTCTACAACATAATCTTCTAAGCATTAGCCAACTCTGCGATAAGAGCCATCAAGTAACATTCCTCAACAATTAGTGTCAAGTCAGAGATTTGAAGACATCTGCTGTAAAGCTAACCGGAACAAGAGAAGGAAATGTCTACACAGTGAATCTTGGACAACTAAGCTCAGATGAGACAATATGCTTTCTGGCTAAAGAATCTGAAGAAATGAGTTGGCTATAGCACAGATGATTATCTCATTTAAACTTCAAGAGCATGTCCAAACTGGCCTCAAAAGATCTTGTTGCAGGTCTACCCAAGTTCAGCTTCGTCAAAAAAAGGCCATGCAATGCCTGTCAGCTTGGAAAGCAGACCAGAAGTTCATTCAAGAACAAAACTGCCAACTTAATTGACAAGCCCCTGCAGTTGCTGCACATAGATCTATTCGGGCCAATTCCAACTACAAGTCTCGGAGGGAAAAGATACTTATTGGTTATAGTCGACGATTACACCAGGTTCACATGGGTGTTCTTTCTAACCTCAAAGGATGAAACTAGCTCCCAACTGATCAAGATGTTCAGGGGTGATGAACGAGAAAGGAGAGAAATTCAAGGCTATAAGGAGTGATCATGGCAGAGAATTCGACTTCTCAAAAATGGACCAGTTCTGCATAGACAATGGCATCAGTCATAACTTCTCAGCTCCACGAACTCCTCAACAAAATAGAGTAGCTGAGAGAAAGAACAGAACTTTGATAGAGGCTAAAAGAATGTTACTAGCAGCAACCCATCTACCTGAATACTTCTGGGCAGAAGCCGTCAACACTGCATGCTACACACAGAACAGATCACTGATACACTTATGATCAAGAAGACACCCTACAAACTGTGGAAAGGAAGAAAGCCAAGTGTCAGCTACTTTCATATATTCGGCTATGCATGCTACATTCTCAACAATAGAAAGCAGTACTTGACAAAATTTCAGCCCAAGTCAGACGAAGGAATCTTTCTTGGATATGCCACAGATAGCAAGGCCTACAGAGTGTTGAACAAGAAGACACTGAGTGTTGAAGTCTCGATTCACATCATCTTTGATGAAACAGACTTGGACAAAACAGTGCTTCAAGATACTACGACCGACAGTTCAGACACTACGAACGAGGCCGTCGAGCTCAGCACTACGATCGTAGTGCCAGATAGTGAAATCGTTGAGCAAAGAAATGAGATTGTAGAGAGGCATATGCCAGACAACGAACCTCCACACTAAGAAAAAGAAATAGATCTTGAAGGCCTAAGACAAGAAGGCATAAGAACAGATGTCCCAACAGGAAACCGATGGGCAAGAGATCACACTCAAGATCTAATCATTGGAGATCCAAGTGCAAGAGTTAAAACAAGAGCTGCCACCCAGAATGAATGTTTTTATCTAAGCTTCCTATCACAAATGGAACCTAAGAAGATAGAGGATGCTATGGAAGACTCCAGTTGGATAGAAGCCATGTAGGAAGAACTCAACCAATTTGAAAGAAGCAAAGTATGGAGATTGGTACCAAGACCAAAGAGTCATCCTGTCATTGGAACCAAGTGGGTCTTCAGAAACAAGATGGATGAAGATGAAGTAATAACCAAGAACAAGGCAAGACTAGTGGCCAAGGGCTATTCTCAGGAAGAAGGCATTGACTACGATAAGACATTTGCACCTGTTGCCAGACTAGAAGCCATCAGAATCTTCCTTGCCTTTGCTGCTCACATGAAATTCAAGGTCTTTCAGATGGATGTCAAAAGTGCATTCCTGAATGGTGAACTTCAAGAAGAAGTCTATATAGAGCAACCTCTAGGTTTCATCAATCCATCTCTTTCTAATTATGTTTATAGATTAGACAAAGCCTTATATGGTCTTAAACAAGCACCTAGAGCATGGTATGAAACACTAACTAACTTTCTTATTGAAAATAGATTCACTAGAGGTAGAGTAGATACCACATTATTCTTTAAAAAGCATAAAGACAAAGTCTTATTGGTTCAAATAAATGTTGATGATATTATTTTTGGTTCTACTGATGAAAATCTATGTAAGAGATTCTCCAAGCTTATGCAGAGCAAGTTTGAAATGGGCATGATGGGTGAGCTGAACTTCTTCCTTGGAGTGCAAGTAAAGCAGACTGATGAAGGAATATTCATAAACCAAGCCAAGTACATCAAAAATTTACTTAAGAAGTATGGCATGGAATCAGCCTCTCCCATGAAAACCCCAATTGCTCCTGCAACCAAGCTTGACAAAGATGAAAAAGGTAAAAGTATTGATATAACTCACTATAGAGGTATGATAGGCTCTCTTCTATACCTAACTGCCAGTAGACCAGATATAATGTTTGCAACATGCATATGTGCTAGATTTTAGGCTAATACTAAAGAATCACATTTAACTGCTGCAAAGAGGATTTTCAGGTATCTCAAGGGTACACCTCACTTGGGGCTTTAGTACCCCAAGGAGCCCTCATTTGAACTAACAGGATATATAGATGCTAATTTTGTAGGCTGCAAAATAGATAGAAAGAGTACCAGTGGCACATGTCAATTGCTAGAAAACAGACTTGTGTCCTGGTTTAGCAAGAAGCAAAACTCAGTATCTACTTCAACTGCAGAAGCTGAATACATTCCTGCTGGCAGCTGCTGTGCTCAGATCCTATGGATGAAAAATCAGCTAGCTGATTATGGGTTTGATTTCAAATCCATTCTCATTCACTGTGATAACACAAGTGCCATAGCAATAACTCATAATCCTGTCATTAGGGGTGCTCAAAAAATTCGGTTTTTCAATTTTTTTACCGAACCGGTTGAAACCGGTACCGACGGTACCGGTTTTTTTTGTTTTCAATTTTCTCGGTACCGGTTTTTTGGTATTTTTATACTTTTCGGTACCGGTAGCGGTAATAAAAATTTCAAATTCGATAAAATTGAAATACCAAAAAAAAAATTGAAACTCTAATAAATACTTAAAGTATCATCTTCTTATGCTGCTATTCAACTTAACACATGGGTTCTCACTTCTCACTAGTCACTACTAGTGAATGGATTGTTCACGCATGCTTTAGAAAAGAAAAAAAGAGAGAGAAATACTGTAACATATAATGTGCCAACAACAAGAAGCCAACACAATAGTACACAACAAGCCAACACTCAACAGTGCACTAACACAAGCCAACTAGTACATACTAATTACTAGCCATTGAAAACATGATCTAAAACTGTTGCATACAAACAAACATTTTATATCATCAAACGCCCATAATTTTATATCATCAAGCCAAGTTAGCCAACTAGTCAACTACAACAGTACACAAGCCAACACTATTGTCTAATAAACCAACAAGGCAACAACATGCCAACAGTACACACTACACAAGCCAATACTCAACAATAGACAACTACAAAACGAAAACCGAACCATGCATGAGGTATAACAATTTCAATTAATTATTATTATTTATTAATAATTATATATATCACCATGCATGCGGTGTAACCGAAAACTGAACTAAAAAAACCGGTACCGATTTTGTACCGAACCGGTACCAAAACCGATAATTTGGTACCGGTTTCAGTTCTTATTTTTTCAGTAATTTCAGATCGGTACCAGTTCGATTTTTTTGGTACCGGTTCAATTTTTTACCGATGAGCACCCCTACCTATCATGCATTCTAGGACTAAGCATATAGAAATAAGGTATCACTTCATTAGGGATCATGTGCAAAATGGAACTATATCTTTACAATATATCCCTACTGAAAATCAACTTGCTAATGTCTTTACAAAACATCTAGATGAATCCAGGTTTAACAAGTTAATAAGTGAGCTAGGAATGCTTAATTTACAACCATAAAATATATGCTCTAGTATGTGCTAACCATACAGATACAAAGGCTATGGTTGAAATCATAGACATGATCAAGGGAAGTCCACGATCGTAGAGCTGAAGTGACATGAAAGACAATGATCGTAACATAGACTCAACAATCGTAGTGCAGACTCAACAATAGCAGAACCCCATCAATAAAACAAAAGGAGCATCCTGTGATGATAAGTTTCAAAACAAAGCAATCTCTCTGATAAGCGCCTCAGGAACAAACCTAACCCTTGACTCACTCCAAGAGGTTGGCCCTTCTTGAACTACCTTAAAAGAATGTTAAGTCAAAAACTCATCACAAGGATCCGGCCAGACTCGACGATCGTAGTTTAAACACGACGATTGCTGGATAGACTCGACGATCGTAGTTCAGACTCGACGAATGTAAAGCAGACTCAACGATCACAAAGGCTACCTCAACGATCGTAGTCCTCCATAAGGATACATTGGCTCAGAAGGAGCTAAGGGAAATTCAGTACAATCCTCCTAAGTCAAAATCGCAGAGCCAAGCAGATTTTGACACCTGCCCCACTAAACAAAATAAAGAGAGGGAAGTTACAAGTAAAGTTTGAAAACTCCTTTTTGTAATCAGAAGTTCAAAAAGCTTATCTCCCTCCTCTCTTTCTCTCTACAAGCAGAAACCCTAACCCCAAAGAAAGCTCAAACAACCATACTCCCTTCAACGATAGAAATGGTAGCCTCCAACGTTGTCTCTGGCTACAGGCTATGCTTCGATGAGTTCAAAACTGTTGAACCCAAATTTCACAAGATTCTGACATTATTAAAGAAGGCTAGTCTCAAAGACGCTTTGGGTATGAGCACATAGATCTACCCAATGTTAATAAAGAAGTTTTATAGAAATGGAGTATACGAAAATGAAGTCCTCACGACGAGAGTCAATGACGTGGAAATCAAACTAAAGGCTGAGAACATCAACCTAGCCCTAGGCTTCAAATCCGAGGGTTTTTGGTTTTTAGATGGCATCAATTTCCATGTAGGGCTTAAGAAAATGCATCACAAGAAATCCCCCACTGTCAAAGGATATAAGAAGAAGGAGTTTCCTTAGAGGTACGAATTTTTGGGTGACATTATTGGGAAGTGTAATTGTTGCAAAAGCACTGGGCACGATTTTATAAATGAGGTGCAGCTAAAGCTCATGACTGCCATAAGCTGTGGGATACGGCTTAACTATGGAGCTCTACTGCTGGAATGATAGGAAAATGGATTCTCAACTCAAAGAAGACAAAGGGATCTCAAAAGATACTCTACGGGCGATTTATAAGCATCATCTTACAATCTGCTCTTGGTGATAAGATTGGGGATAATGAAGGAGAGTCCATCAATCCAAACAGACGAATGACACAGCAACTATTTGAGAATTGGAAAAGGAATCCAGCTGAGTATGTAAGCATGATGACTGAGTCCAGTGGAAGAACTGGTGGTCTAAAGGAATCAGGGATTCTAGGAAATATGCCAGTCGTCAAAGAGACTGCAGAAGAAGAGGAAGAGACCAACAAGGGAAAACCCACTGCCCTTATCAGAGAAATCAAGGGCAAGAGGAAGCTAAAGACCAGGATGGTAGAAGAACCTCAAGGGTCTACCACTGACATTCCTATAGAGTCCTCTGATATTGAGACTCTGAGGATCCTAAGAAGAAAAGAACAGCAGGCTGAGGCATATGAGGATAGAGCTACCATAGCACAGCTGTTGAAGAAGAAGAACAAAATCAGTCACAAGTCCAAGAGGCCATCTGTCTCTTCGATCGTAGAGTCTCTACCGATCGTAGAGACCAGACTGAACACCTCGAGCAAGGAAGCTGCTACACCAGATAGTCTGGCTGATCAACAGGACAGAGCTGAAGCTAAAGAAAGTCCTGAGGCTGCGGTTCATCCTAGAAAACCAAGACGAAAATTAGTTAAGAAGTACATCCTCATCAATGAAGGAGTACTCAAAGAGGAAGACAAAAAGATGGCTGCTAAAAAGGAACTGAACAAAGAAAGCCAAGAGGACATAGCTCCAGCTGAGGGGGAGACACCTGAAGTTCTCACCTTAGAAGATGCCCCAGTTGAGGGGGAGCTACTAGTCCTGCAGGTGGATGATCATGCTGAGGGGGAGCCTCATGACATCCCCATGACAGAAGAAGATGCTCCTGCAGAAAATGAAGAACCAGAACAAGGACAAAATGTAGTTATTGAAATATTGGAATCCCTAAAAGGAGATAGAAAAGTAAAGAAAGAAGAAGATGATGGTGAACTTGAGATCACAGGTGTGGGCCGTGATGGATATAGGAGTTATCTCTACAATCAGCTGTTCTCTTATCTATCCATGATGCCATATCATCAAGCTCAAATCCTAAACTCCTGGAGCCACATGTTTTGGAGCTTCAAGGAATATTCAGCCATCTCTGTGCTAGCCGATGGATTTTCAGGCAACTTCAACTTTGCCAAGAAGCTCATCACAAATGGTCACTCCTCAAGAATGGTGCATGAGGTATTAACTATTCCAATTCTTTTTAAAGTGAATCACTACCCACTGTCTTTCTCCAGCCAATTTTATGAATTTCCAAGCTGGTTGGAAGTGGTTATAAATCCACCAAGTCAATCCCCAGTTACAGAATCCCAAAATTCTGTAACTAGTGAACCAAATGTACCAAACTTCATATTAATCCCAACTCCCATCATCCCTACGATTACTAACTCTCAACCCATCGTAGAGTCCCAAGCTCAAATCGTAGAGTCACCCTCTTCCGATGCTCAAACACAAGCCCCTCCATCAGATATTCCCTCTTCATCCACAAATGAATACTTCAACCTTGATCTTTCCCTTTACTCTTTGCAAGATCAATTCAAGAGAACATCCCCTCCTTTAAACAATCCTCAACTCAGTGAACTACTCTCAGATCTGCCCACTAAAGCTGAGTTGAATGAAGTGTCCAAGAAAATGATCAAGGACATCGATGATAGCCTTGAAGCTCACTCAGAATCCATTCATCTTAGACTGACAAAAATGATCACTGCTGCAAATAATCTCCCAGGCACCCTAAACGCTGAGCTTACTAAGAAGCTGAGAGAGATTATCAAGGAAATGATTAAAAGCATAAAGGACATGGATGATATTCACTTCATAGCCGTCAAAAGACACAGATATGTTGTTCTTGCATTACAGAACACTCAAGAAGCCCAGAATAAGCTTATGTTGGAGAACATCATCAGTTTGAAAACTGCAGTAAAAGAATTTCAACAAGCCTATGTAAACCAAGGACAGCAAATTGACAATGTTCTAGCCGTTCAAAAAAATAGCGAAGCTCGATCTGAAGCTCTGATAAAGGAAAATTGAGAGGACATTGCTCAAACTCAAAGCCAACTCAACGAGCTCGTCCAAGGAGTGACTCGACTATCCGAAGACATTCGAACCCTTGATGCTGACATAAAGGGGGAGAATAAAGGGAAAGGAGAAGGAGGCCAGGGCAGAGGAGTTCAAGGAAGCCAGGGCAGAGGCAGAGGAAGGAGTCCTCTTACAAGGCAATTCCACCAACAGACTCCACAATCCAGTCATCAAACTCAACGACCTGATCAGCAGAAAATTTTAATGGCTCAGCCATTAAGGAGTCTAGGGCCAGCTACCAGCTCACAAAATATGACCACTACAGGCCTAAGAATGCCAATTGGAGATCCTGCATTCATGAATTGGCATGATCACAACCCAAAGATAAGCCTAAGTGAGCTGGAAGATATAGCCAGGAGGGATGAAGCTAGCAGGAAAAGAAGGGCTGAGGAGTATACCAATCTTCCACGAAAAAGATTAAAGAAATAGAGATAAGTGGAAGTTTAAATTCTTATTGATGTAAAGCTAAATTGTAATATTCTCCAAACATCAATAAATTCATGCTTATTCTCTAGAAATTTCAGCTGCTCACTGAAATATTAAGTCATGTTTACTTTCCTGCAACTGCATCCAGAAACTAATAATCATAACAACAAATTTGCTTGGTTATGTCAACATCAAATAGGGAGAGATTATTGGGAGAGTGCATATTTTGATTTGATGTTTTAATATAAATGCTCATGATTATTTGTAAAGTCCTTCAAGGAATATTTGTATAAGGACTTAGTGATAGATCAAATTTGTTAGGTTGATCTAAGCTCTTAATGTATATCAATCTGTAAATGAATGTATAGAAAATAAGATCAAACTTGTTAGGTTAATCTTGAGATGTACTAGATATGCTTCGAAGAGATCGTAGTGTATCAAGCTGATCAAGATTACAGAAGCCAAGGCAGAACATAGAGTGATCCCTACGTTTGTCGAACCAACTCAAAGATCGTAGTGTGCTCTCAGAAACGTAGAGCTTGCAAAGTCAGCAAGTGAAGATCGTAGTGTATAGGTCTTTAAGAGAAATCAAAGTGCTCTTATTTGAGAGCATCAGATCAAGCACCAAGGTGATAAGACACCACGATGTGGATCGTAAAGTATCATCTGCCTTGTGTCAGAAGCATCAAACCCTACCTTGTGTTTGGAGACAAATTCCAGCAAATATGGAATAGGTTTCAAACATTGAAGTCCTCACCAGTTCCAACGGTACAAAAGATATCCTTAGTATACAACAAAAAAACGTATTGAAGAAGCTAAGGAAAGTACCATTGGTAAGAGGAAAATACCTTTTCAGGTGTTAGGTGAGAAAGCAGTCTGCTATGTCAGTGGGCCAAAATGCAATTCAGCAGATGTGCAGAAAAGTCTCCATCAATGTACAGAAATGTCAAACGCATTTAATGCTTCAACGGATGGATCAAACGGGTAGATTTCAAGATCACATATATGCAAAATATATGCAGATGATAGAATCAAGTAAGCATTGAAAAAAAATACACAAGAACACTCAACGCTCAACTCTACGATCTGAGAAAAAGGAAAGCTTGCTCAGCTACTCAGTTCTTTCGAACAAGTGCTTAAACAGCAACTGAGTAGCACCAATCAAGAACTCAACAACCACCAATCAACTGAAGTAAGAGTTTCAAGTCAGAAGGACTTGAAGAGTTCTAAGTGAACTGTGAAGAGCCAAGTCTGCTGGACTGAAGAGTTTAAGAGTGAACTAAGAAGTTCCTAGACTGCTGGTCTAGAAGGAATCTGTGTGATTCAGAAAGTGTAAAAGACATCCTTAGTGGATTTTCTACTCGAGGAGTAGAAGAGTGGACTAGGAGCTTTAAGTGCTCTGAACCACTTAAAACGACTGTGTGTATTACATATATGCTATAACTGCTATATCTGCCTCACTCTGATTAACTCACTATCTTAAGGGAAATTAAAACAAATATTAATTCTGCTGTGTTTCAATCATCATCACTCTAATAAAGTAAAAAGAAAAGATTTTTAAATATCTATTCAACCCCCCTTCTAGATAACTATTGTGCCTCCGGAACTAATAATATATATATACACACACACATACATATACAAAAGCCCTATCAGTGCTTTAACATATGTTGCCCTATATATGTTGTATTTTTATCTGTTTAAATTTATTATTTTTGTATTAACTTAAAGGTTGGATCTCTCTTGTATGAGAGGGGTTTAATTTCAATTTGGGCATATGGGTATTGTTATTTTTGGCTATCTTTAGTGGGTTTAAGTTGAAATGCTTGTTTTGGTTCTTGGATTTGATGGGTTTATTTGAGTTTTCTTGTTGTTGACCTAAACTGCCTTTCTGGGTTTGCTTGAAATTTTGTACTTGTGATTTTGTCACTACTCTCATGTTTGGTCTAAGACAATGGAGAGTTTTATGGCTAGATTTTTTTTCTTCGATAACATTGACTTGTATACCTTAGCAAAAATAATATGAAAAGCCTTCTAAAGAAACTTCATATCATGTCCAACCAGTCTGAAGATTTAGAAGGCTCTCCTACTTCATCAAAGAGCAATAGGTTGAGTGATGTTTCCTCACCTGAGAGGTTTTTGCAGTCTCAATCCTATCATAATTCGAAGCATAAACCCTTTTCAGCTATTTCAGGTTGGTTGAATTCGGTTATAAATAGGCGTAGTCCTAGTCCTAGTCCACCATCATCTTTAAATGTGCCTAGAGGAGAAAGAATTGGACGGATTGTTGATTTCCTATTTAAACCTATTATCCCTGCCTACATGTGTGTTTTTATTTGATTCTAAATGAGTTTTTATTGTTTCTCCTTTTTAAAGACTGTGGGTAAGAACCAGTGTTTACAATAAAAAATTGATAATAAGTGTGAGTTATCCCCACCCCTTGTGGGTAGAAGTTTGCAGTGGCAAAGTAGTAAGTGTCAGTTTAAATTACAAACCACTTTGCCTAGAATTAGCAAAAAAAAAATAATTACTCAATTGTCTTGGCTAAACTGATTACTTTGTTTTGATCCTCATATATTGTTAAAAGTTTATTGCTCCTCATTAGCATAATTAAAGAGTTCAAAACTTAAAAGTATACCATGAGCTTGGGTCAGTGGATTACCTCCACGGGAAAGGATGGTTCTCAAATCTTACATAAATTTTCAATCAAGTTTATGGAATGCTCAAGTAGCAAAGCATAAAGGTCATGGAAATGCAATAATACTTGGACTAACATGATAGCTGAAGAAAAGTAATAGTAGTTGACTTAGGGGAAAACATCGAAATGATCAACTTTATGGTTTTGGCTAAAAACTGTATCTTTCTAGTTGAAGTTGAAATATGTTTTTGCATCTATATCTGCATTCCCTCTCTTTACATACAGACGAATATTAGTTTGTTGTGGATAGATTTGATTTGAGTTTAACTGATTTATATGTAACATGTAATATATAGATGGTCCATTAAACTGCAAGCATATTCAAAAATAATATTTATTTGTTTTTTTCCTATTTGAGGGTGGGTTAAGAAATTTACCAGCTCATTATACTTTCACATGTGCATATTGTCATATAGTTTAGGTAGCTTAGAAACTCGTTTGAGATTCACTTAGTAGGAGTGAATCTCAAATAGTCCCCGTTTTGGGACTGTTCTTGTATGTTACGATCTCACTTAGGTCGGTGTTAACGACTTGAGCACGTCTTTATATTTTTTGAATTTTCGGTCAGTATATATCTCTTGATGTTCTTCGGGTGCATATTTAGACTATGATGTGTTAGTCTATTTCGTGTACTTGAAGACCATGAGAAGATGTTGCCGAAATTTCTGAAAAATTTAAAGATGTGTTCAAGTTGTTAGCATCAGTAAGGCGACACATCCAGGAATGGGATAGAAGCTTGACCCGTTAGAGGTGGAGATGAAGTTAGGAAACTCATAAGCTTGCATATACATTAACTTGGAGACTTGATTGTGTTTGTCTTGGCCAACATCTTCCCACCACATATTCGACAGGCAAAAACAATTAAATTCTGTATTTCCTTATTTAATTTATGTAATTTGTAATTGTATTGCTTAGATAAACTTAAGATAAAACCCTAACTTCCATTATGAAACCCCTGAACTCCATTATTAACATAAACTTACTAAACTGCAATAAAATAATACTAAAACCCTTAAAAATAAGCAAAACTTGTCAATACTTAGGTAAAAAGTAAAAAAAGAGCCCAAAACCAGTCTCGACAGTCAAAATGCCACGCAAACACACACATAGCACCAAGTAGATATTAAGCATGTGATACAACTTACGGGACTCGATTCTAACATACGGAGGCCGAGTTATCAGCTCGTAGGCAAAACTCGTTAACACTTAGGCAAAAAGTCAAAAAAGAGCCAAAAACCTGGCTCGGCCGTCGAAACGCCACATAAATACACACATAGCACTAAGTAGGTATTAGGCACGTATTACAACTTTCGAGACTCGATTCTGACATACGAAGGCCGAGTTATCAGCCCGTAGGCAAAACTCGCCAACACTTAAGTAAAAAGACGAAAAAGAGCCCAAAACCCGCCTCGACCGTCGAAATGCCACGCAAACACACACATAGCACCACGTAGGTAATAGGCACGGGTTGCAACTTATGGGACTCGATTCCGACAAACGAAGACCGAGTTATCAGCCCATAGACAAAACTCACCAACACTTAGGCAAAAAGTCAAAAAAGAGTCCAAAACCCACCTCGGCCGTCGAAACACCACACAAACACACACATAGCACCACGTAGGTATTAGACACGCGTTACAACTAACGGGACTTGATTTCGACATACGGAGGCCGAGTTATCAGCCCGTAGGCAAAACTCGTCAACACTTAGGTAAAAAGTCAAAAAAGAGCCCAAAACCCGCATCGACCGTCGAAACACCACGCAAACACACACATAGCACCACATAGGTATTAGACATGCGTTACAACTTACGGGACTCGATTCCGACATACGGAGGCCAAGTTATCAACCCGTAGATAAAACTCGCCAATACTTAGGCAAAAAGTCGAAAAAGAGCCCAAAACCCGTCTCGACTGTCAAAACGCCACGCAAACATACACATAGCACCACGTAGGTATTAGGCATGTGTTATAACTTACGGGACTCTATTCCGACATACGGAGGTCGAGTTATCTGCCCGTAGACAAAACTCGCCAACACTTAAAGAACACAAACAAAACTAATTTAAATATGCTCTATTTTTCGAATTCGTTATTAATATTTTAATTTTGTAGGGGCTTGTTGATGAGACTCCAACGGGTGGAGGTTGTAGCACATGCGATGCTCGTGGTGGAGATGGTGATGACTACTGGGCTGATGCTGATGAGACTATAGAGGGTGGGATCGGCAGTAAGACCAGAAGTGGGACCGGCGATGGGACCGTAGGTGGGCCCAGCGCTGGGATCGGCAGCGAAGATGATACTGACATTCCTGATCTTGGGTTGTAATACCCATTATGTTTATATTTTGACTTTCATGTATGTATTTATACAGCTTTTGAGTTGTACAGACTAGAGTTTAGTATCTAGTTAGGTTGATGGTATATGTATCTAACTATATTGATTGCTTATGATTACATTTTGTATTTACATTGTACGACTTTTATCTATAAGTCATTACGTTGTTTACATATTTAATGATTGATCTACCAAAAGCTATTATTGTTATTGATATGCGTTCGTGAAGAATTATTTATTTTTCTTTAGTTTATAACATGTACAATTATGTATAGGTAAATGAACAGGGGTATTTTGCAATTTTTCAAAGAATATGTTTTTAAAAAAAACCTCATTGGCGACGGGGGGATTTATTAATTTTTTGAAATACTTATTACTGACGGTCTGTTCATCGTCAATACCGTCGCTAATGACTCATTGCCGACGAACAGCCGTCGATAATGCCACACTTGTCGACGGCGAGCGACGGGAACCAGGGGCGACGACCTATACGGCGACGATAAGGGTGACGGACCATGTCGTTGACAATGACCTTTTTTTTTTGTAGTGTACTCTGGGATTATTATCTAGATTTAGTAAAAGAAAGACAACAGATACGTCCATTGACAGCTAAATCAAATCTCAATCATGATATTCCTTTGTAACCCTACATGTCCAACTTTATGATTAATCTTTAATTTTATCATTGCAGATAAATAAATAAATAAAATTCCTTGTTCATGAGAAACATTTACGGCCTTCATTTCACAAAGTATCGGTTACAAAATTTACGTATATATATATATATATATATATATATATATACACACGGTCCGGATCTTAAGCTCACTCCTTATATAGCTCACCTTGCTCACCCTGCTCACCCCCTTTTAGCGACGGACTGGATGACGATTTAGTCCATTGCTATATATAGAATCGTCGTCTTAGCTTTTAGCGACAGACAACATATAGCGACGGATTCTATATATAGCGATGGACCGAATCATCGCCTGGTCTGTCGCTAAAGGGGGGTGAGCAAGGTGAGCTAGATAAGGGGTGAGCTTAAGATCCGGACCATATATATATATATATATATATATATATATAGAGAGAGAGAGAGAGAGAGAGAGAGCAAGGATCAAGTACATACCCCTTATCTTACTCACCCGTGCTCACCCCCCTTTAGGCGATGGTTTCAGTCATACAACCGTCGTCTATACTTTTAGCGACGATATATGTTGTTCGTCGCTAAAAGTATAAACGACGGTTGTATGTCCAAAACCGTCGCCTAAAAGGGGGTGAGCACGGGTGAGTAAAATAAGGGGTATGCACTTTATCCTGATCGTATATATATATATATATATATATATATATATATATATATATATATATATATATATATATAGCTCAGTTTTCTCTAGCGAACTGGAGGGAGCGAACTAAGAGCGAAACGGCTATAGCGACGAAATAGCATAAAAATTGGCTTTCTATGCTATAACGACGAAAAAAAACCGTCGCTATAGCCGGTTCGTTCTTAGTTTGCTTCTTCCAGTTTGCTAGTGTGGGCCCATGTGCACATTTAGGGTTCACATGACCTAATTAAATTAAATGCACAATTAGGGTTCCACGACCTCATTAAATGTGCAAGTTAGGATTCGCAATGGAATGAAGATGAAAAAGTCAGAAATAAATATGCTAGACCGGGAGAAGCCTCCACGTGTCCTGAGGCGAAAGACTCGTGGAGGCGGCTCATTTTGGGAATTGATTGAGGGATTGGATTGGTGGCTAGAAGGACAGGGCAATAGGGGCATTATTCTAAGGACTAAAGGGTATTTCTGAAATTTCCCTGAAGGCATGTGCCTTGCACATGACTACTTTCCAAAATACCCTATAAATACCCCTTCCATTCCATTTGGAAGGGGGACTTCTCTCCGGACACAAGACTCGGACTCTTTTAGTAGCTTAAGGCTCGGATATTCCACCTAAAAAGTACTACCAAGATTCGAACACTCTCTCAACTCGAAGAACCGAAGAAGGCTCTTGGAATCCCAATAACCCTAACACGGTTTCCGGATTCTAGGGGTTCTGCCACGCGTCGCTGGAGTAATCGCCCACCTGTCGTTCTCCCCTCTACAATCAACCAATCAATTCCGTATTCTTCGTGGATTTCTCTCCTCCTCAGCCAACACGAAACCCTAAGCGAGCAAGGCGCGATTTCCTTGTCCACATTTATTTGGCGACTCTACTGGGGAGGTGTAGAATTCGTGAAGGGTATGCCCACAACTCGAAGTGGGAGAATTACAGGGAGAGCTGCTTCACCAACAGATAGCATTACCTCGCCGGATCCAGTTCCAAGACAAGTGACTCAAGCATTCCAAGGCGCAAACCTGGATTTTGACCAACCACTTGTTGAAGACGTTTCAGAAGAGAGTTCGACATCACCATATATGGCTAATCAACAACAAACCAACGCAGGAAGGCAAGGCGAGGATGCAGGTGGAGACCAGACGAATACTGTGCAACTGGAGATGCTCAAGGCATTGAAGGAAGCATGAGAAGGACAAGGGATGATGATGGCCATGATGCTGGAAATGCAAAGGAAGCAAGAGGAGATGGGGAACTTCTGCCAGCAGTTGATGCAGATTCCTACGTTTAAGGCCATGTTCCCAAGAAGCTCGCAGGGGGGACAGGTAGGAGTGGAAGACAACAACAATGGCAGCAACAACAAAGAGAACCAGATTGTATCGCCCTCGACGGAAAGTCAATCGGTTCCAATAATCAACTTGGAGGCCCAACACAGCGGTGACGTGCCACAACGTAGGTTGGAAGCAAGCCAACCTCAGACAAACATCATCCCAACTGCTCTCCCATCAATTTCACAGGTGCAAATGCCAACCATTCCAGGCGATGTCCAGCGAGTGAGCCAGCAACTTCCACCAGTGTCGACTTTGCATGACGCAAGTGTGCACCAACCAATCTCTCTACCATACACACCGCCGATGCCACAGTATATCTCAACACCCCAGAGAGTTCACACCACGAGCCAGTATGTGACGAAGGATGATATGATCGATGTAATCAATCAACTTCGTAGGCAGACATCTCGACCCTTGGAGTTGGACTTTACTCCACCTTACCCAGCACACATTCGGAGGCAACCTTACCCGATAGGATATATCGAGCATCCCCCGCAATTTCCAAAATACAACGGGGAGAAAGGAAATGCCAGGGAACATATTGCCAGGTTTGTAGAGTCGATGTCTCCGTGGCTGGGATATGATGAAGTGAACAACCACAACTTGTTGATGCGGGAATTCAACAAAACTTTGACAGATAGTGCCTTTAGTTGGTACTATAATTTGGAGAAGGGGTCAATCCATGATTGGGATGACCTCAAATTACAATTTTTTAAGAAATTTTTCTATGTGCAGAAACAGGTAACCATTGTAGAACTCATGCGGTTCAAGCAGAAGCCAAATGAGGAGCTATCAGATTACGTTGACAGGTTCAGGGCCCAGGCACAGAAGTGTGCAGAGCCGATTGAAGAAAAGAACCTGGTCAGCATTTGCAACAATGGTGCCTTAGATTCCTTCAAGCCCCACCTCATTACCAAGGCTTGTGATTCCTTCGCGACCCTCTCATCTTTCGCACAAGACTTGGGAGGAATCATGACACTGCCCACTAGCCATGCGACGGTTACATGGAGGGGCAAGAGAACAGCAACTGTGGCTTTGGCTGACTCTCAGTCAAAACCACAAGGGGGCAAGAGGGAGAAGCATGAGAAAAATTTTGAGCGAAGCAAAGGAAGGCCTGGAGATAAATATGCAAGAAAGTCGGTCCCGGAGGCTATCACATGCAGTGAGAAAGCATTCAGGGGTCTATACGAGCAATGGATTGAACATGGGGTGGTGAAACCCCCAAGGCCTAGATTTACAGTGACGGAGGAGATGAAGAGAAGGCCAGACTTCTGTGTTTTCCACCAATACGAGGGACACTCAACTATGGATTGTTATAGCCTGCGTAGGATATTCCACGAGAAGTTGGCAAATGGGGAGATTGAACTGGGAAAGGAAAGCAGTGTTCATGACAAGCCACTGCCAAATCACAAGGGAAAAGAAACATGCAACACTGTTATCCACAACATAATCCCAGAAGTGGAGATGATGGTGGAAGAAAAGGAGGAGTGTGACCCAGGCCTGCAAGTGACAGCGTTGATGAATGGGGCCAAATTCAGAAAATTTTTCGATCAGATAGGGTTGGCCAAGGAAGCAAGGATTGAGGCAACCAGGGCAATAATTAAGGCCGCCGAGACACAGGAGACTTGCATGGCCATAAGCAAAGGATTTGTGTAAACAATGGAGGAGGAAACAAATAAGATATCTTTCTCTAAAGCTGATAGAGAGATAAGATACCCGCACAATAGACCATTGTATGTGACAGCGATAATCAATGGCATCGAAGTGCGGAGGGCATTCATTGACAATGGAGCATCTGTAAATATTATGCCCTACGCCATGTTCAAACGGTTAGGCCTATCAGAGAAGAAGATAGTGAAGGAACAAACAAACATTACAGGATTCGCTAACCAGAGCACGAGAACCCTGGGACATATCAAGGTAGACATGCAAGTTGGAAAAATTCGAGGGCCTGTAATGTTCAATGTTGCAGAGGTAGATGCAGCATACCATATCTTGCTGGGAAGGGCTTGGCAAAATGACTATGGGGTGGTACCCTCAGTCTTTCATCAGTGCCTGAAAGCTATCTGGAAAGGGAAAGAAGTGAAGGTACCAGCAACTCGAAATCCCTTTGGACCAGAGGAGGCACACATCACTGAAGCAACTTTCTTCGATGATGTCGCTGAAGAGGGAGAGAACCAGATCGCGAGGCCTGATTCCTTAAGACTAGCAAGCTGGAAGGAAGTGCAGGAAGATAAGTTTGTACCTGCAAAAAAAGTAAAGAAGAAGACCTCGGAACATGGAGAATGTTCCAAAGATATGAAGCCAGTCGTAGTGGACTTGGAGAAGGAAGGAAGAGAAGAGAAGAAAAGGCCAGCAAATCCTGAAGATACCAGAAATATAATAAATGCCAAGCGGATAGCACAGTCCGACGATGGCCAAAAGACAAAATGGGAGAGGGTTGTAAAACCCGACGGAAAGGTAGTGTTTCGATTATGACGGTGCAAGGGGGAAGAGCCCAAAGAAGCGTGCAAACCCAACAGCTCAAGAGGTGTCCCCCACTCCAGCAATAATGAAGGAGAAGAAGTTGTACAACAGAAGGTAGAACCAGCTCCAGAATGCTTTGAAGATAGGCCAAAACCTTAACAAAATGAATTAGAAGAAGTTGATTTGGCAACAGATGGAGGAACGCCAAGACCAACTTATGTCAACAAGGAGCTTGAGGCTAACCAGAAAGAGGAGCTCATACAACTATTGCGAGAGTATAAGGACGTCTTTGCTTGGAATTACGACGAGATGCCCGGAATTGACAAAGATCTTGTGGAGCACAATCTAAACATAAGCCCGGGAATGAAGCCAGTGAAGCAAGCACCTCGCAACTATGCACCCGAGGTCGAAACCCAAATAAAGGAAGAAATCAAAAAGTTACTGGAAGTAGGGTTCATCAAGCCAATCCAACATCCAACATGGCTTTCCAGCATCGTACCGGTAAAGAAATCAAATGGACAGCTACGAATATGTGTCGATTTCAGAGACTTGAACAAGGCATGCCCGAAGGATATGTACCCATTACCCAACATAGACACCTTGGTAGATGCAACGGCTAATCATGAGATGATGTCTTTCATGGATGGGTTTGTGGGCTACAATCAGATAAAGATGTCCATGGAAGATGCAGAGTTGACAGCCTTTCGTACCCCGTTTTGGAATTTTTACTATGTAGTAATGTCATTCGGATTGAAGAATGTGGGGGCAACTTATCAGAGGGCAATGCATGCTATATTTCATGACATGATTCATGATATAGTGGAGGACTATGTGGACGATGTGGTAGTGAAATCCAAGAAGGCAACAACTCATGTGGAGGACCTGAGGAAAGTGTTTGAGCGATGCCGAAGGTATAAGTTGAGGATGAATCCGAAGAAGTGCGCCTTTGGAATGACGGCTGGAAAATTCTTGGGCTTCTTGGTGCACAACAGAGGTTTAGAAGTGGACTCAGGCAAGGCGAAAGCAGTTACAGAGATGCCCCCACCAAAGACGCAAAAGCAGTTGAAGAGCTTTCTAGGGAAGGTCTCGTACATGAGAAGATTCATGCCAGCATTAGTCGAAGTCACAGAACCTTTCGGCAAATTACTAAAAGGAAAGGCACAATGGGACTGGGGGCAAGACCAACAACAGGCCTTTGAGAAAGTAAAAAGAATTTTGTCTTCGGCACAAACGATGGTAGTGCCACAAAGAGGAATGCCGTTGCAGTTGTACATCACATCTACCAAGAAGTCTATAGGAGGATTGATCACGCAAGAGGTGGATGGAGAAGAGAAACATGTGTATTACATTAGCCGGATAATCAGAGGACCGGAAACCAGGTATTCACAAGTAGAGAGGCATTGCCTAGCGTTGGTGTTCATTGCGCAGAAAATGCGACATTATTTTCTAGCACACGAAGTAATGATTGCAACAAAAACTGATCCGATCAGATACCTATTAACTAGGCCAGCATTAGTAGGAAGACCTGCTAGATGGATGATGATTCTTTCAGAATATGACATCAAGTGTGTAACACCAAAGGCAATCCGATGTCAAGCCTTGGCAGACCTGCTAGCTCAATTTCCAAACGGAGAATATGAGCCCCCTTCTGAGGATCTTCCGGGTGGAGAAGTGGAATCAATCGACTTGATGGATGAGGATCCAGAATGGTGGAGTTTGGCTTTTGATGGATCATCTGCAGAAGGTAAAGGCGGAGCAGGAGTGGTGTTGACCACCAAAGAAGGAAATGAAATATCCTTGTCGTACAAATTGGACTTCCCTTGCACAAATAATGAAGCAGAATACGAGGCATTCATACTAGGATTGTTAGCGGCTCAAGAATTGGGAGCCAAATATCTTAAAGTAAAAGGAGATTCAAACCTTATAGTGCAGCAGATAAAAGGTCAATTCGGAGTGAAAGAACCCATCTTGGCGCCGTATCGAACTGTAGCACAAAAGGTGATGGAAGCTTACAAGAAGGTGGTGATTGAATATGTGCCAAGAGGACAGAATAAACAACCGGATGCACTAGCAACAGTAGCATCTCGAGTCTATATTCAAGGAGAAGACTTGAATGTGAAGGTAATGAAGAGAATCCTCCCAACCACGGTGCTAAACTTGTTCCCCAAAGACATGATAGACGATTGGAGATATGACATCTCCCATCAATTGCAAACTAAGGAAGGAACAATACCAATTGTAGAGCTACAAAAGTACAGCATCATCAAAGGTGTCTTGTATCACAAAGAAGCAGATGGTGTATTGACACGATGCTTGGGGAAGCAAGAAGCAAGTAAAGTCTTGCATCAGGTGCATGAAGAGAATTGCGGGTTTGCAGACATAGGTCTGTATCGTAGGTTGCAACGCCAAGGGTATTATTGGCCTGAAATGAAGAAGGCAGCAGATGCCCTACAACGCCACTGTGTTTCATGCCAAGAATACCCCGGGAAGGATGAATGTGCTTTCATTGATGATATAGTGGATTGGCGAATTCCTTACGTGAACTTCTTACAAAACAAGATTCTTCCAACCGAAAAGAAGGATGCAATTATAATAAAGAGGAAGTCGCAACGATTCTTCTTACAAAATGGAGAATTGTTCAGAAGAGGTTTCAATGGCAAGCCCCTACGGTGTCTAGAACTAGGCGAAGCTAGAGATTTGGTCTATCAAATGCACAAGGATGAACATCAAGGGGGAGCCAAGTTGTACAAATAACTTATCGATCATGGTTACTATTGGCCAAAGATGGAAGGAGATTGTCTAGAATTTGTCAAAAAGTGTCACATTTGTCAAATACATGGAAACCTGATACATGCTCCTGCCGTGGATTTGCGCACCTTAGCAACACCATGGCCCTTTCATACATGGGGAATGGATCTTATAGGTCCTGTACACCCTAATTCTAAGGGCAACATATGGATTTTAACTGCCACCGAGATGTACACAAAGTGGGTGGAAGCCATACCCTTGAAGAAGGCCACGGGACCAGCAGTGGCAAACTTTATCAAGGAGCACATCATTTGCCGTTTCGGGATCCCGAAGATCATTTTGTCCGACAATGGAACCCCCTTCATCAATAGAGACATCAAAAGTCTGATGGAAAGATACAGGGTGAAACATTATAAATCATCACCCTACTACCCGAAAAGCAACGGACAAGCAGAAGCGACAAACAAAACCTTGATAAAAATCTTATCAAAAACCTTAGACGATCATCCGAAGAAATGGGCAGAACAACTACCAATAGTGTTATGAGCATATCGAACTTCAAAAAGAAAGCCTACAGGCGAAACCCCATACGCTTTGGTTTATGGTGAAGAAGCTATCTTGCCCACCGAAATAGAAATACCTTCGGCTCGAATGAGACTTCGAAGCTTAGTCGAGGAAGAAAGCCGACCAGCCGCCCTAGAGGCCTTAGCCGACTTCCGAGACAAGGCTAAAGAAAAGCTTGAACGGTACCACGAAATACTGCGACGACAATACAACACCGCGGTGGTACCACGACAAATTCTGGTGGGAGACCTGGTCCTCAAAACGGCAACTCAAGTTATGAGGGGGACCCCAACCACCAAATTTTACCCCAAATGGGAAGGCCCGTATAGGGTACGAGAGATCTCCGAAAGCGGATATTGCAAGATATCTCGTGTGGGATCAGATGCTGTCTCAGGCCTATTAAACTTGAAATGGGTAAAGAAATATTACACATGAGAAGAGCATCACAAAAGTTATACTTTCAACTTCAAAAGTAATCGAGGAACCTGACTTACAGCCCTCGAAAGTTACACTTTCAACTTCAAAAGTGATCGAGGAACCTGACTAACAGCCCTCGCAAGTTACACTTTCAACTTCAAAAGTGACTGAGGCACCTGAGTATAAGCCCTCAAACCCAATTGTTACGCTTTATCTTTAAAAGTGAAGAATGTTATGCTTTATTCGATAAAAGCAAGAAAGTTATACTTTATCTCTAAAAGTGGCAAACGTTTTGCTTTCTTCGATAAAAGCAAGATTTATTATATGAAACGTTATGTTTTCCGTCAAAAGCAATTTTTAGCAATAAATTGACAAACTTTCACATATACGCGAATGTTTTAATTTTATTAAAAAAAAAAAGAGTATGAATTCAAGTGTTGGTTTGTGAGAAATATATGTATCTTTGACAAAATTCATATTTTTTTTATAACATCTATTGTTGTCTTGGAATATTAATTTGAATAACTTGAGATTCAATAATAAAAAATTGAGTTTTAAGGAATCATTCAAATTAAAGGCAATCAACAAGGTTAAAGAAACCACGTTCTGATAAATGAAATATGTGTAAATGAGTTTCTGAAACAGGAAATTGAAAAAATAAACTACTACAATAAGTTATGATCTAAAGGCCACGACATATCAAAATGAAGAGGAGGCACAACTAAAGCTTCCAAGTCAGCAACGGCAGCATCTCGAATCTTAAGATTTGCAGCTTTCAGCTCCCTAACCTGTCGAGTAGTCGCCTCTAAGTCCCGGCACTGACGCTCTACCTCCTGAAGTTTTGCCTCTAAGTCCCGGCACTGACGCTCTACCTCCTGAAGTTTTGCTTGTAAGTCCCGACGCTGGCCTCCTAAATCTTGAGACTGGCTCTTCAATCTGTTTGCGGCATCACCAAGCTCAGAAAGCTGCACTGAAAAGGATTCATCTTCACATTTACGTACAGCAACCTCCGAACGTAGTGAAACAAGGTTAAAACTCGACTTGAGAAGATCCAACCTATCACGAAAAGGAGACATATCAACACCTACGGCTGCAAGGTCATCTGCATCATCGCTAAACTTCTTCAAGTCCTCAACTCGCAAGGAATATAAAGAAAGAGTATGCAATCCAAGAATAAGGCCTGCGAGCTGATCTAGGAAGAAGGTTTGGGTGGAAGTTGTCTTAATAATGAGCCGGTCAAGAATCTGCGAGAACCGAGCTAGGAGACGCTCCAGACTTTCCTGACTAGAAGACGATATCTGGAAACCCCTCCAAGAAATAAGATCCCCACTTGGATTGAAGGAAGCTCTAGCAGGAGCTACTTTAGAGGCCACCATAGAATTTGTCGAGACCAGGGATGGAGGAGCAGAAAGATGTTGTACAGCTAAGGATTCCTCGAAGCCTTGGTCACCTGGAGGATAACCAAGGTCACTATCCGAATGGAGAACAACAAATAACGCGAGTGCCTCAACGGGCAAAGGCAAATCTTTCATTCTCTCGTTCTGAAAACAAGATGACAAAACACAATACATTATAAATAAATAAAAAAAAAAGAGCAAATGAAATTCATCTTCAAGACAAATCACTCATGGATTAAGGAAGGATACTCACAATATAGTCAATGGAAAAGGAGTCGGGAGATGCCACAGAAAGGGGAATGTCATTCAACCCATCCAAAGTACTATTAACAATGCCCTCCCGAGCAATCACCACCTCGGTAGAATCCTTCTGGGGAGGATGAACATCACCAATAGTTTCAGAATGATTCTCCCTCGGGGAAGTAAGAGTCTCATCAACATCTTCAGACTCATCATGGGGAACATGCATAGGAAGGTTTAAAGAAATTGCTGTATCACCCACAGCAGGACTCGAGCTTACATCAGACAAAGTATCCTTAGCATCCAGACTAACACAATCGTCGCGAGGAGTAGATGGCTCAATATCAACAAGGATCGGTTGGACGGGGTCACGACTAGTGGAAGCCGCCGCGGAAGCCTCATTTGAAGTACTATACATTAACCCAAGAGGAACATCATCATCATCATCTTCATCAACCACGGTAACCTAAAATAAAAAAAAATAATAAAGGAAATAATTACTCAATGATATGTGAAAGCAGTAATACAAGGGATGAAAGAAAATTGAGAATAGTACGACAAATTACCAAATTTCTACGACGCTTCTTAATCGGATCCTCGGCTGCCGGGATACTAGGAGCAACATTATCGAGAGGGCGTTTTGCTAATGGCTTTATGATAAGCCTGATAGGAGGACGACTGACTGGAACCACGGCAGAAGCAATAGGAGGAGCTATCTCAGAATCAGTAGTAGTAGCTGCTCTCGTTTTAGAACGAGTAACTCTCATCTCCTCGGCATCAGAGGATCCCTGGGGAGGAGCTAGAGAGGACACCCGAAATGGAGCCCGTGGTGGAAGACTCCTGGAAGTAGTGGGAACCTGTGATGGAATGATCTGTTTAGGGGGAGACGACTTAGGCATCAAAATGTCACGCTCAGCCAAGCGGCTACTGGCTGGCCAAAGTGCTGAGCGAACATTGGGCTTGGGAGAGCATAGCAGCCGGCCCCATTGAAGACGTTGTGGAATAGAGACCGGCAATGAACAAATCAAGGTATCATCCTCCCATCTTTTAAGATTGACTTGCCAGTAATTACGTTCTCCAGCGGTATATCGCCCGCTCCGGGAGTCATCTGGTATGAAAAAAGGAAGAGGTCTATGGGGATCATTTGATGGCCTCGGAAATGCCCATGTAAAAGAGGAGGAAGTAGAGACGAAATTAAGAAGAACATCCTCATAATTCCCCCGACAGGTGTGACCGAAAGGGCGTTCCTGGTCATATCCGAATTGTCTCATGACCCTGTGAGGAGAATACAGTACAGTACCAAAACTATTATTCTCAAGGAAATATGGAAGCTCTGTGGACCGAAGGAAAACGAACCAAGACAGTGCAGAGCCACTCAAACTATTTCTACTGAGGTTGGAGAAGGTACGAAATTTGTGCTTGTAGAAGTGAGGTAGATGACCGCAACCCCCTGAAATGACGGTATAGGGACGAGCAGTGAAGCATGAATAATCATCAAGAAAATGTCGCAAATCCGTACTGTCAGGACTAGAACGGTGATCAATCCAGCGTAGCATGCGAGGAATGATGTTGCGTGGTGGGAGAGAATGAGACTTTTTCTTTCTTGTAGAAAGATGTTCAAGATCGGAATAGCCCGGAAAGCGCTCGAAAAGAAAGATCTGAAGGAAGGAGCATGGAATGAAGCAACTGACATCATACCTGAGTAAATAAAAAACAAATATATATATATATATATATATATATATATATATATATATATATATATATATACATATATATATATATATATATTATAGAAAAGGTTGAAGGAAAAGAAGGGCAGTTTGAATGACAATTAAATATAAAATATGAAAGTGATTACCTCCCAACAGATTCTTTCATGGCAAGGGTTGTTTCGTCTAGGCGACGATATAAGGTCCCTAGGAAGAGAGGAGCAAGGGGAATCTCCGAGCCTCGGGATAACAACGCCGCCAAACTAAACATACGGGCAGAAGGACCGTCTATGGGAGACCCAGGGAAGATGAAACGGGACAACCACATAACTAGATAAGCTGTCAGAGGAACGGGGCAAGTCTCTTCACGGAAGGTAAGAACAGACTTATCGTAAACTGAGCTGTTCCACTGGTTGGTCTTGTAATCACGGAAGAAATAGCGCACCCAGGATAACCAAGAATTCTTTTGCCGACCTGAACTCTCGAAATCCGGAAGGAGCGTATCACCCTTGAAACGGGAAGTGAAGTGGGAAGATTGCCTGAAGGCTTCCATCAAGTAGGCAACGCATTCGTTATCTCTAGTGGACATGTTAGAAGGGCCGCAGGAGTTCAAAGCAACAATGGGAAGGCTACAAGACGAGATTCAAAAAAAAAATAAAAAAATAATAATAAAAATATATATATATATATATATATATATATATATATATATATATATATATAAAAATATATATATATGAGAATGAAAGGAATAAAAGAAGAAAACTTACTGGTAGAGGGCGTAAACATCCTCTAGAGTAGGGGTGAATTCCCCCCAGGCAGTGATGAATGTGCAAGTAGAGGAACACCATCGTGAGATCAACACAGTAAGTGCGTTATGATCCTGGTAAATCCGTAGGTCTCTACACAGTTGAACACAACGAAAGATACTCGCATTCTTCAGTATTTCCACATATTCAGCGTTGTCAAGGATCTCGTCGGTCCAATCTTGCCATCCTTGAATGCGAGCAGATGAATCTGACAGGAAGCGAAGGGGACTGAATGGGTACTCTTGCTTCTCTATGCATAGGCGGGGAATGCAATCGGCATGAAGAAAGTCATCCCAACCTCCAGAAGCTGGGGCATACAGAAACAAACCTTCTTTCTCTGGGAGTGGAAAACTTGTACGGTCATAGTCTCTAACTCTATCCCAAAAGTCGTCAGAAGGACCAAAGAAGGGGGCTCTCCCCCAATCAGTGATGAATGGGGATTCCTTGGGAGTTCTTAGTTCTGCAGAGCATTCGGGAGAGAGGGCCTACAAGCAAGGGGAAGTTCATTATAACAATTGTAAGGAAAGCATATCAAGAATGTCAAGTAAACTATATGAACACGAAGTACTCACCATAGCAATAAGGAGCGAACGTCCAATAGTTGAGCTTCAAAACACCTGAAAACAAGAAGAAATAATGTCAGAAAGATTGAAGGAGTACATTTATGCAAGAAAAAATTCCCGAAAATTTTTGAAAAAACTTCGGACAGCCAAAATCCATCCTTCGGAGCCTTTTTTGGACTTAAAACAGCATAGGTCATGGCAACGCGATGAGTTTTGAAGGACTCGTCGATACGATCGTTTTGATATATTATAGGCCCCAAAACTCCAAATGACGCTCCTAATAGTAGAAGCTCGTCGTCCCGAACTTCATTTTTTCGTCCAAAACGTGAATTTCTGCCTAGAGTTCACCCCCTAGGGTTCGGCCCCCCTAGGGTTCGACCCCCTAGGGTTTGGCCTCCCTAGGGTTCGGCCTCCTAGGGTTCGCCCCCTAGGGGTGCGGTCATCTGGAGTGGTTTCGTAGCATGCAAGCATATCAATTTTTTCTCTTTTCGCGTTTTCGTCAAGGAAAAATGTAAAGCCACACTTCATTATTCGAGGAAAAAACCAAGATGTACTCAAGGTATTAGGGCTCGGAAGATCAAAAAAAAAATTGATAAAGGTTCGGCCCCCTAGGGTTCGGCGCCCTATAGGGTTCGGCTCCTATAGGGTTCGGCCACCACCTAGGGGTTGCTCCTTCAAAAAAAAAATTAAGGTTCAGCCCTAGGGTTCGGCGCCCTATAGGGTTCAGCGCCTATAGGGTTCGGCCACCGCCTAGGGGCTGCTCCTTCAAAAAAAAAAAAAGTTCGGCCCTAGGATTCGGCGCCCTATAGGGTTCCGCCACCACCTAGGGGCTGCTCCTTCAAAGAAAAAAAAAAGGGGTTCGGCCCCCTAAGCTTCGGCGCCCTATAGGGTTCCGCCTCCACCTAGGGGGGCTGTCTCCTTCAAAAAAATGATGAAAAAGAAGAACAGAGGCTAAGGTTCGGCCCTATTGGGCTCGAACACATATGGATTATTCCCTCATACCTTTGAGATCCTGTTGCTCTATCGAATCAATTGCTTGGGATGAATGACTGATCCTTCACCTAATCAGAAGCAAGACATGCGGCGAGGGATTATGAATAGAGACTTCTTACTTCTCCAAAATAAAGATAAGTAAAAAGTTTATATTTTTCGAAAAGAATAAGATTAAAGCTTGATTTTATTCAAAAAAGAAGAGATGATTTTCGAAAATGGCTCATATATATATATATATATATATATATATATATATATATATATATATCAAATAAATAAAGATTTGGGGTTTAAAATAAAGAAAGATTGGATTTTATTTCCAAAATCCAAAATATTTGATTTCATTTTCAAAATAAAGAAAGATTTGATTTTATTTCCAAAATAAAATCCAGTCTTTGATTTCCAAAATAAAACTAAGATTTAATTTTATTTGGTTTGATAAAAAAGAAAGATTTTGTATACCCAAAATAATAAAAATTTCTTTTATTTATTGAATGCTATTTGATTATTTTTCTTGTTTTCAATTTCCAGAAAAATAAATAAATAAATAAACAAATCCAAGGGTTTGGCTCACGAGTATTTTTCCTTTTACTAGGACCATGGTCTTCAAGACCCGTGGAGTGAAGTCACGCAGAATCGTCTAAAAGCTGAAAGTGTTCTTGCGCGATCATCTATTTGGAAATGCGACTCTCGCGCAGGGGGCAAATGTGGGCCCATGTGCACATTTAGGGTTCACATGACCTAATTAAATTAAATGCACAATTAGGGTTCCACGACCTCATTAAATGTGCAAGTTAGGGTTCGCAATGGAATGAAGATGAAAAAGTCAGAAATAAATATGCTAGACCGGGAGAAGCCTCCACGTATCCCGAGGCGGAAGACTCGTGGAGGCGGCTCATTTTGGGAATTGATTGAGGGATTAGATTGGTGGCTAGAAGGACAGGGCAATAGGGGCATTATTCTAAGGACTAAAGGGTATTTCTGAAATTTCCCTGAAGGCATGTGCCTTGAACATGACTACTTTCCAGAATACCCTATAAATACCCCTTCCATTCCATTTGGAAGGGGGACTTCTCTCCGGACACAAGACTCAGACTCTTTTAGTAGCTTAAGGCTCGGATATTCCACCTAAAAAGCACTAACAAGATTCGAACACTCTCTCAACTCGAAGAACCGAAGAAGGCTCTTGGAATCCCAATAACCCTAACACGGTTTTCGAATTCTAGGGGTTCTGCCACGCGTCGTTGGAGTAATCGCCCACCTGTCGTTCTCCCCTCTACAATCAACCAATCAATTCCGTATTCTTCGTGGATTTCTCTCCTCCTCAGCCAACACGAAACCATAAGCGAGCAAGGCGCGATTTCCTTGCCCACAGCTAGAAAAGCGGACGGTATATATATATATATATATATATATATATATATATATATATATATATATATATATATATTACAAACATAATGGGAGCTTAATTTAATAGGAGAGGTATGATAATGAAGTTATATTGTTAAACTTGAGGAACTGTATGTCAGTGTATTTTCGTCAATAAAAAAATAATTATTTTTGTATAACAATCTCTCTTTTTTTATAACAAAAAAGACTCTTTTTGTAAAACAGGAAAGAAAATAATATGTATCATATTTTAGCATAGTTTTAAAAATCGGACCGAATTGCCGATTCAACCTGTAAAAATCGAAACTGATTGGCACTCCGGTCCGATTTGAACAAAAAACCAATTTTGGTCAAAACCTAGTTGACCTATCGGTTGGACCGGTGGTTCAACCGATAAAACCGTTATTGAGTATTGACCCATAGACCTAGGGTTTTTTCTGTACCAAAAAAAATTAATATTAAAAGTAATCACTTTTAGTAATATTGTAACTCAATTTTATTATGTTTTAATTCATTAAAAATGAGATTTTTTAAAATTTTATTAATTAATAATAATATTTATTTTTATATATTAATGACCTTATTGGGTCAATAACGATTTAACTACTGATTAGACCACTGATATATTTTTTTAATTTGATAATCGATCCGAGTCTAACAATCTAGCATTTTACTTTATATCTATCACAATCATAAACTCTCCTATTAATTAATTGGGATGAGCGGAAGGCACAGATAATTGTGGTTAAAGTAGTGGACCATGGACCTGTGTTGAATATTAATTAAAATTTAAGGAATGAAATTATCAACCAAATTATTGCTCTGCAGAAATAAAATAAAATAAATTAAGATAATAAATATTTGGCTGTCGCTAAGAAGCATGCAACAGGTCATGGATGAGCTTCCAGTTGCCAACGATATTTTGAAGTGTACAACGGTCAACAGTATAATAAGATATTTTGAAGAGTCTGATATAGATATTATTTGATTTTGTTAAATTTTTATATAATAAAATAAAGGTCATGGATGAGCTTCCAGTTGCCAACGATATTTTGAAGTGTACAACGGTCAACAGTATAATAAGATATTTTGAAGAGTCTGATATAGATATTATTTGATTTTGTTAAATTTTTATATAATAAAATAAAGTGTCCATTATGCATACCCTTTCTCAATTGTATGAAAATATGAATACTTAATTTGTATGAAAATTATACTTGGTCAATCATTGGGGAACTTCCCCCCTCCCCCTCCCCCTCCCCTCCCCTCCCCAACCAGTGGCGGATCCAGGCATGGGGCGGGGTTCGTGGAGCAGAGTTAAGCACTCAAGTTAGAAAAAAGATAAGAAGTCGAGCACTGAAGTTAAAAAAATTTATTTGAAAAGTTTAAAAAACTAATTCTATTAATCTCACATTCCTGGTACTAGTATTTATTTAATATAGTCTTACAAATCTCATATTCCCACTAACTTGGTCAAATTTATTTAATATTCTCTAAATTCAATGGAGCAAAAACTGATCCAGTCTCTCTTTTTTCATTCAAAAACTGCGGATTACGGAATATCCCAATTTCAAAAACTGCAGAGTATTTAACAATTGTTTTAGAAATTTTTGTAATTATTTATGAAGAGAACTCCATCAAATAAAAGTTATTCGAGTATGTATTCTATTCTATTTTTACTTTCTTTAAATTTTGTAATTTATTTTGTAATGCTACTTGTTACTTGTTAGTGGTTTAATTGAGATTGTTTATTGTTGTTGCTAATTACACTTGACTATTCATATTATATATTGGTTTTGTTTTGAAGTTGAATTAATTTTTAAATATTTATTGATTGTTAGGCACTAACAGTACAAATTTTGAATTTATTCTTGAAAATGCTCAAGCCGAAAGGACTAGTGACGAACCTGTCACTGCTAATATTTATCAAGAAATTCACCCACAAAATGTTAACGGTTAACTCCCAAACCCAAACTCAAACTCATACACCGGTATCTCCTTCCATTAATTAATATTGAGGGAGATATCGATAAAAGACAACTAATGAGTTCTTATCTCACTAGTAAAAGAGAGAATTTTAGAAGAAATTATTTACTCAGGAGCCCAACTCAACCAATACCTCACAAAGAGAATGTAATTGTAGAATTATTTAATTTTGTAATTATTTTATTAAAATTTTATTTTTAAGGAAAAAAAATTAAATTTGTCCCCACATAATTGCGAGCTACCTCTGCCCAACCCCCCACACAAACATTTGTGAGCTCTGCAAAAAACAAGCAAATTGATTAAAAACAGATTGAACAAAAAAAAGAGGGAGAAATATTAGAGAGCATGGCAGAGCAAAAAGAACTGAGCAACAAACAGGTGATATTCAAAGACTACATTAATGGCTTCCCTAAAGAGTCAGATATGTACGTAAGCTCAGAAAACACCATCAAACTGTCACTTGTAGATGGTTCAGATGGGGTGTTGGTGAAGAACCTCTACCTATCTTGTGATCCTTACATGCGAATTCTCATGCAAAATGCCGATAATCAATCTGCCTTCGCTTCTTTCATTCCTGGTTCGGTATGTATAGCTCTCTTATTTGGCTCTATTCGGTAATGACTTATTTGAAAACGACTTATAAGTAAAAATTTAAAAGAAAGTGTTTGAGACTATTTTGACTTATAAATTAAAAATTAAGTTCAAAGTTAAAACTAGTCATAAAAGTATTTGACTAAAATGATTTATAAATTGTAAAAATTACTAAAATGAGGGGAAAAGAGTCTTTATTTTTTGGTCAAACTTGCTTATTTTTAAATAAATTATAATTCATTTTTTGAGAAACAAGACATTGTTACTTCTCAAAAATTACCAAGTGTTGTAAAATTATGTATGTCTAATGTTATGGATGTTTAGATACACGTAACTCCCATGAGTTTTAAAACTCATGACTCTTGAGTTTTGTAACTTCCTAGTAGTATTGATGTTCTTATTTCTATAAATATGACCATTGTAAAGTGATTGTTTGATATATAAAAATATTATGCAAATACACTCTTTTATCTAATCAACTTTATACTTAATTTTAGTTATATTTTATAACACGTTATCAGCACGATTATTTTTTACTTTCGTCTTGAAGATAATCATATTTGATTTGAAAGAGAATGTATATATATATATATATATATATATATATATATATATATATATATATATATATATTATCTACATGCAGTTATTTATATGCTCATTTTTTTGTAGTGTACAGGTTGATATGTATATATATAAGTGATATATATATACTGCATAATATATTGCATAAGTGATGAAGCAATATGGGAGACACTTCTTGTAAGCTTTTCTGAACTATTAGATTGAACAACACATTTACATACGGATGCCATTCTTATTATGTGTCATCAGTAATCTGATAGTTCTTTACTTTTAACTACTACTTTCTTTCTGCTTTTCTGAGCTAGCTGAAATAAATGATTTATCAATATATGTAAATGTTGCATCTGAAATATAATAGGTCATTTGACAACTAACGGCTGCTTTTCTGAGCTAGCTGAAATAAATGATTTACCAATATATGTAAATGTTGCATCTGAAATATAATAGGTCATTTGACAACTAACAAAATTGACCATATATATATATATATATATATATATATATATATATATATATATATATATATAGAGAGAGAGAGAGAGAGAGAGAGTGTCTGTTGTGTAAGTAATTAGTATTCTTTTAATTTTCTTCTTTTTTCGGCATCCTCTCTCTTTCTGTAGCTATCATTGCCCCTTCTTATTTTTCCACAACTTTTATATGCATGCATGGTATGTATGTAAATGGGAATATATTCATAAGTATATGCATGCATGGTATTGGTATATATGTATTGTCAAAGGAGTACTGTAATTAATTAGTGATTGGTGTAGTTTTGTTTTGCTAACTTATATTTGTATAAATATGTTTGACAAATTAATATTTTAAAATTAAGTATTGAATTTGACTGAATGTTTATTCAATATTTATAATAAATCAAATTTCTAATAAATTTTTTGACATTTTTTTTGTATGAAGTTACAATGACAAACCTTGTCAAACTTGAGTTCGTGGAACTTGATATTACGGGTAAGAATTATTTGTCATGGATCCTTGATGCCGAAATTCATCTTGATGCAATGGGTCTTGGAGACACCATTAAAGATACTAATGAAATACCTAGTCAAAACAAGACAAAGGCCATGATATTCTTACGCCATCACCTCCATGAGGAGTTGAAATTAGAGTATCTCACAATAAAAGATCATCTTATTCTTTAGAAAAATTTGAAAGAAAAATATAACCATCAAAAGACAGTTATTCTCCCAAAATCTCGTTATGATTGGATACATTTACGATTGCAGGATTTTAAATCAGTAAGTGAATATAATTCTGCAATGTTTAAAATCAGTTCTAAATTAAAATTATATGGAGATTGTAAGACCCCAAATTATTAATAAATAAAATTTAATTCCTCTATTTATTATAGTAAGGGTTGATTTGATTAATGTGATTAGTTATGGGTAAAATGTGCAAATATTTCAAATAAGCAAGTGGTCCTAGAATATTCATTGTTGTCGGGGAATATTTGTTTGGTCGTGGAATATTCTTGTTGTCGGGGAATATTCGTACGACGGCGCAGCCTTGTGTGGGCCCCATAACGGAAAGCGATTGGATGAAGAAAACGACAAAAATAAGTTGTTTATAAACAACGGCGTAGTTGTTACTATTAATACTGTTGGAATACCCGGTGGTTAAAACACAGTAATACGCGTTGTTGCACAGTAGCACACTGTATTGCACCAATTATTGATTCTTACGTAAGAAGGCACTACTCAATAATTGTTACAGTAATTACTGTTCAATATTATATTTTATTGATTCAATAATTGCTGCGTTGATATTTTATATTACTGTTGTTTTAATAATTGTCACTACACAGTATTTTCTATTATCGAAACAATAATTCATATTATCTGAATAATATTATTAGATAATATTATTGGCAATGTCTAGAAAGTTCTGTCTAAGGAGATGTTTGGTCATCTAATTACGCGCCAGTAAGGAGAGATCCTTATTGGAAAGCCCCCTCTTTCTTGGGAACTGCCTGGTTGTCAGTAATGTGATTCTGTAATATTATTTGTGTATAATTAATTATTGATGAGGAAAATATTAATTTTATGTGGATATAGATGGAGAAAATTTTAATGTGACAATTGTTGAAAATTAATATTTTATCTTTTTCTGATAAAATAATTCATTTAAATATATTATTTTAATAATATATTGATGGTGGTATTTTTACAATGAATGTGGGATATATGAATATATGAGGAGGAAGAATATTTTTGTGGCATTAAATGATTAACACATGTTTTGTGTGTTGGTGGACACAATTCTTGACCGAAAATTTATTATTGACTGTAAAATCGTCCGTTTGTGGATTTCGGCCAATTTTGTTTGGAATTTGGAAAAACTTTCTTCTGCAAAGTTGTAGAGAATTGAATTTCCTATAAAAATTCGCGAGATTCGAATTTTCTGATAAAAGGGCTATTTATTATGAATTATTGAAGTTTCGAAGTTCCGAAATAATTGATTTTTGGAGTTTAAAATGTTTTTTTAAGAAAAACGTTTTTTGTTGCAATTGAGTGGCTCACATGTGTTATACATGATCTGAAATCAGATTTCTTAGGTGGGCTTGAATATTTTTAAGAAATATTATTATTTTATTAAATTTTCTGCTTTGGTGTTCTAAGCACTTTCCTATAAATAGGGTGCTTAGGTTAGAATTGAAAATCACATCAGAAACACAAGTTTCTCTCTCTTTCTCTCTCTATATTAGTGAGCGTATTCTTGTGAGTATTCTAATACTGTGAGTATTGCTATACGGTGCAAGTTCAAGTCATAACCTATATCCGGTGTTTCAACTAGAAGTACTATTTTTCTGAGGTAAGGGATGTTATTTCTTCTTAAATGATATTATTTTCTTCAATATCATTATGCCGAAGTATTGATCTGAACTTTTTATCAAATTTAGAACTTTTCATGTCGGGGTTACTATTCACGAGTTACTATTCATGAGTTACTATTCACGAGTTACTATTCATGAGTTACTATTCACCGAAAATAAAATTTTCTTCTTTTCGTCCAAAATATCTATTCTGGATACTAGCTTTGATTGTATCCATATTTTGATCATTCTTGAATTTTACTTCACTATGATTATTTATGAGGTATTTTTGGACATGGAATAGCTGAAATACGAATCCTTAATATTTATTATTTTGTTTCACTGGATTCGTTTCCTTAAAAAATATTTTTCATCATCCTCAGTCCTAAATGATGATATAAATGAATATCTTTGGCCTGTAGTGCAAAGATTAATGATTTCTGATGAATATCTTTGGCCCGTAGTGCAAAGATGAACAGGTGTTGAGGTGAACATGACCAACTGATGAATATCTTTGGCCTGTAGTGCAAAGATGACTATTTGATTCAAGATATTTATTGATTGATATTACAGGGATAAAATGTTGATGATGGGCTTTTAAATTCATAGATAATCGTAGATTTCATTCTCTACGTAACTTTTCTATGAATTATTATTTTTCGCTGCGAATATTGATTTAAAACTTGTTGTCTATTGTATTCTATTAAATTTTTCCCTGTTGAAGACTAACGATAATTTGTTGTATATTATCTTAGTCATAATATTCTTTACTGGGCTAGTTGAGCTCACCCTTTTCCTTATTGTTCCATTTTCTTCTCAGGAGGCGAGAATGTAGCAAGTACTAGTCGGGGTATGGAATGAAGGTTCTAAGAAGTTGTTTTAGTAATCCTCACCATTTTATTTTTTTTGTAAAATATTGTACCAATAATTGTAATGAGGACTTATTTGAGTGTGGATATTGTCTAGATGACAATATTTGTATTTACACTCACAGTTTTTATGTTGTATTAATAAAGTTGTAGTTGTTTCTGTACCATGTTATTGACGACTCAGAATGGGTGTTGTATACCTGTTTTGGGGGCGTCACAGAGATAATATCACTGATGGAGATATGTTAGAAAAAATATTCTCTACTTTTCATGTCTCGAATGTGCTCCTGCAGCAGCAATATAGAGAACAAGGTTTTAAGAAATATTCTGAACTGATTTCATGTCTTCTTATGGCTGAACAAAATAATAAGCTTTTAATGAAAAATCATGAATCGTGACCAACTAGTTCAGCTTCATTCCCTGAAGTGAATGTTACAAGATATAATAATAATTATGGTCGTGACCGTGGTCGTAATAGAGGTCGTGGTCGTGGTCGTTGTCGTGGCCACGGGCGAGGAAGTTTTTGTAAGACCCTAACTTTTATGAATAAAGGTGAATTTTCTATAAATATCATTTTTAAATTTTATGAAGTGAATTTGATATAATGTTATAGTTGTGAGTAATATTTATAAATTTTGCAAAGTACGCAAGTTGTTATATAATATTCGATTGGTCGAGAAATATTCGTTTTAACAAGGAATATTCGTACGACGGCACAATCATTGGTGGACCTCACAACGAAATTATTATCGGATTGAGAAAACGACAAAAATATCTTTTTATAAAATAACGGCGAAAGTTTTACCGTTAACTATTAGAATACCTGGTGGTTAAAATATAGTAATACGCGGGGTTGCACAGTAGCACACGGTATTGCACAGTATTTTTGAATTATTGATTCTTATGTAAAAAGACACTACTTAATAATTGTTACAGTAATTACTGTTCAATATTTTATTGATTCAATAATTGCTGCGTTGATATTTTATATTATTATTATTTCAATAATTGTCACTGCACAGTATTTCTCATTATCAAATCAATAATTCATATTATTTTAATAATATTATTAGATAGCATTATTGACAATGTCTAGAAAGTTCTGTCAATGAGAGGTTTGGTCACCTAATTACGCGCCAGTAAGGAGAAATCCTCATCGAAAAGCCCCCTCTTTCCTGAGAACGGTTTTGTTGTCATTATTGTGATTCTGTAATATTATTTGTGAATAATTAATTATTGATTTATATGATAAGGAAATATTTATTTTATGTGGACATAAATGATGGATATGAAAATATTTATTTTATATAGTTATAAATGAAGGAATTAATGTTGAGGTGTTTTATCAGTATTTTATCGGATTAGAGGTATTAAAAAATCAAATCGGTGTTCTTAAATCTCTATTGCGTGAGTTATAATTTTAATCCGACCGTTGGATCGTTGTGATTTTTGGATATGTTATGCATATATAAGTTGAGTATATACCCACAAATTTTGAACCGTTAACAATTAACGCAGGATTTGTTATGAATTTTAAAAGGTGTTAAAAATCATCCGTTTATGAATTTCGGATATTTTCTGTCTGGAATTTGGCAAAACTTAAAGCTACAAAGTTGTAGAGAATTTGATTTCGTGTGGAATGGACATAAAATTTGTATTTTTCTAATAAAAGGGCTATTTATTATGAATTACTGAAGTTTTAGAAAATAAAATAATTTTATTAAAATTGGGTGAGATCCACTTTTGTTTTTTGAACATGTGGGCTGCTATTTTTTTCAGAATTGGCAGGCTTAGATGGCTAGTCTTGGATGGTTGGTGCGTAGAAGAAAAGAAAATATATATTATTATTTTATTCTCCTTTAGCGTTCTAGCATTTTCCTATAAATAGGCGCTTAGGTTAGAATTGAAAATCACACCAGAAATAAGTTTTCTTTCTCTCTATATTATCGAGTGTATTTTTGTGAGTATTTAGATACTTTGAGAGTTGTTATTCAGTGAAAATTTTCTTTGGCTTTACATCAGATATTTCGATCAGAAATATTGATATTTTGAGGTAAGGGATGTTATTTTTGTTCAATATTCGCTTGAAATAATATTTTCTTCCATACTTTGTAATTTATAAATAATATTATTTCGTTTTAGATTTTGAATTCTATACTCATTTGTTAAAATTTTGGCTTCTATACTCTATGAAATTAGTAGAATATCATTGATATTTGTGCTTCATACAATATCTTTTCATGAAAATATTATTCTGAGCATTCTTGATAAGTTTTAACTTTTTCATGCCGGAGTACTATTCACGGGGTTACTATTCCAGAAGTACTATTCACGGAGTACTATTCACTCGAGTATTATTCACCCGGGGTACTATTCATAATAAAAATTGATTAGTTTTCGGTCCAAATTATTTTTGGTACAATATTATTATTGAATTTTACTCCACAAAGTAGTATCATTGTGACGCCCCCAAAATAGGTATACAACACCCATCCCATCCTGAGTCACCAAATACATGGTATAAAAAATAACTACAACTTTATTACAACAATTGTCGTGCAAAATACAACAACTTATGTGTTGTGAGTTTTGATACAAATATATATATCAACTGTGACTCTTGACATTAACTTGGGTAGCACGTCACCATGACATCTTACATAAAGGTATACTCAAAAATTGTTTTAGAAATTAAAATCTTTGGAAAGTGCTCAAGGAAACCTTCGTACATGGGAGGCCATGCGTCTAGGTTATTATAGATATCATATGTCCACAGAATTATCCTTGATTGACCAAATAGACCTCAAAGAAAAATGAGAAGATTACTATCATATTCTTTCCAATGGTAGGTCTTTTCTTGACATATCATTATCTCCACTGTCTCCAATTGAGAATTATACTTCAAACAAACACCAAAATTATATAGGTAGTGCTCGTAGATATACTCAGCAAGTGGATGTTCATAATCGTGTCTTATGATGACACGAGGTTGTATGTCATTAGACATCTTGTATGATAGTGACAAAACACCCTTCCAACGTTGGGTTCGCCTCACCCTATTTGATTTACCAAATATAACTACTAAATGATGACCACCATTCTATTCTCCTGTTACCCCCACTCGACCCAGCTACACTCTTATTACTTGAAAGGAATTGTGAAACAGAAGGGTGAGCACAACTAGCTCAGTAAAGAATATCATGACTAAAGATAAATAAGTTATCAATAGCCTTCAACATAATTAAATCAGAGATTTAGAACAAATGGTAGATGATAAAAATTTTCAACCATAGTTATAGCGGAACGAGCAATCCATTAGAAGAGTCAAATAGACCATAAAGTCTATTATCTTCTCCATGTTAAAAATCCACCAACAATGTTTTATCCCTGTAACATCAATAAACAGTTCTGGTCCACAATCATATGAATAACTCATAATCATAATTGTGATTCTAAATCCTCTTCGCATCCAGGACGAAGATAATTTTCATCACATGTCTTTACCTGAAATGTAACGCCCCCAAAACAGGTCCATTCCATCCAACCCATTTTGAGTCGCCAAATACATGGTACAGAAAATAACTACAATTTTATTACATCAATTGTCGTGCAAAATACAACAACACATATGCTGTGAGTTTGGATACAAATATATACCAAATGTGACTCATGTTCCAACCGTGGACATCACCTCACAATGACACCTTACATAAAGGTATAGTCAAAAATTATTTTAGAAATTAGAATCTTTGGGAAGTGCTCAAGGAAACCTTCGTACATGGGAGGCCATGCTTCTAGGTTATGATAGATATCATATGGCCACAGAATTATCCTTGGTTGACCCAATAGACCCCAAAGAAAAATAAGAAGATTACTATCATATTCTTTCCAATAGTGAGTCTTCCCTTGACTTATCATTATCTCCACTGTCTCTAATTGAGAATTATACTTCAAACAAACACCAAGATTATATAGGTAGTGCTCGTAAAGATACTCAGCAAGTGGATGAGCACATCCCTGTCTTATGATGACACGAGATTGTATATCATTAGACATCTTGTATGATAGTGGCAAAACACCATTCCAACGTTGGGTTCGCCTCACCCTAAATGATGACCACCGTTCTATTCTCATGTTACCCCCGCTCGACCCAGCTACACTCTTATTACCTGAAAGGAATTGTGAAACAGAAGGGTGAGCACAACTAGCTCAGTAAAGAATATCATGACTAAAGATAATTAAATTATCAATAGCCTTCAACAGAATTAAATCAGAGATTTAGAACATATGGTAGATGATAAAATTTTTCAACCATAGTTGCAGCGGAACGAGCAATCCATTAGAAGAGTCACATAGACCATAAAGTCTATTATCTTCTCCATGTTAAAAGTCCACCAACAATGTTTTATCCCTATAACATCAATCAACAGTTCCTTTCCACAATCATATAAATAACTCATAATCATAATTGTAGTTCTAAATTTCTCTTCGCATTCAGGACGAAGATAATTTTCATCACCTGTCTTTACCTGAAACATCAAAGATCATGATTATACCAAATCACAGTTCCTGTTCATAATCATACTAATAAATTCATCTTTGCACTACAGGCCAAAGATATTCATCAACAAACCATCTTTGCACTACGGGCCAAAGATATTCAATAACAGTTCATCTTCGCACTACAGGCCAAAGATATTTATCAATAATTCATCTTTGCACTACAGGCCAAAGATATTCATCAACAGTTCATCTTTGCACTACAGGCCAAAGATATTCATCAATAATTCATCTTTGCACTACATGCCAAAGATATTCTTCAATAATTCATCTTTGCACTACAGGTCAAAGATATTCATCAACAGTTCATATTTGCACTACAGGCCAAATATATTCACATCTCAAAGAAATATATAATTATTTCAGAATTTATATAAACAATAATTATAACCATGTTAATCATTTCATCTTTACACTTAAGCTAAAGATATTCAATTATAAATTCAATGGTCATGATCATACCAGTTAACAATTCATCTTTGCACTATATGCTAAAGATATTCCTCAGTCACGATCATACCAATAATTTACCCATCTTTACACTCAAGTGAAAGAGAAATTCAACATCAGGGTTATAAAAATGTTATGTATGATAATAAAAAACAATATAATCAATAAATAGTTTTAATCTCAAGATTAATATTCATAAATCAACTATAATTTGGTTAGAAAAAGAAACCAATTTTGTCATGAATAGTAACTCGTGAATAGTAATCCATGAATAGTAACTCATGAATAGTAACTCATGAATAGTAACTCGTGAATAGTAACTCGTGAATAGTAACTCATGAATAGTAACTCGTGAATAGTAACTCATGAATAGTAACTCATGAATAGTAACTCATAAAAAGTAACTCGTGAATAGTAACTCATGAATAGTAACCCCGACATGAAAAATTCCAAATTTGATAAAAAGTTCAGATCAATACTTCGGCATAATGATATTGAAGTAAATAATATCATTTAAGAAGAAATAACATCCCTTACGACAATATCCCTTACTATCCCTTACTATCCCTTACCTCAAAAGAGCAGTACTCCTGACTGGAATAACGCTGAACGAACTTGCACCGTATAGCAACACTCAAGATATCAAAATACTCACAAGAATACACTCGATATATAGAGAGAGAAATAGAAAGAAAACTTCAGTTTCTGGTGTGATTTTCAATTCTAACCTAAGCACTCTATTTATAGGAAATTACTTAGAACACCAAAGTAGAAAATTGAATATAATAATATATTTATAACCAAATTTTCCTTAGCCCACCACATCAAAAACATATTTTTCACACAAATGCACCAAAAATGCAAAACATGTTTTAAACAATTTTTGTAACAAAAATCAATTCAGACTCAATAATTCGGAACTTCAATAATTCGTAATAAATAGCCATTTTATCAGAAAATTTGAATCTCGCGAGTTTTTATAGGAAATTCAATTCTCTACAACTTTGCAGAAGAAAGTTTTTCTAAATTCCAAACAGAAATTGACTGAAATCCATAAACGGATGATTTTACAGTCTATAATAAATTTTCGGTCAAGAATTGTGTCCACCAACACACAAAACATGTGTTAAACATTTAATCCAACAAAAATACTCTTCCTCCTTATATACTCATATATCCCACATTCATTGTAAAATTATCACCGTTAATATATTATTAAAATAATATATTTAAATGAATTATTTTATCAGAAAAAGATAAAATATTAATTTTCAACAATTGTCACATTTAAAAATTTTCTCCATCTATATCCACATAAAATCAATATTTTCCTCATCATATAAATCAATAATTAATTATTCACAAATAATATTACAGAATCACAGTACTGGCAACCAGGCCGTTCCCAAGAAAGAGGGGGCTTTTCAATAAGGATCTCTTCCTTACTGGCGCGCAACTAGATGACCAAACCTCTCCTTAGACAGAACTTTCTAGACATTACCAATAATGTTATCTAATAATATTATTCAGATAATATGAATTATTGTTCCGATAATAGAAAATACTGTGTAGTGACAATTATTAAAACAACAGTAATATAAAATATCAACGCAGCAATTATTGAATCAATAAAATAAAATACTGAACAGTAATTACTGTAATAATTATTGAGTAATGCCTTCTTACGTAAAAATCAATAATTAGTTTAATACCGTGTGCTACTGTGCAACAATATGTATTACTGTATTTTAACCACCGGGTATTCTAACAGTGTTAACGGTAACAACTACCCCGTTATTTATAAACAACTTACTCTTGTCGTTTTCTTCATCCAATCGCTTTTCGTTATGGGACCCACAAAAGACTGCGCCATCGTACGAATATTCTCCGATAGTAAGAATATTCCACGACCAAGCGAATATTCCCCGACAACAATGAATATTTTATTACCACTTGCTTATTTTAAAAATTTTCATATATCACCCTTAACTTTAACCTTTTTATCAATTTAACTAATTACTGAATTGTAATTATAAGAAAAATTGAATACTTTTATTTCATAAAATTCGGGGTCTTACAATCTCCCCTCCTTATGAAATTTCGTCCCCGAAATTTACGTACCTGGTATTTCAAAGAGTTGAGAATACCTTGCTTTCATTTCGGATTCCATCTTTCCTGTCATAATAATTTTTTCATTGCTCATCTCCTGTATTTCAGATATCATTCAAGAATACAGCTTCAAAACAAAGGTTAATTGAATAAATTAACATATCACATAATATCCCGATATTATAACTGACCACCAAATAAGCTTAGGTAGGACACACTAGCGAAGGATTTACTCGTCTCTCTCCTCCTAGTCCTATTCCCCGATCTCTGCCAGAGATCATATCCCTAAGCTCTGATACCAAATGTGACGCCCCCAAAATAGGTCCATTCCATCCAACCCATTTTGAGTCGCCAAATACATGGTACAGAAAATAACTACAACTTTATTACAACAATTGTCGTGCAAAATACAACAACACATATGCTGTGAGTTTGGATACAAATATATACCAAATGTGACTCATGTTCCAACCGTGGACATCACCTCACAATGACACCTTACATAAAGGTATAGTCAAAAATTATTTTAGAAATTAGAATCTTTGGGAAGTGCTCAAGGAAACCTTCGTACATGGGAGGCCATGCTTCTAGGTTATGATAGATATCATATGGCCACAGAATTATCCTTGGTTGACCCAATAGACCCCAAAGAAAAATAAGAAGATTACTATCATATTCTTTCCAATGGTGAGTCTTCCCTTGACTTATCATTATCTCCACTGTCTCTAATTGAGAATTATACTTCAAACAAACACCAAGATTATATAGGTAGTGCTCGTAAAGATACTCAGCAAGTGGATGAGCACATCCCTGTCTTATGATGACACGAGATTGTATATCATTAGACATCTTGTATGATAGTGGCAAAACACCATTCCAACGTTGGGTTCGCCTCACCCTAAATGATGACCACCGTTCTATTCTCATGTTACCCCCGCTCGACCCAGCTACACTCTTATTACCTGAAAGGAATTGTGAAACAGAAGGGTGAGCACAACTAGCTCAGTAAAGAATATCATGACTAAAGATAATTAAATTATCAATAGCCTTCAATAGAATTAAATCAGAGATTTAGAACATATGGTAGATGATAAAATTTTTCAACCATAGTTGCAGCGGAACGAGCAATCCATTAGAAGAGTCACATAGACCATAAAGTCTATTATCTTCTCCATGTTAAAAGTCCACCAACAATGTTTTATCCCTATAACATCAATCAACAGTTCCTTTCCACAATCATATAAATAACTCATAATCATAATTGTAGTTCTAAATTTCTCTTCGCATTCAGGACGAAGATAATTTTCATCACCTGTCTTTACCTGAAACATCAAAGATTATGATTATACCAAATCACAGTTTCTGTTCATAATCATACTAATAAATTCATCTTTGCACTACAGGCCAAAGATATTCATCAACAAACCATCTTTGCACTACGGGCCAAAGATATTCAATAACAGTTCATCTTCGCACTACAGGCCAAAGATATTCATCAATAATTCATCTTTGCACTACAGGCCAAAGATATTCATCAACAGTTCATCTTTGCACTACAGGCCAAAGATATTCATCAATAATTCATCTTTGCACTACATGCCAAAGATATTCTTTAATAATTCATCTTTGCACTACAGGCCAAAGATATTCATCAACAGTTCATATTTGCACTACAGGCCAAATATATTCACATCTCAAAGAAATATATAATTATTTCAGAATTTATATAAATAATAATTATAACCATGTTAATCATTTCATCTTTACACTTAAGCTAAATATATTCAATTATAAATTCAATGGTCATGATCATACCAGTTAACAATTCATCTTTGCACTATATGCTAAAGATATTCCTCAGTCACGATCATACCAATAATTTACCCATCTTTACACTCAAGTGAAAGAGAAATTCAACATCAGGGTTATAAAAATGTTATATATGATAATAAAAAATAATATAATCAATAAATAGTTTTAATCTCAAGAGTAATATTCATAAATCAACTATAATTTGGTTAGAAAAAGAAACCAATTTTGTCATGAATAGTAACTCGTGAATAGTAACCCATGAATAGTAACTCATGAATAGTAACTCGTGAATAGTAACTCATGAATAGTAACTCATGAATAGTAACTCGTGAATAGTAACTCATGAATAGTAACTCATGAATAGTAACCCCGACATGAAAAGTTCTAAATTTGATAAAAAGTTCAGATCAATACTTCGGCATAATGATATTGAAGAAAATAATATCATTTAAGAAGAAATAACATCACTTACGACAATATCCCTTACTATCCCTTACTATCCCTTACCTCAAAAGAGCAGTACTCCTGACTGGAATAACGATGAACGAACTTGCACCGTATAGCAACACTCAAGATATTAAAATACTCACAAGAATACACTCGATATATAGAGAGAGAAATAGAGAGAAAACTTCAGTTTCTGGTGTGATTTTCAATTCTAACCTAAGCACCCTATTTATAGGAAATTACTTAGAACACCAAAGTAGAAAATTGAATATAATAATATATTTATAACCAAATTTTCCTTAGCCCACCACATCAAAAACATATTTTTCACACAAATGCACCAAAAATGCAAAACATGTTTTAAACAATTTTTGTAACAAAAATCAATTCAGACTCAATAATTCGGAACTTCAATAATTCGTAATAAATAGCCATTTTATCAGAAAATTCGAATCTCGTGAGTTTTTATAGGAAATTCAATTCTCTACAATTTTGCAGAAGAAAGTTTTTCTAAATTCCAAACAAAAATTGACTGAAATCCATAAACGGATGATTTTACAGTCTATAATATATTTTCGGTCAAGAATTGTGTTCACCAACACACAAAACATGTGTTAAACATTTAATCCAACAAAAATACTCTTCCTCCTTATATACTCATATATCCCACATTCATTGTAAAAATATCACCGTTAATATATTATTAAAATAATATATTTAAATGAATTATTTTATCAGAAAAAGATAAAATATTAATTTTCAACAATTGTCACATTTAAAAATTTTCTCCATCTATATCCACATAAAATCAATATTTTTCTCATCATATAAATCAATAATTAATTATTCACAAATAATATTACAGAATCACAGTACTGACAACCAGGCCGTTCCCAAGAAAGAGGGGGCTTTCCAATAAGGATCTCTTCCTTACTGGCGCGCAATTAGATGACCAAACCTCTCCTTAGACAGAACTTTCTAGACATTGCCAATAATGTTATCTAATAATATTATTCAGATAATATGAATTATTGTTCCGATAATACAAAATACTGTGTAGTGACAATTATTAAAACAACAGTAATATAAAATATCAACGCAGCAATTATTGAATCAATAAAATAAAATACTGAACAGTAATTACTATAATAATTATTGAGTAATGCCTTCTTACGTAAAAATCAATAATTGGTTTAATACCGTGTGCTACTGTGCAACAATGCGTATTACTGTATTTTAACCACCGGGTATTCCAACAGTGTTAACGGTAACAACTACCCCGTTATTTATAAACAACTTACTCTTGTCGTTTTCTTCATCCAATCGCTTTTCGTTATGGGGCCCACAAAAGACTGCGCCGTCGTACGAATATTCTCCGATAGTAAGAATATTCCACGACCAAGCGAATATTCCCCGACAACAATGAATATTTTATAACCACTTGCTTATTTTAAAAATTTTCATATATCACCCTTAACTTTAACCTTTTTATCAATTTAACTAATTACTGAATTGTAATTATAAGAAAAATTGAATACTTTTATTTCATAAAATTCGGGGTCTTACAATCTCCCCTCCTTATGAAATTTCGTCCCCGAAATTTACGTACCTGGTATTTCAAAGAGTTGAGAATACCTTTGTAAGACCCCGAATTTTATGAAATAAAAGTATTCAATTTTTCTTATAATTACAATTCAGTAAGTGGTTAAATTGATAAAAAGTTAAAGTTATGGGTGAAATGTGAAAATTTTTCAAAATACACAAGTGGTTATAAAATAATCATTGTTGTGGGGGAATATTCGTTTGGTCGTGGAATATTCTTTCTGTCGGGGAATATTCGTATGACGGCGCAGCCATTTGTGGGCCCCATAACAGAATAACTGTCGGATGAAGATAACGACAAAAATTGAGTTTTTATAATTAACGGCGTAGTTGTTACCGTTAACACTGTTGGAATACCCGGTGGTTAAAATACAGTAATACGCGTTATTACACAGTAGCACACGGTATTGCACAGTATTTTTGAAATTATTGATTCGTACGTGAGAAGGCACTACTCAATAATTGTTACAGTAATTACTGTTCAATATTTTATTTTATTGCTTCAATAATTGCTACGTTGAAATTTTATATTATTGTTGTTCAATAATTGTCACTGCACAGTATTTCCCATTATCAGATCAATAATTCATATTATTTGAATAATATTATTAGATAACATTATTGGCAATGTCTAGAAAGTTCTGTCTAAGGAGAGGTTTGGTCACCTAATTGCGCGCCAGTAAGGAAAAATTCTTATTGGAAAGCCCCCTCTTTCCTGGGAACGGCCTGGTTGCCATAAATGTGATTCTGTAATATTATTTGTGAATAATTAATTATTGATTCATATGATAAGAAAATATTTATTTTATGTGGATATAAATGAGGGATATATTTTTGTGGTTAAAAAATGAAGGAGTTAATGTTGAGATTTTTATCCGTATTTTTGTCGGAATGGAGGTATTAAAAATCAGGGTTTTTGAGATATTTTGCGGGGGTTATAATTTTTAATCCGACCGTTGGATCGTGGTAATTTTTGGATATGTTATACATATATAAGTTGAGTATATGCCCACAAATTTTGAACCGTTAAAAATGAACGTATGATTTATTATGAATTTTACGAGATGACTGGTTCAGAAATTGTTGAATTTTCGGAGTTTATCATTTTGGTGGAAAATTCTAGAATTGGTGGGCCCCACTTGTGGTTGGTGAAGAAATGTGCTGAATTATATTTCAAATGTGGTGGGTGGGAATAGTAGCAGGTAAAGCCATCAGGTTGCAGGTCAAACCTACCAAAATTTTCCTATAAATAGAGGGCTAAGTTAGAATTGAAAATCACACCAGAAACATAAGCTTTCTCTCTTTCTCTCTCTATATTATGAAGCATATTTTGTGAGTTTTTAGATACTTGGTGAGTTGCTATTCATCAGTGCAAGTTTCCTTCAGCATCATATCCGATATCCAGTCAGAAGTACTGCTCTTTTGAGGTAAGGGATAGTAAGGGATATTAAGGGATTTTAAGGGTTGTTATGATTTTCAGTTTCGTAATTTTTCTGATCTTCAAAAATTCTGGAAAAATTTGAAATGATATTTTGATGAGTTTTCTTGATTGTGTCCAAAAATGGTGATTTTTGGATGTATAGATTGAGAGTTATGAATTTTATGAGAAAAGACTATTTTAAAAGTAACAGCTTATAATTCCTTGTGGTTAACTCCAAAATTGATGAAATTTTTATTGGGAGTACATGTGTATGATAGAAGTATACTCTGTAAATTTCAGAATTTTTGGACAAAAGTACAATTTTTGATAAATGTCTAAATATTCGGCTATTTTGGCCATATGAAAAATAGTAAATGACTTTTAAAAATTCTGAGAAAAATATATGTTCACTATGGGACTATATTATGCTAAATCCCAGAAAAGAAATATTTTTGGAACTGATTTGGTATTTTTCATGAAAATGGTCTAGTTATGAGTAAATGAATTAAATATGTTTTGTGAAGAAAGAAAATTGGAAAATAGGATTTTATGGCTTGAGAATCCTATATGAGGTATATGCAGATTTTTGATGAGGGTTTTGGTTATTGATGATGAAATTGTAAGAGTTGGCATTTTATGATGATTAAATGCATTAATTAGTAAAGTGTAAACAATTAAAATAAATTGTTTATAAATTTAAGTAATGTTATTCTTTCAATATCATTATACCGAAATATTGGTATGAATTTTATTGTAGAATTTCTATCTTTTGTGTCGGGGTTACTATTCATGAGTTACGAATATTACTCTTGAGATTAAAACTATATGTTGATCATATTATTTTTATCATCATATATAACATTTTTATAACCCTGATGTTGAAATTCTCTTTCACTGGAGTGTAAAGATGGGTAGATTATTGGTATGATCATGACTAGGGTTCTCTTTGGCCTGTAGTGCAAAGTTGAATTGTGACTGGTATGATCATGACCATTGAATTTATAATTGAATATCTTAAGCTTAAGTGCAAAGGTGAATTGATCAACATGGTTATAATTATTGTTTATATAAATTCTGAAATGATTATATATTTCTTTGAGATATGAATATATTTGGCCTGTAGTGCAAATATGAATTGTTGATGAATATCTTTGGCATGTAGTGCAAAGATGGCATGTTGATGAATATCTTTGGCCTGTAGTGCAAAGATGAACTGTTGTTGAATATCTTTGGCCCGTAGTGCAAAGATGGTTTGTTGATGAATATCTTTGGCCCGTAGTGCAAAGATGGATTTGTTAGTATGATTATAAACAGGAATTGTGATTTGGTATAACCATGATCTTTGATGTTTCAGGTAAAGACAGGTGATGAAAATATTCTTCGTCCTGGGTGCGAAGAAAAATTTAGAGTCACAATTATGATTATGAGTTATTCATATGATTGTGGAAAGGAACTATTGAGTGATGTTACATGGATAAAACATTGTTGGTGGATTTTTAACATGGAAGAGATAATGGACTTTATGGTCTATTTGACTCTTCTAATGGATTGCATGTTCCGCTGCAACTATGGTTGAAATTTTTTATCATCTACCATATGTTCTAAATCTCTGATTTATTATTGATGAAGACTATTGATAATTTATTTATCTTTAGTCATGATATTCTTTACTGGGCTAGTTGTGCTCACCCTTCTGTTTCACAATTCTTTTCAGGTAATAAGAGTGTAGCTGGGTCGAGCGGGGGTAACAAGGGAATAGAACGGTGGTCATCATTTAGTAGTTATATTTGGTGAAGAAAATAGGGTGAGGCGAACCCAACGTTGGAAGGGTGTTTTGTCACTATCATACAAGATGTCTAATGACATACAACCTCGTGTCATCATAGGACAGGGTTGTGCTCATCCACTTGCTGAGTATATCTATGGGCACTACCTATATAATCTTGGTGTTTGTTTGAAGTATAATTCTCAATTAGAGACAGTGGAGATAATGATAAGTCAAGAGAAGACTCACCATTGGGAAGAATATGATAGTAATCTTCTCGTTTTTCTTTGGTGTTTATTGGGTCAACCAAGGATAATTCTGTGGCCATATGATATCTATCATAACCTAGACGCGTGGCCTCCCATGTACGAAGGTTTCCTTGAGCACTTCCCAAAGATTCTAATTTCTAAAACAGTTTTTGACTATACCTTTATGTAAGGTGTTATTGTAAGGTGATGTCCACGGTTGGAACATGAGTCACATTTGGTATATATTTGTATCCAAACTCACATCATATGTGTTGTTGTATTTTGCACGACAATTGTTGTAATAAAGTTGTAGTTATTTTCTGTACCATGTATTTGACGACTCAGAATGGGTTGGGTGGAATGGACCTATTTTGGGGGTGTCACAGGTGGTATCAGAGCTATAAGTAAAGAGCCCCGAGCCTCTCGCTGGTGACTTCCTGTTGATGGGGGATGCACCGAAGCCAGACTCTCCGTAGGGGACGCCGTTCTGCGGTGGCAAACTGATAGGTACCATTGTGAGGTGCTGTGGTTGAAGCACCATGAGAGTCACATGTGGTATCAGAGCTTAGGGATATGGTCTCTGGCGGAGATCGGGGAATATAACTAGGAGGGGAGAGATGAGTAAATCCTTCGCTAGTGTGTCCTACCTAAGCTTATTTGTTGGTCAGTCATAATATCAGGATATTATGTGATATGTTAATTTGTTAAATTAACCCTTGTTTTGAAGCTGTATTCTAGAATGATATATGAAATACAGGAGATGAGCAATGGAGAAATTATGATGACAGGGAAGATGGAATCTGAAATGAAAGGAATGTATTCTCGATTCTTTGAAATACCAGGTACGTAAATTTCGAGGACGAAATTTCATAAGGAGGGGAGATTGTAAGACCCCGAATTTTATGAAATAAAAGTATTCAATTTTTCTTATAATTACAATTCAGTAAATGGTTAAATTGATAAAAAGTTAAAGTTATGGGTGAAATGTGAAAATTTTTCAAAATACACAAGTGGTTATAAAATAATCATTGTTGTGGGGGAATATTCGTTTGGTCGTGGAATATTCTTTCTGTCGGGGAATATTCGTACGACGGCGCAGCTATTTGTGGGCCCCATAACAGAATAACTGTCGGATGAAGATAACGACAAAAATTGAGTTTTTATAATTAACGGCGTAGTTGTTACCGTTAACACTGTTGGAATACCCGGTGGTTAAAATACAGTAATACGCGTTATTACACAGTAGCACACGGTATTGCACAGTATTTTTGAAATTATTGATTCGTACGTGAGAAGGCACTACTCAATAATTGTTACAGTAATTACTGTTCAATATTTTATTTTATTGATTCAATAATTGCTACGTTGAAATTTTATATTATTGTTGTTCAATAATTGTCACTGCACAGTATTTTCCATTATCAGATCAATAATTCATATTATTTGAATAATATTATTAGATAACATTATTGGCAATGTCTAGAAAGTTCTGTCTAAGGAGAGGTTTGGTCACCTAATTGCGCGCCAGTAAGGAAAAATTCTTATTGGAAAGCCCCCTCTTTCCTGGGAACGGCCTGGTTGCCATAAATGTGATTCTGTAATATTATTTGTGAATAATTAATTATTGATTCATATGATAAGAAAATATTTATTTTATGTGGATATAAATGAGGGATATATTTTTGTGGTTAAAAAATGAAGGAGTTAATGTTGAGATTTTTATCCGTATTTTTGTCGGAATGGAGGTATTAAAAATCAGGGTTTTTGAGATATTTTGCGGGGGTTATAATTTTTAATCCGACCGTTGGATCGTGGTAATTTTTGGATATGTTATACATATATAAGTTGAGTATATGCCCACAAATTTTGAACCGTTAAAAATGAACGTATGATTTATTATGAATTTTACGAGATGACTGGTTCAGAAATTGTTGAATTTTCGGAGTTTATCATTTTGGTGGAAAATTCTAGAATTGGTGGGCCCCACTTGTGGTTGGTGAAGAAATGTGCTGAATTATATTTCAAATGTGGTGGGTGGGAATAGTAGCAGGTAAAGCCATCAGGTTGCAGGTCAAACCTACCAAAATTTTCCTATAAATAGAGGGCTAAGTTAGAATTGAAAATCACACCAGAAACATAAGCTTTCTCTCTTTCTCTCTCTATATTATGAAGCATATTTTGTGAGTTTTTAGATACTTGGTGAGTTGCTATTCATCAGTGCAAGTTTCCTTCAGCATCATATCCGATATCCAGTCAGAAGTACTGCTCTTTTGAGGTAAGGGATAGTAAGGGATATTAAGGGATTTTAAGGGTTGTTATGATTTTCAGTTTCGTAATTTTTCTGATCTTCAAAAATTCTGGAAAAATTTGAAATGATATTTTGATGAGTTTTCTTGATTGTGTCCAAAAATGGTGATTTTTGGATGTATAGATTGAGAGTTATGAATTTTATGAGAAAAGACTATTTTAAAAGTAACAGCTTATAATTCCTTGTGGTTAACTCCAAAATTGATGAAATTTTTATTGGGAGTACATGTGTATGATAGAAGTATACTCTGTAAATTTCAGAATTTTTGGACAAAAGTACAATTTTTGATAAATGTCTAAATATTCGGCTATTTTGGCCATATGAAAAATAGTAAATGACTTTTAAAAATTCTGAGAAAAATATATGTTCACTATGGGACTATATTATGCTAAATCCCAGAAAAGAAATATTTTTGGAACTGATTTGGTATTTTTCATGAAAATGGTCTAGTTATGAGTAAATGAATTAAATATGTTTTGTGAAGAAAGAAAATTGGAAAATAGGATTTTATGGCTTGAGAATCCTATATGAGGTATATGCAGATTTTTGATGAGGGTTTTGGTTATTGATGATGAAATTGTAAGAGTTGGCATTTTATGATGATTAAATGCATTAATTAGTAAAGTGTAAACAATTAAAATAAATTGTTTATAAATTTAAGTAATGTTATTCTTTCAATATCATTATACCGAAATATTGGTATGAATTTTATTGTAGAATTTCTATCTTTTGTGTCGGGGTTACTATTCATGAGTTACGAATATTACTCTTGAGATTAAAACTATATGTTGATCATATTATTTTTATCATCATATATAACATTTTTATAACCCTGATGTTGAAATTCTCTTTCACTGGAGTGTAAAGATGGGTAGATTATTGGTATGATCATGACTAGGGTTCTCTTTGGCCTGTAGTGCAAAGTTGAATTGTGACTGGTATGATCATGACCATTGAATTTATAATTGAATATCTTAAGCTTAAGTGCAAAGGTGAATTGATCAACATGGTTATAATTATTGTTTATATAAATTCTGAAATGATTATATATTTCTTTGAGATATGAATATATTTGGCCTGTAGTGCAAATATGAATTGTTGATGAATATCTTTGGCATGTAGTGCAAAGATGGCATGTTGATGAATATCTTTGGCCTGTAGTGCAAAGATGAACTGTTGTTGAATATCTTTGGCCCGTAGTGCAAAGATGGTTTGTTGATGAATATCTTTGGCCCGTAGTGCAAAGATGGATTTGTTAGTATGATTATAAACAGGAATTGTGATTTGGTATAACCATGATCTTTGATGTTTCAGGTAAAGACAGGTGATGAAAATATTTTTCGTCCTGGGTGCGAAGAAAAATTTAGAGTCACAATTATGATTATGAGTTATTCATATGATTGTGGAAAGGAACTATTGAGTGATGTTACATGGATAAAACATTGTTGGTGGATTTTTAACATGGAAGAGATAATGGACTTTATGGTCTATTTGACTCTTCTAATGGATTGCATGTTCCGCTGCAACTATGGTTGAAATTTTTTATCATCTACCATATGTTCTAAATCTCTGATTTATTATTGATGAAGACTATTGATAATTTATTTATCTTTAGTCATGATATTCTTTACTGGGCTAGTTGTGCTCACCCTTCTGTTTCACAATTCTTTTCAGGTAATAAGAGTGTAGCTGGGTCGAGCGGGGGTAACAAGGGAATAGAACGGTGGTCATCATTTAGTAGTTATATTTGGTGAAGAAAATAGGGTGAGGCGAACCCAACGTTGGAAGGGTGTTTTGTCACTATCATACAAGATGTCTAATGACATACAACCTCGTGTCATCATAGGACAGGGTTGTGCTCATCCACTTGCTGAGTATATCTATGGGCACTACCTATATAATCTTGGTGTTTGTTTGAAGTATAATTCTCAATTAGAGACAGTGGAGATAATGATAAGTCAAGAGAAGACTCACCATTGGGAAGAATATGATAGTAATCTTCTCGTTTTTCTTTGGGGTCTATTGGGTCAACCAAGGATAATTCTGTGGCCATATGATATCTATCATAACCTAGACGCGTGGCCTCCCATGTACGAAGGTTTCCTTGAGCACTTCCCAAAGATTCTAATTTCTAAAACAGTTTTTGACTATACCTTTATATAAGGTGTTATTGTAAGGTGATGTCCACGGTTGGAACATGAGTCACATTTGGTATATATTTGTATCCAAACTCACAGCATATGTGTTGTTGTATTTTGCACGACAATTGTTGTAATAAAGTTGTAGTTATTTTCTGTACCATGTATTTGACGACTCAGAATGGGTTGGGTGGAATGGACCTATTTTGGGGGTGTCACAACCTTGCTTTCATTTCGGATTCCATCTTTCCTGTCATCATAATTTCTTCATTGCTCATCTCCTGTATTTCAGATATCATTCAAGAATACAGCTTCAAAACAAAGGTTAATTGAACAAATTAACATATCACATAATATCCCGATATTATGACTGACCACCAAATAAGCTTAGGTAGGACACACTAGCGAAGGATTTACTCGTCTCTCTCCTCCTAGTCCTATTCCCTGATCTCTGCCAGAGATCATATCCCTAAGCTCTGATACCAAATGTGACGCCCCCAAAATAGGTCCATTCCATCCAACCCATTTTGAGTCGCTAAATACATGGTACAGAAAATAACTACAACTTTATTACAATAATTATCGTGCAAAATACAACAACACATATGCTGTGAGTTTGGATACAAATATATACCAAATGTGACTCATGTTCCAACCGTGGACATCACCTCACAATGACACCTTACATAAAGGTATAGTCAAAAATTATTTTAGAAATTAGAATCTTTGGGAAGTGCTCAAGGAAACCTTCGTACATGGGAGGCCATGCTTCTAGCTTATGATAGATATCATATGGCCACAGAATTATCCTTGGTTGACCCAATAGACCCCAAAGAAAAACAAGAAGATTACTATCATATTCTTTCCAATGGTGAGTCTTCCCTTGACTTATCATTATCTCCACTGTCTCTAATTGAGAATTATACTTCAAACAAACACCAAGATTATATAGGTAGTGCTCGTAAAGATACTCAGCAAGTGGATGAGCACATCCCTGTCTTATGATGACACGAGATTGTATATCATTAGACATCTTGTATGATAGTGGCAAAACACCATTCCAACGTTGGGTTCGCCTCACCCTAAATGATGACCACCGTTCTATTCTCCTGTTACCCCCGCTCGACCCAGCTACACTCTTATTACCTGAAAGGAATTGTGAAACAGAAGGGTGAGCACAACTAGCTCAGTAAAGAATATCATGACTAAAGATAATTAAATTATCAATAGCCTTCAACAGAATTAAATCAGAGATTTAGAACATATGGTAGATGATAAAATTTTTCAACCATAGTTGCAGCGGAACGAGCAATCCATTAGAAGAGTCACATAGACCATAAAGTCTATTATCTTCTCCATGTTAAAAGTCCACCAACAATGTTTTATCCCTATAACATCAATCAACAGTTCCTTTTCACAATCATATAAATAACTCATAATCATAATTGTAGTTCTAAATTTCTCTTCGCATTCAAGACGAAGATAATTTTCATCACCTGTCTTTACCTGAAACATCAAAGATCATGATTATACCAAATCACAGTTCCTGTTCATAATCATACTAATAAATTCATCTTTGCACTACAGGCCAAAGATATTCATCAACAAACCATCTTTGCACTACGGGTCAAAGATATTCAATAACAGTTCATCTTCGCACTACAGGCCAAAGATATTCATCAATAATTCATCTTTGCACTACAGGCCAAAGATATTCATCAACAGTTCATCTTTGCACTACAGGCCAAAGATATTCATCAATAATTCATCTTTGCACTACAGGCCAAAGATATTCTTCAATAATTCATCTTTGCACTACAGGCCAAAGATATTCATCAACAGTTCATATTTGCACTACAGGCCAAATATATTCACATCTCAAAGAAATATATAATTATTTCAGAATTTATATAAACAATAATTATAACCATGTTAATCATTTCATCTTTACACTTAAGCTAAAGATATTCAATTATAAATTCAATGGTCATGATCATACCAGTTAACAATTCATCTTTGCACTATATGCTAAAGATATTCCTCAGTCACGATCATACCAATAATTTACCCATCTTTACACTCAAGTGAAAGAGAAATTCAACATCAGGGTTATAAAAATGTTATATATGATAATAAAAAATAATATAATCAATAAATAGTTTTAATCTCAAGAGTAATATTCATAAATCAACTATAATTTGGTTAGAAAAAGAAACCAATTTTGTCATGAATAGTAACTCGTGAATAGTAACTCATGAATAGTAACTCATGAATAGTAACTCATGAATAGTAACTCGTGAATAGTAACTCATGAATAGTAACTCGTGAATAGTAACTCATGAATAATAACTCGTGAATAGTAACTCATGAATAGTAACTCGTGAATAGTAACTCATGAATAGTAACCCCGACATGAAAAGTTCTAAATTTGATAAAAGGTTCAGATCAATACTTCGGCATAATGATATTGAAGAAAATAATATCATTTAAGAAGAAATAACATCCCTTACGACAATATCCCTTACTATCCCTTACTATCCCTTACCTCAAAAGAGCAGTACTCCTGATTGGAATAACGCTTAACGAACTTGCACCGTATAGCAACACTCAAGATATCAAAATACTCACAAGAATACACTCGATATATAGAGAGAGAAATAGAGAGAAAACTTCAGTTTCTGGTGTGATTTTCAATTCTAACCTAAGCACCCTATTTATAGGAAATTACTTAAAACACCAAAGTAGAAAATTGAATATAATAATATATTTATAACCAAATTTTCCTTAGCCCACCACATCAAAAACATATTTTTCACACAAATGCACCAAAAATGCAAAACATGTTTTAAACAATTTTTGTAACAAAAATCAATTCAGACTCAATAATTCGGAACTTCAATAATTCGTAATAAATAGCCCTTTTATCAGAAAATTCGAATCTCGCGAGTTTTTATAAGAAATTCAATTCTCTACAACTTTGCAGAAGAAAGTTTTTCTAAATTCCAAACAAAATTGACTGAAATCCATAAACGGATGATTTTACAGTCTATAATAAATTTTCGGTCAGGAATTGTGTCCACCAACACACAAAACATGTGTTAAACATTTAATCCAACAAAAATACTCTTCCTCCTCATATACTCATATATCCCACATTCATTGTAAAAATATCACCGTTAATATATTATTAAAATAATATATTTAAATGAATTATTTTATCAGAAAAAGATAAAATATTAATTTTCAACAATTGTCACATTTAAAAATTTTCTCCATCTATATCCACATAAAATTAATATTTTCCTCATCATATAAATCAATAATTAATTATTCACAAATAATATTACAGAATCACAGTACTGGCAACCAGGCCGTTCCCAAGAAAGAGGGGGCTTTTCAATAAGGATCTCTTCCTTACTGGCGCGCAATTAGATGACCAAACCTCTCCTTAGACAGAACTTTCTAGACATTGCCAATAATGTTATCTAATAATATTATTCAGATAATATGAATTATTGTTCCGATAATAGAAAATACTGTGTAGTGACAATTATTAAAACAACAGTAATATAAAATATCAACGCAGCAATTATTGAATCAATAAAATAAAATACTGAACAGTAATTACTGTAATAATTATTGAGTAATGCCTTCTTACGTAAAAATCAATAATTAGTTTAATACCGTGTGCTACTGTGCAACAATGCGTATTACTGTATTTTAACCACCGGGTATTCCAACAGTGTTAACGGTAACAACTACCCCGTTATTTATAAACAACTTACTCTTGTTGTTTTCTTCATCCAATCGCTTTTCGTTATGGGGCCCACAAAAGACTGCGCCGTCGTACGAATATTCTCCGATAGTAAGAATATTCCACGACCAAGCGAATATTCCCCGACAACAATGAATATTTTATAACCACTTGCTTATTTTAAAAATTTTCATATATCACCCTTAACTTTAACCTTTTTATCAATTTAACTAATTACTGAATTGTAATTATAAGAAAAATTGAATACTTTTATTTCATAAAATTCGGGGTCTTACATGAAACATCAAAGATCGTGGTTATACCAAATCACAGTTCATATTCATAATCATACTAATAACTTCATCTTTGCACTACGGACCAAAGATATTCGTCACTAGTTCATCTTTGCACTACTGGCTAAAGATATTCAACATTAGGTCATCTTTGCACTACGGCCAAAGATATTCATCAACAATTCATCTTTGCACTACAGGCCAAAGATATTCGTCACCAGTTCATCTTTGCACTACTGGCCAAAGATATTCAACATTAGGTCATCTTTGCACTACATGCCAAATATATTCATCAACAGTTCATATTTGCACTACAGACCAAATATATTAATATCTCAAAGAAATATATAATCATTTCAGAATTTATATAAACAATAATTAATTATAACCATGTTGATCCATTCACCTTTGCACTTAAGCAAAAGATATTCAATTATAAATTCAATGGTCATGATCATACCAGTCAACGATTCAACTGTGCATTACTGGCCAAAGAGAACTCATAGTTATGATCATACCAATAATCTACCCATCTTTACACTCAAATCAAAGAGAAATTTTATCACTAAGATTATAAAAATATTATATATGATAATAAAAATAATATGATCAAAATATGGATTTAATTTCAAGAGTAAGATTCATAAATTAACGATAATTTGGTTAGAAAAAGAAATCAATTTTGTCGTGAATAGTACCCGTGAATAGTAACTCGTGAATAGTAACTCGACATGAAAAAGGTAGAAATTCTACAATAAAATCTATACCAATATTTCGATATAATGATATTGAAAGAATAACATTTCTTAAACTTATAAACGATTTATTTTAATTATTTACACTTTACTAAATAATGCATTTAATCATCCTAAAATGTCAAACTCATAAGAGTTCATCACCAATAACTAAAACTCTCATCAAACATCTGCATATATATTATATAGGATTTTCAAGCTATAAAATCCTATTTTCCATTTTTCTTACTTCGCATAACATATTTAATTCATTTACTCATAACTAGTCTATTTTTATGAAAAATATCAAATCAGTTTCAAAAATATTTCTTTTCTGAGATTTAGCATAATATAGTCCCATATTGAACATATATTTTTCTCATAATTTTTAAAACTCATTTACTATTTTTCATATGGCCAAAATCGCCGAATATTTAGACATTTATCATAAATTGTACTTTTATCCAAAAATTTCAAAATTTACAGAGTACACTTATATTATATAGATGTGCTCCCAATAAAAATTTCATCAATTTTGGAGTTAACCACAAGGAGTTATAAGCGGTTACTTTTAAAATAGTCTTTTCTCATAAAATTCATAACTCTTAATCTATACATCCAAAAACCACTATTTTTGGACACAATCAATAAAACTAATCAAAATATCATTTTAAATTTTTCTAAAATTTTCTGAAGGTCGGAAGAAGTACGAACTGAAAAACATAATAACACTTAAAATCACTTACCTCAAAAGAGCAGTATTTCTGACTGGAATATCGGATGTAAAGCCGAAGTAAACTCTCACTCTAAATACTCACCAAATACGCTCTATAATATAGAGAGAGAGAAAGAGAGAAAATTTATGAATTCTGGTGTGATTTTCAATTCTAACTAAGCACCCTATTTATAAGAAAATGCTTAGAACGCCAAAGAAGACTAAATTAATAAAATATATTATTTCTTTTTCTTCTTCCACGCCACCTCAATTTGTCAAGCCAGCCACCAGCCATCGTTGAACCAAAAGATAGCAGCCCATGTGTTGATAACCAAGTGGGTCCCACCCATAAATTAATAAAAATTATTTTATTTTTTAAAACTTTAACAATTCCTAGAAAATAGACCGTTTATCAGAAAAATACGAATTTTATGTCCATTCTGCCTGAAATTGAATTCTCCACAACTTTGTAGTTTTGAGTTTTTCTAAATTTCAAACATAAAATATCCGAAATCCATAAACAGATGATTTTTAATACCTCTACACCGACAAAATACTGATAAAACACCTCAACATTAATTCTTTCATTTTTATCCATATAAAAATAAATATATCAATCATTTATATCCACATAAAATAAATATTTTCTTATCATATAAATCAATAATTAATTATTCACAAATAATATTACAGAATCACAATTATGACAACCAGGCCGTTCCGAGGAAAGAGGGGACTTTTCGATAAGGATTTCTCCTTACTGATGCGCAATTAGGTGACCAAACCTCTCCTTGACAGAACTTTCTAGACATTGCCAATAATGCTATCTAATTATATTATTCAAATAATATGAATTATTGATCTGATAATGGAGATACTGTGCAGTTGTAAGACCCCAAATTATTAATAAATGAAATTTAATTCCTCTATTTATTATAGTAAGGGTTGATTTGATTAATGTGGTTAGTTATGGGTAAAATACGCAAATATTTCAAATAAGCAAGTGGTCCTAGAATATTCATTGTTGTCGGGGAATATTTGTTTGGTCGTGGAATATTCTTGTTGTCGGGAAATATTCGTACGACGGCGCAGCCTTGTGTAGGCCCCATAACGGAAAGCGATTGGATGAAGAAAACGACAAAAATAAGTTGTTTATAAACAACGGCGTAGTTGTTACTATTAATACTGTTGGAATACCCGGTGGTTAAAACACAGTAATACGCGTTGTTGTACAGTAGCACACTGTATTGCACCAATTATTAATTCTTACGTAAGAAGGCACTACTCAATAATTGTTACAGTAATTACTGTTCAATATTATATTTTATTGATTCAATAATTGTTGCGTTGATATTTTATATTACTGTTGTTTTAATAATTGTCACTACACAGTATTTTCTATTATCGGAACAATAATTCATATTATCTGAATAATATTATTAGATAACATTATTGGTAATGTCTAGAAAGTTCTGTCTAAGAAGAGGTTTGGTCATCTAATTGCGCGCCAGTAAGGAGAGATCCTTATTGGAAAGCCCCCTCTTTCCTGGGAACTGCCTGGTTGTCAGTAATGTGATTCTGTAATATTATTTGTGTATAATTAATTATTGATGAGGAAAATATTGATTTTATGTGGATATAGATGGAGAAAATTTTAATGTGACAATTGTTGAAAATTAATATTTTATCTTTTTCTGATAAAATAATTCATTTAAATATATTATTTTAATAATATATTGATGGTGGTATTTTTACAATGAATGTGGGATATATGAGTATATGAGGAGGAAGAATATTTTTGTGGCATTAAATGATTAACACATGTTTTGTGTGTTGGTGGACATAATTCTTGACCGAAAATTTATTATTGACTGTAAAATCGTTCGTTTGTGAATTTCGGTCAATTTTTGTTTAGAATTTGGAAAAACTTTCTTCTACAAAGTTGTAGAGAATTAAATTTTCTATAAAAACTCGCAAGATTTGAATTTTCTGGTGAAAGGGCTATTTATTATGAATTATTGAAGTTCCGAAATTCCGAAATAATTGATTTTTGGAGTTTAAAATGTTTTTTTTAAGAAAAACGTTTTTTGTTGCAATTGAGTGGCTCACATGTGTTATACATGATCTGAAATCAGATTTCTTAGGTGGGCTTGAATATTTTTAAGAAATATTATTATTTTATTAAATTTTTTGCTTTGGTGTTCTAAGCATTTTCCTATAAATAGGGTGCCTAGGTTAGAATTGAAAATCACACCAGAAACACAAGTTTCTCTCTCTTTCTCTCTCTATATTAGTGAGCGTATTCTTGTAAGTATTCTAATACTGTGAGTATTGCTATACGATGCAAGTTCAAGTCATAACCTATATCCGGTGTTTCAACTAGAAGTACTGTTTTTCTGAGGTAAGGGATGTTATTTCTTCTTAAATGATATTATTTTCTTCAATATCATTATGCCGAAGTATTGATCTGAACTTTTTATCAAATTTGAAACTTTTCATATCGGGATTACTATTCACGAGTTACTATTCACGAGTTACTATTCATGAGTTACTATTCACGAGTTACTATTCACCGAAAAATGAAATTTTCTTCTTTTTGTCCAAATATCTATTTTGGATACTAGCTTTGATTGTATCCATGTTTTGATCATTCTTGAATTTTACTTCACTATGATTATTTATGAGGTATTTTTGGACATGGAATAGCTGAAATACGAATCCTTAATATTTATTATTTTGTTTCACTGGATTCGTTTCCTTAAAAATATTTTTCATTATCCTCAGTCCTAAATGATGATATAAATGAATATCTTTGGCCTGTAGTGCAAAGATTAATGATTTCTGATGAATATCTTTGGCCCGTAGTGCAAAGATGAACAGATGTTGAGGTGAACATGACCAACTGATGAATATCTTTGGCCTGTAGTGCAAAGATGACTATTTGATTCAAGATATTTATTGATTGATATTACAGGGATAAAATGTTGATGATGGGCTTTTAATTTCATAGATAATCGTAGATTTCATTCTCTACGTAACTCTTCTATGAATTATTATTTTCCGATGCGAATATTGATTTAAAACTTGTTGTCTATTATATTCTATTAAATTTTTCTCTGTTGAAGACTAACGATAATTTGTTGTATATTATCTTAGTCATAATATTCTTTACTGGGCTAATTGAGCTCACCCTTTTCCTTGTTGTTCCATTTTCTTCTCAGGAGGCGAGAATGTAGCAAGTACTAGTCGGGGTATGGAATGAAGGTTCTAGGAAGTTGTTTTAGTAGTCCTCATCAATTTTTTTTTGTAAAATATTGTATCAATAATTGTAATGAGGACTTATTTGAGTGTGGATATTGTCTAGATGACAATATTTGTATTTACACTCATAGTTTTTATGTTGTATTAATAAAGTTGTAGTTGTTTCTGTACCATGTTATTGACGACTCAGAATGGGTGTTGTATACCTGTTTTGGGGGCGTCACAGTTGGTATCAGAGCTTAGGAATATGATCTCTGGCGGAGATCGGGGAATAGAACTAGGAGGGGAGAGACGAGTAAATCCTTCGCTAGTGTGTCCTACCTAAGTTTATTTGTTGGTTGGTCATAATATAGGGATATTATGTGATTTGTTAATTTGTTAAATTAACACTTGTTTTATGGCAGTATTTAAGAATGTCGACTGAGAATGTTAACATTGGAGTAAATGAAATCGTGGAGACACCTGTACTCACCAACGAGGAGAACATGCAACAGGCTGGTAATGTTCCTCCTGTGAACAACACCAATGAGCAGACGATGAACGATGAGATGTTTAGAAGCTTTTTGCGGTTCATGCAAAACCAGACGAAGGAGATTCCTGTTCAAAATATAGGAAGAAACAATGGCAACGCACAACTGGTCACAACCAAACAGTTCAAAGAGTTGGGACCACCAGAATTCTGGGGAAAGCCGGATCCGATTAAGGCAGAGACATGGGTCAAGCAAATTACCAAGATATTTGATGTCTTGGGATGCACGGAGGAACAGAAGGTTCCATTCGCCACCTTTATGTTCCGTGGCGAGGCAGACTATTGGTGGGAATATGTGAAGCGTACCCATCCAGCCGCACTCAGCATGTCTTGGGAGACATTTCAGAAGCTATTCAATGACAAGTACTTTCCTGAAAGTATTCGTCATATGAAGGAGGTAGAGTTTATTAGACTGGAGCAGAATAACATGACGGTGTCCCAGTACGAGGCGAAGTTTGCAGAGTTGTCCAGGTTTGCACCTCATTTGGTGGAGAATGAGGAACGTATGACACGGATATTTTTGAGAGGTTTGAAACCCGGCATACGTCAATATCTCATTTCTCATAAATTTTCTCTCTATTCAGATGTTGTCAACAGGGCTCAATTGTTAGAGCGAGATAACGAGTACGGTCAACCGAGGGACCACAACCAGGATTATATCGGTGACAACAGTCATCAGAACAATGATAACCAGCGGAAAAAGAAAAGTACAGACAAGAACGGCAACCACTCTGGTGGTAATCGTGGCTATAAAAATAGAAGAAGCGAGTCGGGAGGAGATTTTAAAAAGAGGAGATTCAACAATGATAATACGAAGACGTCAGCACCAGCAGCAACTTGTTCCAAGGGAGGAGAACGACCACCGGTCATATGCTATAAATGTGGAAAAGAGGGACATATCAGCCCAAACTGTCCACAACAGTTCAAGGTATGCTATAATTGTGGAAAGAAAGGACATATCGCTCGAGATTGTACGATAGCGAAACCAAGTTCAGCGGGGACGGTGACTCAAAAGGCTGCCCCAGAAAAGTCAAAGTCAACGGTTCCTGGAAGAGCATTTGTCGTGACTGGTCAACATGCGAGGAACCCAAACGAGGTGATCACGGGTAAGCTAATCATAAATTCATGTGAAGTTTATACCTTACTAGATACCGGTGCTACCCATTCATTTATTTCTCCTGCTTGTGCTCAACGTTTAAACTTGACTCCGGAGAAATTAGACTTTGATTTATCTGTGGAGACTCCGTTAGGGGAAACTTTCATCACATCCACTGTTTATAAATCTTGTTTGATCCAAGTTGGCACCATCACCTTACCTGTTGACCTTATCTCTTTAAAGATACTTGCATTTGACGTGATTTTAGGAATTGATTGGTTAACTACTCATCATGCCAAAATTGATTGTTTTCGTAAGGTGGTTAGTTTTCATATTCCCAATCAACCTGTTGTTCGAATTCAAGCAACAAAGCCATTAAAATCAATCACTGTCATATCAAGTCATAAAGCCATTCGTTATTGAAAAACGGATGTCAAGCTTTCCTAGCCCATGTTATGGATTTGAATAAAGACACGTCAAATTTGAATAATATTCCTGTTGTTAGTAACTTTCCTAACGTATTTCCTGAAGAACTTTCCGGTCTACCCCCAGAACGTGAAGTTGAATTCTTTATTGATCTTGAACCTGGTACAAAGCCCATTTCTAAAACCCCATATCGAATGGCTCCTATTGAACTTCAGGAGTTAAAAGTCCAACTACAAGAGTTGTTGGACATCGGTTTCATTCGTCCTAGTACATCTCCTTGGGGTGCTCCTGTTTTATTTGTAAAGAAGAAAGACGGGAGTATGCGACTTTGTATCGATTACCGGGAATTTAACCATGTCACTATCAAGAATAGGTATCCGCTACCTCGTATTGATGACCTGTTTGACCAGTTACAAGGAGCACAATTCTTTTCAAAAATCGATCTTCGTTCTGGATATCATCAGTTGAAGGTTAAAACTGAGGATATTCCGAAGACTGCCTTTAGAACTCGGTACGGGCATTATGAATTCCTAGTCATGTCTTTTGGATTGACTAATGCTCCTGCGGCTTTCATGGATATGATGAACCGAGTATTCAAGGATTATTTGGATCAGTTCGTTGTTGTCTTTATTGATGACATCCTCATATATTCCAAAAGCCGTGAAGATCATGAGCACCATTTGAAGCTGGTACTCCAAAGGCTGCGTGAAAACAAGCTATATGCTAAGTTAAAGAAATGCGGGTTCTGGCTTGAGGAAGTAGCATTCCTAGGGCACGTGGTGTCAAAACATGGAGTATCTGTGGACCCGGCGAAGATTGAAGCAATACAAAGCTGGGAGCAATCGAAGACGGTGACCGATGTACGTAGCTTTCTGGGCTTAGCTGGTTATTATCGGAGATTCGTAGAAGGGTTTTCTCGAATCGCTATCCCGTTAACTCAGCTGACTCGGAAGGATATCAAATTCGTATGGAGCGAAGAATGCGAGAAGAGTTTCCAAGAGCTTAAGAGGAGACTCATTTCGGCACCTGTTCTGACAATACCATCTGGTTTGGATGGATTTGTTATCTACAGCGATGCTTCAGGCAAAGGGTTAGGATGTGTTCTCATGCAACGTGGGAAAGTCATAGCTTATGCCTCGCGACAACTTAAAGAATATGAGAGGAATTATCCTACTCATGATCTAGAGTTGGCAGCAGTCGTTTTCGCGCTAAAGATCTGGAGGCACTATCTATATGGGGAGAAGGTGGAGATATATTCAGACCATAAAAGCCTCAAATATTTCTTCACTCAAAAAGAACTCAACATGCGGCAACGACGTTGGCTCGAGCTGTTAAAAGATTACGACCACACTATTCAATACCATCCTGGAAAAGCAAATGTGGTAGCTGACGCGTTGAGTAGAAGATCATATGCAGGAATGAGTGCGATGATGTCAAGTATACGCGTAGAGCCAACTTTAATCGATAAAGTTAAAGTTGCTCAAGCTACAGACCCGGAGCTGATGCGTATGAAGAAGAAAGTGCATGAAGGTGCTATTCCAGAAGCAAGAATCGATGAAGAAGGAATACTTCGAGTCCACTCCAGACTTTGTGTTCCTAGCGATTCTGATTTGAAGTACAAGATCATGATGGAGACACACAATACACCATTTGCAATCCATCCTGGAAGTACTAAAATGTATCGTGATCTTCGACATATATTTTGGTGGAACAATATGAAGAGAGAGATTGCAAAGTTTATCTCGAGGTGTTTAACTTGTCAACGTGTAAAGGCAGAGCATCAAGTACCAAAGGGTCCATTGCAACCACTTGAGATTCTGAAATGGAAGTGGGAACACATTACCATGGATTTCGTTACGGGTCTTCCCACTGTTTCTCAAGGCATAAATGCTATTTGGGTTATAGTTGATAGATTAACCAAGTCTGCTCATTTCTTGCCGATACGGGAGACTTATTCCCTTGAACGTCTTGCTAGTATGTACGTGAATGAGATTGTAAGGTTGCATGGCATGCCAGTATCCATAGTTTCGGATCGTGACCCAAGATTCACTTCAAGATTTTGGGTTAGCTTGCAAAAAGCTATGGGCACGGATTTACGGTTCAGTTCGGCATACCATCCTCAAACGGACGGGAAATCAGAGAGGACTATTCAAACTCTTGAAGATCTATTAAGACTTTGTGTCCTGGATTTCAAAGGAAGTTGGGATAAGTACCTACCGTTGGTGGAATTCTCCTACAACAACAGTTATCAGACAAGTATAGGTGTGGCTCCATTTGAAGCATTATATGGACGAAAGTGTCGCTCATCAATATGTTGAGATGAGGTGGGAGAAGCAACGTTGTTGGGACCAGAGTTGGTACGAATGACTACAGAGAAGATCCAAACGATTCGCCAACGTATACAAACGGCACAGGATCGACAAAAGAGTTATGCGGATCTTCATCGAAAGGACGTGGAATTTGACATTGGGGATCATGTATTATTACGTGTAGCTCCATGGAAAGGAGTTACAAGATTTGGGAAGAGAGAAAAGCTCAATCCACGATTTATTGGTCCATTTCAGATTCTTGACCGAGTAGGAAATGTGGCCTATAGACTCGCGTTACCTCCAAGTATGTCTCGTGTTCATAATATTTTTTATATATCTGTGCTTCGTAAATATGTGAAAGACCCGAACCACGTAATTGAGTTAGAACCGGACGAGATAGCCGAAGACTTAACGTACGAGGAGGTACCTGTCAAGATCTTGGATAGGAAGGAGCATGTCCTACGCACGAAGGTCATACCACAAGTTAAAGTTTTGTGGAGAAACCATGCTATTGAGGAAATGACCTGGGAGTTGGAAACAAAAATGAAAGCGAGGTATCCTCATCTTTTCGAAACACCAGGTACGTATGTCAATTTCGAGGACGAAATTTCATAAGGAGGGGAGGTTGTAAGACCCCAAATTATTAATAAATAAAATTTAATTCCTCTATTTATTATAGTAAGGGTTGATTTGATTAATGTGGTTAGTTATGGGTAAAATGCGTAAATATTTCAAATAAGCAAGTGGTCCTAGAATATTCATTGTTGTCGGGGAATATTTGTTTGGTCGTGGAATATTCTTGTTGTCGGGGAATATTCGTACGACGGCGCAGCCTTGTGTGGGCCCCATAACGGAAAGCGATTGGATGAAGAAAACGACAAAAATAAGTTGTTTATAAACAACGGCGTAGTTGTTACTATTAATACTGTTGGAATACCCGGTGGTTAAAACACAGTAATACGCGTTGTTGCACAGTAGCACACTGTATTGCACCAATTATTGATTCTTACGTAAGAAGGCACTACTCAATAATTGTTACAGTAATTACTGTTCAATATTATATTTTATTGATTCAATAATTGCTGCGTTGATATTTTATATTACTGTTGTTTTAATAATTGTCACTACACAGTATTTTCTATTATCGTAACAATAATTCATATTATCTGAATAATATTATTAGATAACATTATTGGCAATGTCTAGAAAGTTCTGTCTAAGGAGAGGTTTGGTCATCTAATTGCGCGCCAGTAAGGAGAGATCCTTATTGGAAAGCCCCCTCTTTCTTGGGAACTGCCTGGTTGTCAGTAATGTGATTCTGTAATATTATTTGTGTATAATTAATTATTGATGAGGAAAATATTGATTTTATGTGGATATAGATGGAAAAAATTTTTAATGTGACAATTGTTGAAAATTAATATTTTATCTTTTTCTGATAAAATAATTCATTTAAATATATTATTTTAATAATATATTGATGGTGGTATTTTTACAATGAATGTGGGATATATGAGTATATGAGGAGGAAGAATATTTTTGTGGCATTAAATGATTAACACATATTTTGTGTGTTGGTGGACATAATTCTTGACCGAAAATTTATTATTGACTGTAAAATCGTCCGTTTGTGAATTTTGGTCAATTTTTGTTTAGAATTTGGAAAAACTTTCTTCTGCAAAGTTGTAGAGAATTGAATTTTCTATAAAAACTCGCGAGATTCGAATTTTCTGATGAAATGGTTATTTATTATGAATTATTGAAGTTCCGAAGTTCTGAAATAATTGATTTTTGGAGTTTAAAATGTTTTTTTTAAGAAAAACGTTTTTTGTTGCAATTGAGTGGCTCACATGTGTTATACATGATCTGAAATCAGATTTCTTAGGTGGGCTTGAATATTTTTAAGAAATATTATTATTTTATTAAATTTTCTGCTTTGGTGTTCTAAGCATTTTCCTATATATAGGGTGCTTAGGTTAGAATTGAAAATCACACCAGAAACACAAGTTTCTCTCTCTTTTTCTCTCTATATTAGTGAGCGTATTCTTGTGAGTATTCTAATACTGTGGGTATTGCTATACGGTGCAAGTTCAAGTCATAACCTATATCCGGTGTTTCAACTAGAAGTACTATTTTTCTGAGGTAAGAGATGTTATTTCTTCTTAAATGATATTATTTTCTTCAATATCATTATGCCGAAGTATTGATCTGAACTTTTTATCAAATTTAGAACTTTTTATGTCGGGATTAGTATTCACGAGTTACTATTCACGAGTTACTATTCATGAGTTACTATTCACGAGTTACTATTCACCGAAAAATGAAATTTTCTTCTTTTTGTCCAAATATCTATTTTGGATACTAGCTTTGATTGTATCCATGTTTTGATCATTCTTGAATTTTACTTCACTATGATTATTTATGAGGTATTTTTGGACATGGAATAGCTGAAATACGAATCCTTAATATTTATTATTTTGTTTCACTGGATTCGTTTCCTTAAAAATATTTTTCATCATCCTCAGTCCTAAATAATGATATAAATGAATATCTTTGGCCTGTAGTGCAAAGATTAATGATTTCTGATGAATATCTTTGGCTCGTAGTGCAAAGATGAACAGATATTGAGGTGAACATGACCAACTGATGAATATCTTTGGCCTGTAGTGCAAAGATGACTATTTGATTCAAGATATTTATTGATTGATATTACAGGGATAAAATGTTGATGATGGGCTTTTAATTTCATAGATAATCGTAGATTTCATTCTCTACGTAACTCTTCTATGAATTATTATTTTCCGCTGCGAATATTGATTTAAAACTTGTTGTCTATTGTATTCTATTAAATTTTTCTCTGTTGAAGACTAACAATAATTTGTTGTATATTATCTTAGTCATAACATTCTTTACTGGGCTAGTTGAGCTCACCCTTTTCCTTGTTGTTCCATTTTCTTCTCAGGAGGCGAGAATGTAGCAAGTACTAGTCGGGGTACGGAATGAAGGTTCTAGAAAGTTGTTTTAGTAGTCCTCACCAATTTTTTTTTGTAAAATATTGTACCAATAATTGTAATGAGGACTTATTTGAGTGTAGATATTGTCTAGATGACAATATTTGTATTTACACTCATAGTTTTTATGTTGTATTAATAAAGTTGTAGTTGTTTCTGTACCATGTTATTGACGACTCAGAATGGGTGTTGTATACCTGTTTTGGGGGCGTCACAGCAGTGACAATTATTGAAACAACAATAATATAAAATATCAACGCAACAATTATTGAATCAATAAAATAAAATATTGAACAGTAATTACTGTAACAATTATTGAGTAGTGTCTTCTTACGTAAAAATCAATAATTGAAAAAAATTTGTGCAATACCGTGTGCTACTGTGCAACAACGCGTATTACTTTACTTTACCAACCGGGTATTCAAACAGTGTTATCGGTAACGATTACGCCGTTATTTATAAAAACTTAATTTTGTCGTTTTCTTCATCCAACAGTTATTCTGTCATGGGACCAACAAATGGTTGCGCCGTCGTACGAATATTCCCCGACAAAATAAATATTTTATAACCAGTTGCGTATTTTGAAAAATTTACACATTTTACCCATAACTAAAGCATTATATCAAATTAACACCTTATTATTCACAATAATAAATAGAGAAAATTCGATTTTATTCATTAAAAAGTTGGGGTCTTACAACCTCCACTCCTTATGAAATTTCGTCCCCAAAATTTACGTACCTGGTATTTCGAAGAGTTGAGAATACCTTGCTTTCATTTTAGATTCTATCTCCCGAATTATCATGATTCCTCCATTGCTCATCTCCCGTGATAACTTCATTTGGGTTACTCATTTGTTGGGAAGTCATAACGACTGCTCTCCCTTGAACTACTCAGCTTTGACTTGTCTGGGACAGCATTTAGCGTCATCATTACCGTTGGAATATACTTTTCTATAGGGCATATTCCTCCCTCAACTGCCTCGTCATATTCCTGATTAATGATCTGAATCATCAATCTTCGATCCATATCGAATTCAGGTTAACCACTATGTACTGGGTATTTCAAAACTCGATGTTGGGTTCTCCCAATTGCTGTCCAAAAACAAAAATACATATCATCTATTTTAGCCTTCTTAGATCGGACATCTCTTTCCACAATATCAACGCGTCGTGTGGCTTTTACCCATGCATCACTCATTCTTACTCGTTCAGTTTTTTCTTCTTTCAGCTCAGATTTCATCTTTATCATCTTATACTCTGCCAAAGAATGCTTCTGTTCAAGCATCACATATCGGGTAACACAAGCTTGAATTGTTGCATCCTTTTGCTCCACGACCGCCTGTCGTTCTTCAGCCTGTTCTTCTAACTCATGAATATGATTTTGAAATTCTACATTTTGATCATATAATACCTCTAATAAATTCTCCTCAGGTACCTCTTCTTCCTCACTCTCAGCTGTTACCTCTGCGACTATCTCGGGTGCAACTATCAATTCTTCACTCACCATAAGAATATCTCTAATTCCTTCTTCGTCTGATATCACATTATCATGGTTAGTGATTAGAGGTATCCTCACAGTCTCATTCACTCCTTTGTTAGCATTCTCAGCTGTCATTCTCAAATACTGTCATAAAACAAGGGTTAATTAAGCAAATTAACGTATCACATAATATCCATATATTATGACCAACCAACAATTAGGCTTAGGTAGGACACACTAGCGAAAAATTTACTCATCTCTCCGCTCCTAGTTATATTTCTCGATCTCCGCCAGAGACCATATCCCTAAGCTCTGATACCAACTGTGACGCCCCCAAAATAGGTATACAACACCCATCCCATCCTGAGTCGCCAAATACATGGTACAGAAAATAACTACAACTTTATTACAACAATTGTCGTGCAAAATACAACAACTCATGTGTTGTGAGTTTTGATACAAATATATATATCAACTGTGACTCTTGACACCAACTTGGGTAGGACGTCACCATGACATCTTACATAAAGGTATAGTCAAAAACTGTTTTAGAAATTAAAATCTTTGGAAAGTGCTCAAGGAAACCTTCGTACATGGGAGGCCATGCGTCTAGGTTATTATAGATATCATATGTCCACAGAATTATCCTTGGTTGACCCAATAGACCCCAAAGAAAAACAAGAAGATTACTATCATATTCTTTCCAATGGTGAGTCTTCCCTTGACTTATCATTATCTCCACTGTCTCCAATTGAGAATTATACTTCAAACAAACACCAAGATTATATAGGTAGTGCTCGTAGATATACTCAGCAAGTGGATGTGCACAACCGTGTCTTATGATGACACGAGGTTATATGTTATTAGACATCTTGTATGATAGTGACAAAACACCCTTCCAACGTTAGGTTCGCCTCACCCTATTTGATTCACCAAATATAACTACTAAATGATGACCACCATTCTATTCTCCTGTTACCCCCGCTCGACCCAGCTACACTCTTATTACCTGAAAGGAATTGTAAAACAGAAGGATGAGCACAACTAGCCCAGTAAAGAGTATCATGACTAAAGATAAACAAATTATCAATAGCCTTCAACATAATTAAATCAGAGATTTAGAACATATAGTAGATGATAAAAATTTTCAACCATAGTTGCAGCGGAACGAACAATCCATTAGAAGAGTCAAATAGACCATAAAGTCTATTATCTTCTCCATGTTAAAAATCCACCAACAATATTTTATCCCTGTAACATCAATCAACAGTTCTGGTCCACAATCATATGAATAACTCATAATCATAATTGTGATTCTAAATTCCTCTTCGCACCCAGGACGAAGATAATTTTTATTACATGTCTTTACCTGAAACATCAAAGATCATGGTTATACCAAATCACAGTTTCTGTTCATAATCATACTAATAACTTCATCTTTACACTACGGGCCAAAGATATTCGTCACCAGTTCATCTTTGCACTATTGGCCAAAGATATTCAACATTAGGTCATCTTTGCACTACGGCCAAAGATATTCATCAACAATTCATCTTTGCACTACAGGCCAAAGATATTCGTCACCAGTTCATCTTTGCACTACTGGCCAAAGATATTCAACATTAGGTCATCTTTGCACTACATGCCAAATATATTCATCAACAGTTCATATTTGTACTACAGGCCAAATATATTAATATCTCAAAGAAATATATAATCATTTCAGAATTTTTATAAACAATAATTAATTATAATCATGTTGATTCATTCACCTTTGCACTTAAGCTAAAGATATTCAATTGTAAATTCAATGGTCATGATCATACCAGTCAACAATTCAACTTTACACTACTAGCCAAAGAGAACCCATAGTCACGATCTTACCAATAATCTACCCATCTTTACACTCAAGTCAAAGAGAAATTTTATCACTAAGTTTATAAAAATGTTATATATGATAATAAAAATAATATGATCAAAACATGGATTTAATTTTAGGAGTAAGATTCATAAATTAACGATAATTTGGTCAGAAAAAAAATTAATTTTGTCGTGAATAGTACCCGTGAATAGTAACTCGTGAAAAGTAACTCGTGAATAGTAACTCGACATGAAAAAGATAGAAATTCTACAATAAAATCTATACCAATATGTCGGTATAATGATATTGAAAGAATAACATTTCTTAAACTTATAAATAATTTGTTTTAATTATTTACATTTTACTAAATAATGCATTTAATCATCCTAAAATGTCAAACTCATAAGATTTTATTATCAATAACCAAAACCCTCATCAAAAATCTGAATATATCTCATATAGGATTCTCAAGCCATAAAATCCTATTTTCCAATTTTCTTACTTCGCATAACATATTTAATTCATTTACTCATAACTAGTCTATTTTCATAAAAAATACCAAATCAGTTTCAAAAATATTTTTTTTATGAGATTTAGCAGAATATAGTCCCATATTGAATATATATTTTTCTCAGAATTTTTAAAACTCATTTACTATTTTTCATATGGCCAAAACCGTCGAATATTTAGACATTTATCATAAATTATACTTTTATCCAAAAATTTCAAAATTCACAGAGTACACTGATATTATATAGATGTACTCCCAATAAAAATTTCATCAATTTTGGAGTTAACCACAAGGAGTTATAAGTTGTTACTTTTAAAATAGTCTTTTCTCATAAAATTCATAACTCTTAATCTATACATCCAAAAATTACCATTTTTGGACACAATCAATAAAATGTATCAAAATATCATTTTAAATTTTTTTAGAATTTTCTGAAGGTCGGAAGAAGTACGAACTAAAAAACATAATAACCCTTAAAATCCCTTACCTCAAAAGAGCAGTATTTCTGACTGGAATATCGGATGTAAAGCCGAAGTAAACTCTCACTCTAAATACTCACCAAATACGCTCTATAATATAGAGAGAGAGAAAGAGAGAAAACTTATAAATTCTGGTGTGATTTTCAATTCTAACTAAGCACCCTATTTATAGAAAAATGCTTAGAACACCAAAGGAGACTAAATTAATAAAATATATATTTTTTTTCTTTTTCCACGCCACCTCAATTTGTCAAGCCAGCCACCAGCCATCTTTGAACCAAAAGATAGCAGCCCATGTGTTGATAACCAAGTCGGTCCCACCCATAAATTAATAAAAATTATTTTATTTTTTGAAACTTCAACAATTCCTAGAAAATAGATCGTTTATCAGAAAAAAACAAATTTTATGTCCATTCTGCCTGAAATCGATTTCTCCACAACTTTGTAGCTTTGAGTTTTTCCAAATTCCAAACATAAAATATCCGAAATCCACAAACGGGTAATTTTTAATACCTCTACACCGATAAAATACTGATAAAATACCTCAACATTAATTTATTCATTTTTATCCACATAAAAATAAATATATCAATCATTTATATCCACATAAAAAAAATATTTCCTTATCATATAAATCAATAATTAATTATTCACAAATAATATTACAGAATCACAATTATGACAACTAGGCCGTTCCGAGGAAAGAGGGGGCTTTCCGATAAGGATTTCTTCTTATTGGCGCGTAATTAGGTGACCAAACCTCACCTTGATAGAACTTTCTAGACATTGCCAATAATGCTATCTAATAATATTATTCAAATAATATGAATTATTGATCTGATAATGGAGATACTGTGCAGTGACAATTATTGAAACAACAATAATATAAAATATCAACGCAACAATTATTGAATCAATAAAATAAAATATTGAACAGTAATTACTGTAACAATTGTTGAGTAGTGCCTTCTCACGTAAGAATCAATAATTAAAAAAAATTTGTGCAATGCCGTGTGCTACTGTGCAACAACGCGTACTACTTTACTTTACCAACCGGGTATTCAAGCAGTGTTAACGGTAACAATTAAGCCGTTATTTATAAAAACTCAATTTTGTCGTTTTCTTCATCCGACAGTTATTCTGTTATGGGGCCCACAAATAGTTGCGCCGTCGTACGAATATTCCCCGACAGAAAGAATATTCCACGACCAAACGAATATTCCCCGACAAAATAAATATTTTATAACCACTTGCGTATTTTGAAAAATTTACACATTTCACCCATAACCAAAGTATTATATCAAATTTACACCTTATTATTCACAATAATAAATAGAGAAAATTCGATTTTATTCATGAAAAAGTTGGGGTCTTACAATCATGTTGACAATTTGGACGTTATTTATTTCTGAATAAATTAAATTATAAATCTTTAAAAATTTATCCTTGAACTTATTTTATTGAATTCTTATATCATTGTCATCATCCTCATGTTTATATTCTGTTGAAAGTCATCTGTGGCCTGTAGTGCATAGATGAACTTGGTATGATTATGACCAGAGATTATTCGGTATAATCAAGACCGTAATATTACAAATGATGTGGTAAAAGTCCTCATTGGCCCGTAGTGCATTGGTGGACTGTTGTTGGCATGATCATGACCATTGCTGAATACACAAATATCCTTGGCCCGTAGTGCATAGATAATTTGTGGTCGTGATACTAATGAATATCCTTGGCTGTAGTGCAGGGATGATGTGGATTATTTATTAAGCTGAGTCTCGGCGATAAAAGTGATGAAAAACCTTTTAAATCATTGAAGATAGTAGATTTTATTCTCTGCTTGACTCTTATAATGGATTGCTTGTTCCGTTGTAGTTAAACTTGATGTTTGTTATATTTTATTAGTTTAACACTGTTGAAGGCTAACGATAAATTATTCTGTATTATCTTAGTCATAATATTTCTTACTGGGCTAGTTGAGCTCACCCTTTTGCTTTCATTGTCCTCTTCAAGAAATGAGAACGTAGCCGGGACTAGTCAGGGAACGGAGTGACGGTCCAGATGATAACATTAGTAGTCCTCACTATTCTATAAAATAGTGTGACAATAATTGTATTGAGGACTCCATTTGAGTTGAATACTGTCTAGAAGACAATATTCGTTTTAAAACTCTTAGTTTATGTTTTGTCGTATTTTACACGATAGTTGTATTTTTAAGTTGTATTTGAATTTTTTACCATGTATTTGGCGACTCGAGATGGGTGATGTATACCTATTTTGGGGGCGTCACAGTTGGTATCAAAGCTTAGGGATATGATCCCTGGCTGAGATATGAGACAAGAACTAGGAGGGGAGAGACGGAAAATTCCTTCGCTAATATGACCTACATAAGTTTATTTGGTATTTAATTGGTCGGTCAGAGTATAGGGATAATATGTGACATGTCAATTAACCCTTATTTTGTGGCAGTATTTAAAAATGACATCGGAGAATGTTGAGAATAACAATGGAACACAGGAGATCGTTGAGTCTCTACATATTAACAATCAGAATAATGTACATCAGTAATGCAACAATCCTCATGCAAACAAAAATACTGACCAAATGATGAACGATGAAATGTTCAGAGGCTTTCTGCAATTCATGCAACATCAGGCAAGAGAGACTCATGTCCGAAATACAGGTGAAAACACTGACAACTCTTGGACGGTCACTGCTAAATAGTTCAAGGAGTTGGGACCACCGGAGTTTTTTAGAGAGCCAAAATCACTTAAGGTGGAGACGTGGATAAAGCAGATCAACAAGATATTTTGCAAGATCCCAACTTTTATAAATAAAGATGAATTTTATATAAATATTATTTTTGAATATTATGGAGTAAATTTGATATAATGTTATAGTTGTGGGTAATATTTATAAATTTTGCAAAGTACGCAAGTTGTTATATAATATTAGATTGGTCGGAGAATATTCGTTTTAACAGGGAATATTCGTACAACGGCACAATCATTGGTGGACCCTACAACGGAATTATTGTCGGATTAAGAAAACGACAAAAATACTTTATGAAAATAACGGCGGAAGTTTACTGTTAACTGTTGAAATACCCGATGTTAAAAGTACAGTAATACGCGTAGTTACACAGTAGCACACGGTATTGATTATTGATACTTACGTGAGAAGTCACTCAGTTTTGTTAAATTATTGCTATAGTAATTGTTGTAAATTTTGCTTATTTTATGGACCCCTATTTACCCATTTTTCAAAATAATCGGTAGAAAGTTATTCAGTATATTTATAATGGGACCACTTGTGATTAAGAGATGTTGGGGGGAGGGAGACACGTGGGACCCACATTGGAAGAAAGAAAATGGGGGGGGGAATCTTGGAAATTTTTCTACGGGTGGGAGGTTTTTTTCAAAGAAGCATGTGTTATATATATATATATATATATATATTTATAATTTTTATTTTGTTTGACTAAATTGTGCTAGTATTTGAAAAGTAGACGTCTGATGAATCAACCAAAGGTTTAGTTTGATGCCCGTGAATTATTGCGTTCGTGATAAATCCTTACACATTGTCTTTCCATTCTCCTATAAATAGAAGTTCATTCCTTCATAATTTCTTACGAATTCACTAAAACTCTAGAGAGAGAAATTATAGAGAAGCTATAGAAAAGTATTCTGCTCCTTCTCTACTCTTATTTCAGTTCTTCTTTAAAATGGTAAGGGGTGTTATTCTTTCTTATTCATGAAGAGAACTGTTGTTATTTCATTTCTTATTATTCTGTTAGAATAACCTGTATACGCGGTCTACCCTATACTTGGTGACATTCTTCTATTATTCTGTTAGAACATCCTGTCTATGTGTTTTACACCAGACCTAGTTCCGTCTTTATTATTATTCTGTTGGAACATCCTGTCTGTGTGTTTTACGCCGGACCTGGTTCCGTCTTTATTATTATTCTGTTGGAATATCCTGTCTGTGCGTTTTAAGTCGGACCTGGTTCCGTCTTTATTATTATTCTGTTGGAATATCCTATCTGTACGTTTTACGCCGGACCTGGTTCCATTATTTATTATTCTGTTGGAATAACCTGTCTGTGCGGTCTATCGCATGCATGGTAATTTCTTTTGTTATTCCATTCTTTATTATACTCAGTTGGTTAAGTTTTGACTTCTATACTCCATGAAATTTGTGGAATATCCTTGATAATTGCGTTTCATCCAGTATCTTTTCATGAAAATATTCTTCTAATCATTCTTGAATTTTACTCCACAAAGCAGTGTCATGTTGACAATTTGGACGTTGTTAATTCTTGAACTTGTTTTATTGAATTCTTATATCATTGTCATCATCCTCATGTTTATAAAATGTTGTAAGTCATCTGTGGCCTGTAGTGCATAGATGGACTTGGTATGATTATGACCAGGGATTATTCGGTATAATCATGACCGTAATATTACAAATGATATGGCAAAAGTCCTCATTGGCCCGTAGTGCATTAATGGACAGTTGTTGGCATGATCATGACCATTAATGAATACACGAATATCCTTGGCCGTAGTGCAAGGGTGATTCGATGATGTGGATTATTTTATTAAGCTGAGTCCCAGCGATAACAGTGTTGAAAAACCTTTTAAATCATAAAAGATAGTAAAGTTTATTTTCTACTTAACTCTTTTAATGGATTGCTTGTTCCGCTGCAGTTAAACTTGATGTCTATTATATTTAATTAGTTTAACATTGTTGAAGGCTAATGATAATTTATTCTGCATTATCTTAGTCATAATATTTCTTACTGGGCTAGTTAAGCTCACCCTTTCTTTCACTGTTCTCTTCAGGAAATGAGAACGTAGCTGGGGCAAGTCGGGGAACGGAGTGATGGTCCGAATGATAGTATTAGTTAGTAGTCCTCACTATTCTATGTAATAGTGTGTTAATAAATGTAATGAGGACTCCTTTTGAGTATGGATACTCTCTAGTAGACCATATTTATATTCAAATTCACAGTTTATGTTTTGTCATATTGTACACGATAGTTGTATTATTAAGTTGTATTTGAATTCTGTACCTTGTATCTGACGACTTAAGATGGGTGATGTATACCTATTTTGGGGGCGTCACATATTTGATGTCTTGGGATGCTCCGAGGAGCAAAAGGTTTCCTTTGCCACCTTCATGTTGCGGGCAGAAGTAGATTACTAGTGAGAATCTGTAAAGCGTACTCAACCTGCCGCACTGAAGATGTCTTGGGAGAAGTTCCAAGAACTGTTCAACGACAAGTACTTTCCCGAAAGTATTCGTCACATGAAAGAGGTATAGTTCATTAAACTGGAGCAAAACAACATGACTGTGTCCCAGTATGAAGCCAAGTTTGCTAAGTTGTCCCAATTTGCCTCCCACTTAGTTGATAATGAGGAGAGAATGACGTGGATGTTTCTAAGAGGTTTAAAACTTGAGATACGTCAGTACCTTATCTCTCACAAACTTTACTTGTATTCAGATATTGTGAATATGGCTCAGTTATTAGAACGTGATAATGAGTCAACCCAACCAAGAGAGAGTAGCCGACAAAATGATAATACCAGTGGTAGCAGTCATCGAAGCGGTGACAACAAACATGGAGAGAATCAACATGCCAGAAATGGTAATCACTTCGGTGGTAATCATGGCCAAGACAATAAGAGTGGGCATTTTAAGAAGAGGAGATTCAATAATGATGGAAAGACGTCAGCACCAGCACCCGTTGTTAAGGAAGGAGAACGACCACCTATCATATGCTTTAAATGCGGAGGGGAGGGACACATCAGTCCAAACTGCGCGATGCAGTCCAAAGCGTGTTATAATTATGGAAGAGAAGGTCACCTAGCCCAATTTTGTCGTGCACCGAAGACAAGTCCAGCTGGGATGGAGGCACCAAAGGCCGTCCCAGAAAAGTCAAAATCGATAGTTCAAGGGAGAGCGTTTGCCGTGACCTCCCAAAAAGCAAGGAACCCGAACGAGGTCACCACGAGTAAGCTTATCATAAACTCTAGCGAAGTCTACCTTATTTGATACCGGTTTTACCCATTCTTTTATTTCTCCTACTTGTGCTCAACGTTTAAATTTGACTCCGGAGAAATTAGACTTTGACTTATCTGTTGAAACTCCGTTGGGAGAAACCTTCATTACATCCACTGTTTATAAGTCTTATTTGGTTCAAATCGGTACCTTCATATTACCTGTCGATCTTATTTCATTGAAAATACTTACATTTGACGTAATTCTAGGGATTGATTGGTTAACTACTCATCACGTAAAAATTGATTATTTTCGTAAGGTTGTTAGCTTTTATATTCCTACCCAACCTATTATGCGAATTCAAGTAACCAAACCATTAAAATCAATCACTGTCATCTCAAGCCATAAAGCTATTCGTTTATTGAAAAACGGATGTCAAGCTTTCATAGCTCATGTCACGGATTTAAACAAAAATACATCAGTTTTGAATGATATTTCTATTGTTAATAAATTTCCTGACGTATTTCCTGAAGAACTTTTTGGCCTACCCCCAGAGCGAGAAATTAAATTTTGTATCGACCTTGAACCTGGTATAAAACCCATTTCCAAATCCCCATATCGAATGGCTCCTATTGAACTTCAGGAGTTAAAGACCCAATTGCAGGAATTATTAGACATCGGTTTCATTCGTCCTAGTACGTCTCCTTGGGGTGCTCCTATTCTATTCGTGAAGAAGAAAGATGGGAGTATACGACTTTGTATTAATTATCGAGAGCTAAATCATGTCACCATCAAGAATAGGTACCCATTGCCACGTATTGATGACCTGTTTAACCAGTTGTAAGGCGCCAAATTTTTTTCAAAGATCGATCTTCGTTCCAGATATCATCAGTTAAAGATTAGAACCGATGACATTCCAAAGACGGCTTTCAGAACTTGGTATGTGCAGTATGAATTCCTAGTCATGTCTTTTGGATTGACTAATGCTCCTGCTGCCTTCATGGATATGATGAACCGAGTATTCAAGGAATATTTGGATCACTTTGTGGTTGTTTTTATTGATGACATCCTCATATATTCCAAAAGCCGTGAAGATCATGAGCAACACTTGAGGTTGATACTCCAAAAGCTTCATGAAAATAAGCTTTATGCCAAGTTGAAGAAATACGAGTTCTGGCTTGAGGAAGTAGCATTCCTTGGGCACGTAATATCAAGTCATGGAATATCTATTGACCCAGCAAAGATTGAAGCTATTCAAAGCTGGGAGCAACCTTATTCATTGACCGAAGTACGTAGCTTTCTCGGCTTAGCTGGTTATTATCGAAGATTCGTAGAAGGGTTTTCATGAATCACTACTCCATTAAATCAGCTGACTCGAAAAGATACAAAATTCTGTTAGAGCATGGAATGTGAGAAGAGTTTTTAAGAACTCAAGAGGAGACTCATTTCAGCCCTTGTTCTGACAATACCATCTGGCTCGGAGGGATTTGTCATCTATAGTGATGCTTCGGGCAAAGGGTTAGGATGTGTTCTCATGCAACATGAGAAAGTCATAGCCTATGCCTCTTGGCAACTCAAAGAATATGAGAGGAATTATCCTACTTATGATCTAGAGTTAGCAGCTGTTATTTTCGCACTTAAAATTTGGAGGCATTACTTGTATAAGGAGAAAGTGGAGATCTTTACGGATCATAAAAGCCTCAAATATTTTTTTACCCAAAAGGAACCCAACATGCGGCAACAACGTTTGCTTGAACTGTTGAAAGATTATAATCATACCATTCAATATCATCTTGGTAAAGCGAACGTAGTAGCTGACACATTGAGTAGAAGATCATGTGTGGGTACGAATGCGATATTGTCAACGTAAAGGCCCATTTTATATGACTTGCAAAGGATGGAGATAGAGTTAAAGACTCCAGGGACCCATGTGATGATAGCGAATATACGAGTAGAACGGACTATAATTGATAAAGTTAAAGCTGCTCAAGCTACAGACCTGGAGCTGATGCGTATGAGGAAGAAAGTGCAAGAAGGTGCTATGCCGGAAGTAAGAATCGATGAAGACGGAATACTTCGAGTCAACTCCAGACTTTGTGTTCCTAACGACCCTAATTTAAAGTATAAAATCATGACGGAGGCGCACAACACACCGTTTGCAATCCATCTTGGGAGTACCAAAATGTATCATGATCTTCGACATACATTTTGGTAGAGCAATATGAAGAGAGAGATCGCGGAGTTTATCTCAAGGTGTCTAACTTGTCAACGAGTCAAGGCGAAGCATCAACTACCAAAAGGTCCATTGCAACCACTTGAAATTCCAGAATGGAAGTGGGAGCACATTACCATGGATTTCGTTACCGGTCTTCCCAAGGTTTCTCAAGGCATAGATGCGATTTGAGTCATTGTTGATAGATTGACCAAGTCGGCTCATTTCTTACCTTTACGAGAAACTTATACTCTTGAACGTCTTGCTCGTATGTACATAAACAAGATTATAAGATTACATAGTATGTCAGTATCCATAGTTTCTGATTGAGACCCAAGATTCACTTCACGATTTTGGGTTAGTTTGCAGAAAGCTATGGGCACGGATTTACGATTTAGCTCGGCATGTCATCCTCAGACGGATGGGCAGTCGGAGAGGACTATTCAAACTCTTAAAGATCTATTAAGACTTTGTGTCCTTGATGTAAGACCCCGAATTTTATGAAATAAAAGTATTCAATTTTCCTTATAATTACAATTCAGTAAATGGTTAAATTGATAAAAGTTTAAAGTTATGAGTGCAATATGATTTTTTTTTTCAAAATAAGCAAGTGGTTATAAAATAATCATTGTTGTCGGGGAATATTCGTTTGGTCGTGGAATATTTTTTCTGTCGGGGAATATTCGTACGACGGCGCAGCTATTTGTGGGCCCCATAACGAATAACTGTCGGGTGAAGAAAACGACAAATTTGAGTTTTTACAAATAACGACGTAGTTGTTACTGTTAACACTGTTGGAATACCCGGTGATTAAAATACAGTAATACGCGTTATTGCACAGTAGCACACGGTATTGCACAGTATTTTTAAAATTATTGATTCTTACGTAAGAAGGCACTACTCAATAATTATTACAATAATTACTGTTCAATATTTTATTTTATTGATTCAATAATTGTTGCGTTGATATTTTATATTATTGTTGTTTCAATAATTGTTGTTGCACAGTATTTTCTATTATCAGATCAATAATTCATATTATTTGAATAATATTATTAGATAACATTATTGGCAATGTCTAGAAAGTTCTGTCTAAGGAGAGGTTTGGTCATCTAATTGCGCGCTAGTAAGGAGAAATCCTTATTGGAAAGCCCCCTCTTTCCTGGGAACGGCCTGGTTGTCATAAATGTGATTCTGTAATATTATTTGTGAATAATTAATTATTGATTCATATGATAAGGAAATATTTATATTATGTGGATATAAATGAGGGATATATTTTTGTGGTTAAAAATGAAGGAGTTAATGTTGAGGTTTTTATCAGTATTTTTGTTGGAATGGAGGTATTAAAAATTAGGGTTTTTGAGATATTTTGCGAGGGTTATAATTTTTAATCCGACCGTTGGATCGTGGTAATATTTGGATATGTTATACATATATAAGTTGAGTATATGTCCACAAATTTTGAACCGTTAAAAATGAACGTATGATTTATTATGAATTTTACGAGATGACTGGTTCAGAAATTGTTGAATTTTCGGAGTTTATCATTTTGGTAGAAAATTCTAGAATTGGTGGGCCCCACTTATGGTTGGTGAAGAAATGTGCTGAATTATATTTCAAATGTGGTGGGTGGGAATAGTAGCAGGTAAAGCCATCAGGTTGCAGGTCAAACCTACCAAAATTTTCCTATAAATAGAGGGCTAAGTTAGAATTAAAAATCACACCAGAAACATAAGCTTTCTCTCTTTCTCTCTCTATATTATGAAGCATATTTTGTGAGTATTTAGATACTTTGAGAGTTGCTATTCAGTGCAAGTTTCCTTCGGCTTTGCATACCGATCAGAAGTACTGCTCTTTTGAGGTAAGGGATTGTATGAGATTGTGAGGGATAGTAAGGGATAGTAATGGATTTTATTGTGGAATTTTTATCTTTTGTGTCGGGGTTACTATTCATGAGTTACTATTCACGATTTACTATTCATGAGTTACGAATATTACTCTTGAGGTTAAAACAATATGTTAATCATATTATTTTTATCATCATATATAACATTTTTATAACCCTGATGTTGAAATTCTCTTTCACTGGAGTGTAAAGATGGGTAGATTATTGGTATGATCATGACTAGGGTTCTCTTTGGCCTGTAGTGCAAAGTTGAATTGTGACTGGTATGATCATGACCATTGAATTTATAATTGAATATCTTAAGCTTAAGTGCAAAGGTGAATTGATCAACATGGTTATAATTATTGTTTATATAAATTCTGAAATGATTATATATTTCTTTGAGATATGAATATATTTGGCCTGTAGTGCAAATATGAATTGTTGATGAATATCTTTGGCCTGTAGTGCAAAGATGAACTGTTGTTGAATATCTTTGGCCTGTAGTGCAAAGATGAACTGTTGTTGAATAGTAACTCGTGAATAGTAACTCATGAATAGAACGGTGGTCATCATTTAGTAGTTATATTTGGTGAAGAAAATAGGGTGAGGCGAACCCAACGTTGGAAGGGTGTTTTGCCACTATAATACAAGATGTCTAACGACATACAACCTTGTGTCATCATAAGACATGATTGTGCACATCCGCTTGCCGAGTATATCTACAAGCACTACCTATATAATCTTGGTGTTTGTTTGAAGTAAAATTCTCAGTTAGATACAGTGGAGATAATGATAAGTCAAGAGAAGACTCACCATTGGGAAGAATATGCTAGTAATCTTCTCGTTTTTCTTTGGGGTCTATTGGGTCAACCAAGGATAATTCTGTGGCCATATGATATCTATCATAACCTAGAAGCATGGGCTCCCATGTACGAAGGTTTCCTTGAGCACTTCCCAAAGATTCTAGTTTCTAAAACAGTTTTTGACTGTACCTTTATGTAAGGTACCTTTGTGAGGTGCTGATACATGATGGTGTCCAATGTCACATTTGGTATATATTTGTATCCAAACTCACAGCATATGTGTTGTTGTATTTTGCACGACAATTGTTGTAATAAAGTTGTAGTTGTTTTCTGTACCATGTATTTGACGACTCAGAATGGGTTGGATGGAATGGACCTATTTTGGGGTTGTCACACTTGACTTCAAGGGAAGTTGGGACAAGTTCTTACCATTGGTGGAGTTTTCCTACAACAACAGTTATCAAGCAAGTATTGACATGGCTCCATTCGAGGCGTTGTATGGAAGAAAGTGTCGTTCTCCAGTATACTGGGATAAGGTGGGTGAAGCAACATTTTTGGGACCGGAGTTGGTACGTATGACTACGAAAAAGATTCAAACGATCCGACAATGTATAAAAATCTCACAAGATCGACAAAAGAGTTATGTTGATCTTCATCGAAAGGATGTAGAATTTAATATTGGAGAACATGTTTTATTACGTGTTGCTCCATGGAAAGGAGTTACGAGATTTAAAAATAGAGGAAAGCTCAATCCTTGATTCATTGGCCCATTTTTAATCCTCGAACGAGTAGGAACTGTAGCCTATAGACTCGTCTTACTGCCAAGTATGTCTCGTGTTCATAACATTTTTCACATATCTATGTTACGTAAATATGTGAAAGACCCGAACCACATTATTGAGTTAGAACCGGACGAAATAGGGGAAGATTTAACGTATGAAGAGGTTCCTGTTAAAATCTTGGATAAGAAGGAGCATATTTTACGCTCCAAGGTTATACCTCAAGTCAAAGTTTTGTGGAAAAATTACGATGTTGAGGAAATGACTTGGGAGTTAGAATCTAAAATGAAATCAAGGTATCCTTACCTCTTCGACATACCAGGTACGTACCCTAATTTCGAGGGTAAAATTTCATAAGAAGGGGAGGTTGTAAGACCCCAACTTTTATGAATAAAGATGAATTTTCTATAAATATCATTTTTGAATATTATGGAGTGAATTTGATATAATGTTATAGTTGTGAGTAATATTTATAAATTTTGCAAAGTGCGTAAGTTGTTATATAATATTCGATTGGTTGGGGAATATTCGTTTTAACAAGGAATATTCGTACGACGGCACAATCATTGGTGGACCCCACAATAAAATTATTGTTGGATTGAGAAAACGACAAAAATATTTTTTTATAAAATAACGGCGAAAGTTTTAACGTTAACTGTTAGAATACCCGATGGTTAAAATATAGTAATACGCGGGGTTGCACAGTAGCACACGGTATTACACAGTATTTTTGAATTATTGATTCTTACGTAAGAAAGCACTACTTAATAATTGTTACAGTAATTACTGTTCAATATTTTATTGATTCAATAATTGCTGTGTTGATATTTTATATTATTGTTGTTTCATTAATTGTCACTGCACAGTATTTTCTCATTATCAAATCACTAATTCATATTATTTGAATAATATTATTAGATAGCATTATTGGCAATGTCTAGAAAGTTCTGTCAAGGAGAGATTTGGTCACCGAATTGCGCCCCAATAAGGAGAAAACCTTATCGGAAAGCCCCCTCTTTCCTGGGAACGGCCTGGTTGTCATTATTGTGATTCTGTAATATTATTTGTGAATAATTAATTATTGATTTATATGATAAGAAAATATTTATTTTATGTGGACATAAATGATGGATAGAAAAATATTTATTTTATGTGGTTATAAATGAAGGAATTAATGTTGAGGTGTTTTATAAGTATTTTGTCGGATTAGAGGTATTAAAAAATTAAATCGGTGTTCTTAAAGCTCTATTGCGTGAGTTATAATTTTAATCCAGCCGTTGGATCATTGTGAGTTTTGGATATGTTATGCATATATAAGTTGAATATATATCCACAAATTTTGAACCGTTAAAAATTAACGTATGATTTGTTATGAATTTTAAAATGTGTTAAAAATCATCCATTTGTGGATTTCAGATTTTTTCTGTCTGGAATTTGAAAAAACTTAAAGCTACAAAGTTGTAGAGAATTCGATTTCGTGTGGAATAGACATAAAATTTGTATTTTTTTTGATAAAAGGGCTATGTATTATGAATTACTGAAGTTTCAGAAAATAAAATAATTTTATTAAAATTGGGTAGGACCCACTTTTGGTTTTTTGAATATGTGGGCTGCTATTTTTTTCAGAATTGGCAGGCTTAGATGGCTGGTCTTGGATGGTTGGTGCGTAGAAGAAAAGAAAAGATATATTATTATTTTATTATTTTAGTCTCCTTTGGTGTTCTAGCATTTTCCTATAAATAGGCGCTTAGGTTAGAATTAAAAATTACACCAGAAACAAGTTTTCTTTCTCTTTATATTATCGAGCGTATTTTTGTGAGTATTTAGATATTGTGACAAACGAGATTTTGTAATTTAATTTTAATATTTATTGAATTAAATAAATATTTTTTGATGATTTAATTATTGGATTAAATAATTTATGGATGAAATTATGGTAGATTAATTTAATTATATGTGTTATATTTATTAAATTAATGTGGAGAATTTCTATTATTCAAATTATGTATTTATGTGAGCTTATTGAATTAAATAAAATATTTAATAAGCATAATCTTGTTTTAATTAATTTAAATTTAATAATTTGACATAATTAATAAATGAGAAATTATTATATTTTATTTAATTAAATTAAATAAGATATTTGATTTATTGTGTAAATGGGTGTGACATTGTAAGACCCCAACTTTTATAAATAAAGAAGAATTTTCTATAAATATTATTTTTGAATATTATGGAGTTAATTTGATATAATGTTATAGTTGTGGGTAATATTTATAAATTTTGCAAAGTACGCAAGTTGTTATATAATATTCGATTGGTCGGGGAATATTCGTTTTAACAGGGAATATTCGTACAACGACACAATTATTGGTGGACCCCACAACGGAATTATTGTCGGATTGAGAAAACGACAAAAATATTTTATTAAAAATAACGGCGGAAATTTTACCATTGTTACTGTTGAACTACTCGGTAGTAAAAGTACAGTAATACGTGTGGTTGCATAGTAGCACACAGTATTGATTATTAATGCTTATGTGAGAAGTCACTCAGTTTGATTCAATTATTGTCAGTTAATAATATGAATTATTTAGCGATAATGACGTTTTGTTTTATTCGTATTATTAACGTAATAAAACAGAAACATCTTTTTATATAAAACAGAATACTTTATTAAAGTTATTCTATAAATAGAATATATTATATTTTATTTAAAAGATTTTTCTTTAAATATGGACCGTCAGATTAAAGTAATCAATCTGGACCGTTCATGGATTAGTTACTATGCATTCTATTTTTCTATAAATAGCAGCTCATTCCTTCATTATTTCTTACGAATTCACTGAACTCTAGAGAGAGAAACTATAGAGAGAAACTATAGAGAGAGAGAAGAAGAGTATTCTGCTACTTAACTACTTTCTTATTTCAGCTCGTCTTTAAAACGGTAAGGGTGATATTCTTTCTTATTCATGAAGAGAACTGTTGTTATTCCATTTCTTATTATTCTGTTGGAATAACCTGTATACGCGGATCTACCCTATACTTGGTGACATTCTTCTATTATTCTGTTGGAACATCCTGTCTGTGTGTTTTCACCGGACCTGGTTCCGTTTTTATTATTATTCTGTTGGAACATCCTGTCTGTGTGTTTTACACCGGACCTGGTTCCGTTTTTATTATTATTCTGTTGGAACATCCTGTCTGTGTGTTTTACACCGGACCTGGTTCCATTATTTATTATTCTGTCGGAATATTTTGTCTGTGTGTTTTACACCGGACCTGGTTCTATTATTTATTATTCTGTCGGAATATCCTGTCTGTACGTTTACGCCGGACCTGGTTCCATTATTTATTATTCTATTGGAATAACTTGTTTGTGCGGTCTATCGCATGCATGGTGATTTCTTTTGTTATTCCATTCTTTATTGTACTCAATTGGTTAAGTTTTGACTTCTATACTCCATGAAATTTGTGGAATATCCTTGATAATTGCGTTTCATCCAGTATCTTTTCATGAAAATATTCTTCTAAGTATTCTTGAATTTTACTCCACAAAGCAGTATCATGTTGACAATTTGGACGTTGTTAATTCTTGGATAAATTAATTCTTGAACTTGTTTTATTGAATTCTTATATCATTGTCATCATCCTCATGTTTATAAAATGTTGAAAGTCATCTGTGGCCTGTAGTGCATAGATGGACTTGGTATGATTATGACCAGGGATTATTCGGTATAATCATGACCGTAATGTTACAAATGATGTGGTAAAAGTCCTCATTGGCCGTAGTGCATTGATGGACAGTTGTTGGCATGATCATGACCATTAATGAATATACGAATATCCTTGGCCGTAGTGCAGGGGTGATTCGATGACGTGGATTATTTTATTAAGCTGAGTCTCAGCAATCGCAGTGTTGGAAAATCTTTTAAATCATAAAAGATAGTAGAGTTTATTTTCTACTTGACTCTTTTAATGGATTGCTTGTTCCGCTGCAGTTAAACTTGATGTCTATTATATTTTATCAGTTTAACATTGTTGAAGGCTAATGATAATTTATTCTGCATTATCTTAGTCATAATATTTCTTACTGGGCTAGTTGAGCTCATCCTTTCTTTCACTGTTCCCTTCAGGAAATGAGAACGTAGCTGGGGCAAGTCGGGGAACGGAGTGATGGTCCGGATGATAGTATTAGTTAGTAGTCCTCACTATTCTATGTAATGGTGTGTTAATAAATGTAATGAGGACTCCTTTTGAGTATGAATACTCTCTAGAAGATAATATTTGTATTCAAACTCACAGTTTATGTTTTGTCGTATTGTACACGACAGTTGTATTAGTAAGTTGTATTTGTATTTTGTACTATGTATCTGACGACCCAAGATGGGTGATGTATACCTAATTTTGGGGGCGTCACAGACATTATTAAACTATAGTATAAGAAGTTTATCAAATTAAATGGGAATGAGTTATTATGACTAGCCAAACATGGCCTTAGTGGAGGTTGATGGCAGTTACCCATGATTGGTTAACTGACCACAACTGCGTCAGTTTATAAATTATATACGTATTCTTCTTTTATTTCATTTTTCTAAGTCTGATAAAAAAACTAGTCAGAGAGAAATTGAGAATTTTTGAGAGAATTGTGAGTTGTGTGATTGAAGAAGTAATTGAGAAAGGCTACAATCTACACTACGCTTTGGATAATCTCTTCAACCTAGTTTTTATTCACGTCATTTAAAGTTTCATGAAAATGGCTTTCAAGTTCTGTTAAAAATCTCTGTGATTGGAAATGGTAGCTATTATGTGGATATATATGTGATAATATGTTAACACATCATGTTTTTACTATATATTATAGATTTTCATATCATCAGTTTCATAAAAATATGATGTATATAGTTGCTTCAAAATTACATAGTATAGAAATATGGTCATATGACCCTTACGCACAAATTTAATGCGTCAATCATATATTGTATAAGAAATTTACACTTGTATATAATTATATATGTTAACCCGTAGTGTTAATTTTTATGGTTTGTGTTCAAAACTTTCAAGAACATCAAGAATAGTGAAATTACATATTTTGATTCTGAAAATTTTGTGTTTCAACTTGTTAAAATCATGTTAGAAAGGTTGGGTAATGATCATATATGAATTATAATATTTGGGTAGGCTTAAATTAATATATGGACAAGGAAATTGGATGTTATGGCCATGTTCTCTGTGTTCTTCACGAGAACATATGGATGAACTTGAGAGATTTTTTTTAGCCTAAATTGGCCTTGTTACGTGTGAACTGCAGAAACTGCAAAAAATGAGTTTGGGTAACCCCGCCCCCAGCAGGTGTTGCCAAACTAAATTACCCCACCCCGGCGGACAAAAAAAAAAATAATAATAATAATTAATTAAAATATTTATCAAATAAAATAAATATTTTAATTGAGATATTTATGGAATAAAATAAATATTCGATGAAAATTATTATTAAAATATTTATAAAATAAAATAAATATTTTAATTGAGATATTGATGGAGTAAAATAAATATTCGATGAAAATTATTAATTAAAATATTTATAAAATAAAATAAATATTTTAATTGAGATATTTATGGAATAAAATAAATATTCGATGGAAATTATTATTAAAATATTTATAAAACAAAATAAATATTTTAATTGAGATATTGATGGAGTAAAATAAATATTCGATGGAAATTATTAATTAAAATATTTATAAAATAAAATAAATATTTTAATTGAGATATTTATGGAATAAAATAAATATTCAATGGAAATTATTATGAAATAATTTATTCGAGTGTAATAATAGTAAGGGGATGAAAATATTCTAATTTAATTAAGTAATTAAATTAGAAGATTTATTAAATAAAGTGTAGTTTATATTAAATAATTAAGTGAAAATGTAACTAATGAATGTCGTGAATACATATGGTATGTGTGTAGGACTTGTGGTGGACGGAAGTAGTGATCGTTTAGCCTACACACGAGGCAAGTTCCAAAACCTTGTTTCTTTACATAAAACAAGTTCCTTATTCTATCTTGTTTATGATTGTTCAAGTCAAGATTTCATATTAAATATTATCATTCTTTAAAAGCATGATTTCTGTTATACAATACTTATTCAATTGTATACATATCTTGAACTTTATTGTTCAAATTGAATATCAATTATTGTTGAACCTTGTAAGACTAGCGAACCCTTATTGATTCAACTAGTCCATAGTTGATGAACGTTCTAAATTTCAGAACCATTGTTGAGCTTATTCAAACCAAACTTCCTTTGGTGCGGACTCTAATGTCAAACTGAGATGAACAACCCTGTTATAGGGGATTAATTATGCTTTAGCGTTAAGATATTGTGCACAGTATGGTACTAAGGGTTGATCCCCCTAAGTACGAGAAGAAGAGTCCATAGTCTTATGACTGTTAAAGGTTTCAAGTATAACACTTGACAACCTAGGACATAGATCAAGGTCTTATGACCCTCATAAGTTCTTTTGATTCTTGTTATTCATTCTTGATTCAAAAGCTGATTTTTCTTGTTATAGAAGTTTTTGATTCACTCGCATGTTATTATTTTATTGTTATACTATTATACTTGTGGGCAATCGTGCTCACTCTTGCATAATAATAACATTGCAGTTAAGAACGAAAGGTCCGACGAGCCTTTTACTAGCAAAGGCAAGGGCAAGATTAACAAGTGATGAAGACTTGTTGTTTATGTGATTATGTATTTATGTTTCAGACTTATGTTAATGTTGTGTAAGACTATTATTTGTTTATATTTTCGCATTCGAGATTTAAGGTTAGTATGACCTGGGATTTATGTATTTAATTCAGATGATGTAACTCCTTAAGGAGAAGATTTATTTCTATCTATTGCATGGTCTGCATTTTTATAGGTAGATAGATAGATGGTATTTGTACAGTGAAAACCAAATCCCGTGGAATTGAAGTGCCCGAATTTGGGGGTGTCACAGGTTGGTATCAAAGCTGTAGGTTATGAACCTTAGGTGGGGGAACAACCTTAGGTAGTAGCCTTATAGGAAGAACTTAGTGATGGAAAAATCTTATCGAGTTCTAAGAAATAAATTTCTTAATTAATTAAAGATAATAAAAGACTTTATGTATTTATGTGATAAATTATATGTTTGCTAGTACGACTTAATAACTAAAATTTAAAACTGTGTTGTCAGGATGTCGGATGTTGGAGGAGCTAGTCGAGCTGGGGAGGAGGAACCCCGAGTACCTACAGAGGAGGATCCCCGAAACATTCATGTCGTCATGGAGCAGTTGGTACAGAGAGAGCCATCTCCATTGATCACTGTTGTTGGTCAGGAGCATGAGCATGAGACTGATCTAGAGGAGGATCCTGAGGAGGAAGAGAAAGAAGAGGAGTTCCCACCGAACTCCATCGATGCTGAGATGTAGGACGAGTTATATGATCGTAACGTAGAGTTACGTGACACTGTTCAGGAGCTGACTGAACGGGCGATTATTCAACAAATTACCATCGAGCAAAAAGATAGAGAAGTTGTGACTCTTCACACACGTCTAGGAAACGTAGAATGGGATTTGGTCCACGAGAAGGGTCAAACCGAGAAGAAGTCCGAAGAGATAGAGAAGTTGAAGAAGGAACTGAAAGAAAGCTCAGAAAGGCTGACCATAGCAGAGGAGGGTTAGGTAAGAGAATCACGTCGTGCTGATCTTGGAGAAGAGGATTGTCGTGCAAAGAAGGATAAGCTTGGGAAGACGTACTCTACACTTAATAATGCAATGGATGAGACCCAGGATTGAGTTATGAGATACCCAATTCAGTTCGAAGGACTACCATCATATATGCTAGATCGCAGGACGATGTCTCGCATCATGGAAGAGGAACGTATCAAGGTTATTCAGCGCCTTAACAGGCAGTGTTTGGATTTATTTAATTATGTGAAAACTTATCTGGTTTTTAGTTGTAAATTCTGATGTGTTTATAAACAAAGGAATATTTTAATGTTTTAAATCCTGTAGATTCTTTATCTCGGGATAGTTGATGTAAATAGCAGTGATGCTATCGTATGATGTTAAAACTTTCGATTTGAATAAATATATCAAGTTGTTTAAGAAAGTGTGTTAAGTGATTATGTTAAATTGTTTGAGTTAAGCCTTAAATATTTAGAGAATTGAATAAAGATCTAATAAGCGTATATTTTAACAGAAATATGCCACCGAGAAGAAGACCAAATCGTCAACCAGCCCAGGAAGGTTCAACGAATAACAACAACAACAACGCCAATGCTGACCCCGTTCAGCAGTTGGTGAATTTACTGGCTGGAGCAATTAACAATCAACCTCAAGCTCCACCAAATACAACGTTCAAGGATTTCAAGGCGGTGGGACCGCCAGAGTTCAAAGGCTCCATAAACCCGATAGAAGCTCAAACTTAGGTTATAGAGATGGAGAAAGTTTTTGATGTCGCCAGAGTCAGAGAGAACCAGAAAATTGCCTACGCAACGTTCATGTTGAAATCAGAAGCCAGTTATTGGTGGCAAACAAATAATGTCCGTGGAGGAGAAGGTGTGATCACCTGGGAAAGGTTTAAGGAGATGTTTTTCGAGATGTACTTTCTGACAAGCTCGCAGAACCAAATGGAGGTCTAGTTTCTGGAGTTGAAATAAGGAAATATGTTCATACCAGATTATGTGGCAAAATTCAATGAGTTGGCTAGGTTCGCCCCGTATCAAGTACACACGGATGAGAGAAAAGTAAGAAGGTTTGAACAAGGACTGAAGCACTGGTTATATAGCAAAGTATCAATGTTTCAGCTAAACACTTTTGCTGGAGTACTGGAAAAGGCCATCCTCGCTGAAGGTGGGAGCGATGCGGTGACCAAGTACAATCAGGATCAGTAGAAAAAGAAGAGTGAAAATGAGAGAAATAACAAAGCCAGTGGCAGCAACACGGGAGAAAGTATCAATCAGAAAAGGAGGTGGTCTAACAACTCGTCAATTGGAAATCATCAAGGAGGTCAGAAGAAGAGAATTGAAGCATGCCCGACCTGCGGGAAAGCTCATCTGGGAGTTTGCATGAAGGGTAAGCGAGTGTGATATAATTGTGGCCATGAAGGCCACATAGCACCTAACTGTCCTAACCCAAAGAAGGGTGCCTACTTCACTTGTGGTTCAAAGGATCATCTTATAAGGGACTGTCCTAAGAAGGGATCTGGTGGGATAGGATCAATAGGAAATAAGGAAAATAGCGGTGGAAGCGCTCTGACCATCACAAGACCAACCGCAACCAACCGACTGACCGCTAGGACATTCAACATGACAGTACAGGATGCTGTGCAGTCTCGTGATGTGGTGTCAGATATCATTCCGATCAATAAAGTTAATGCTTATGTATTATTTGATTCGGGTGCTACTTGTTCATTTATATCCGATGACTTTGCTTAGAATTTGAAATTGCCTAAGGATGAGTTAGAATATCCCATGAACATAGAAATTGTAAATAGAGAAATAATCCCTGTTAAGTACGTACATAAGAACTGTAGGGTAGATATTAAGGGTAATATTATGAACATAGATCTTATCCCTATCAAACTTGGGGAATTTGACGTTATCTTGGGTATGGACTGGCTATTCAATTACGGGGCTTTAATCGATTGCCAGAAGAAGCGTATTAAACTTATGACTCCGTCAAATGTTGTGTTTTATGGTAGCAAGTCACCTAGACAAGCGAGTTGTCTGACGATGATGCAGGCCAAGAAGTTGTTAAGGCAAGGCTGTGTAGGATATTTAGCTTACATAGTCGACAGTCATAAAGAAAATCTAAAAGTAGAGGAAATACTAGTAGTGAGGGACTTCGCAGACGTATTTCTAGACGATTTGCCAGGACTTCCTCCATATAGAGAGGTTGAATTTATGATCGACTTGGCTCCAGGAACGGCTCTAATATCGAAGGCACCTTACCGAATGGCACCGGTAGAGATGAAAGAATTGATGGTACAACTATAAGAATTACTGGACAAGAAGTACATTCAACCGAGCATATCACCATGGGGAGCGCCGGTGTTATTTGTGAAGAAGAAGGACGGAACGATGCGACTGTGCATTAACTATAGAGAACTGAATAAGGTCATGATTACGCATGACCTAGTTTTGTTATTTATTATTCTGTTAGAATAACCTGTCTGTGCGGTCTATCGCATGCCTGGTGATTCTTTTGTTATTCCATTCTTTATTGTACTCAGTTGGTTAAAGTTTTGGCTTCTATATTCCATGAAATTAGTGGAACATCCTTGATAATTGCGCTTCATCCAGTATCTTTTCATGAAAATATTCTTCTGAGCATTTTTGAATTTTACTCTACAAAGCAGTATCATGTTAACAATTTGGACGTTATTAGTTCCTGGATAAATTAATTCTTGAACTTGTTTTATTGAATTCTTATGTCATTGTCATCATCCTCATGCTTATATTTTGTTGAAAGTCATCTGTGGCCTGTAGTGCATAGATAGACTTGGTATGATTATGACCAGAGATTATTCGGTGTAATCAAGACCATAATGTTAGAAATGATGTGGTAAAAGTTATCATTGGCCTGTAGTGCATTGATGGACAGTTGTTAGCTTGATCACGACCATTGATGAATACACGAATATCCTTGGCCCGTAGTGCATGGATAATTTGTGGTTGTGATACTAATGAATATTCTTGGCCGTAGTGCAGAGATGATGTGGATTATTTATTAAGTTGAGTCCTAGCGATAAAAGTGATGAAAAACCTTTTAAATCATAAATGATAGTAGATTTTATTCTCTACTTGACTCTTTTAATGGATTGCTTGTTCCGCTGCAGTTAAACTTGATGTATGTTATATTGTATCAGTTTAACACTATTGAAGGCTAACGATAATTTATTCTGCATTATCTTAGTCAAAATATTTATTACTGGGCTAGTTGAGCTCACCCTTTTACTTTCATTGTTCTCTTCAGGAAATGAGAACGTAACAGGGACTAGTCGAGTAATGGAGTGACGGTCCAGATGATAGCATTAGTAGTCCTCACTATTCTATGAAATAGTGTGATAATAAATATATTGAGGACTTATTTTGAGTTTGAATACTGTCTAGAAGATAATATTTGTATTAAAACACACAGCTCATGTTGTATATTTAAGATTGTATTTGTATTCTGTACCATGTATTTGGCGACTCAGAATAGGTGATGTATACCTATTTTAGGGGCGTTACAGTTGGTATCAAAGCTTAGGGATATGATCTCTGGCTAAGATGTGAAATAAGAACTAGGAGGGGAGAGACGGAGAATTCCTTCGCTAGTATGACCTACCTAAGTTTATTTGGTATTTAATTAGATATCCATTACCGAGGATCGACGACCTGTTTGATCAATTGAAGGAAGCGAGATATTTTTCCAAGATAGACTTGAGGAGTGGTTATCATCAACTGAAGGTGAGGCCAGAGGATGTACCGAAGACAGTGTTCAGAATACGATATGGTCACTACGAATTTTTGGTAATGTCATTTGGTCTAACGAATGCTCCTGCAGCATTTATGGGCCTAATGAATGGAGTGTTTAAGCCATTTTTGGACAAATTCGTAGTGATATTTATAGATGACATTTTGGTACATTAGAAAACCAAGGAAGAACATGAAGAGCATTTGAAGGTAACGTTAGAGGCGTTGAGAAGGGAGAAGTTGTATGCCAAGTTTTCAAAATACGAATTTTGGATTGAACGGGTACAATTTCTTGGACATGTGATTAATAAAGACGAAATTTTGGTAGATCCATCCAAAGTCGAAGCCGTGGTAAACTGGGATCAGTCGAGAACGTCGTCGAAAGTACAAAGTTTTCTAGGATTGGCAGGGTATTACAAAAGATTCATTCAAGACTTTTCTAAGATCGCAACTCCGTTAACGAATTTGACTCGAAAAGCTGTGAAATTTGTTTGGACGGAGAAGTGTGAGGAAAGCTTTCAGGAACTAAAGAAGAGGTTGAGTACAACTCCTATGTTATCTCTTCCGGATGATACAGGAAATTTTGTTGTTTATAGTGATGCGTCGCATAAAGGACTTGGCTGTGTGCTTATGCAAAATGGCAGAGTCATTGTGTATGCATCACGACAATTGAAGGATTATGAGAAGGGGTATCCGACCCACGACTTATAGTTAGCTGCAGTGGTTTTTGCTTTAAAAATCTAGAGGTGCTATCTCTATGGGGAGAAGTGTGAAATATATACAACCACAAGAGTCTGAAATATATCTTTACACAGAAGAACTTAAATATGCGTCAAAGAAGATGGTTGGAATTAATTAAGGACTATGACTGTGAGATTTTATACCATCCGGGTAAGGCAAATGTGGTTGCCGACGCCTTAAGTAGAAAGGGTCGGGAGAAATTGATGATGTTAACCGCTCAGAAGAAGCTCATTTCAGCCATGGAGAAGTTGGAATTGGAAGTGAAATACCCTATGGAAATTGATGAGAAATTGTTTCAGATGCAATCTGGTACAACCCTACTGAGTAAAGTTAAGGAGGCTCAACTTCAGGACGAAGAATGTAAAAAGGTGAAAAAGAAGATATCCGAAGGGATCGAACCGAGATTCAAGATGGACAAGGAAGGAATACTTAGATTTGAGAGCAGAATTTGGGTACCGCCAGTACCAGAGATTAAGGAAGACATTTTGAGCGAGGCTCATAGCTCACGATATTCGATTCACCCTGGTAGTACCAAGATGTACCAAGATCTTTGATAACATTTTTGGTGGCCAAATTTGAAACGAGATATTGCAGAGTGTGTTGCCAAGTGTCTAACATGTCAGAAAGTGAAAGCAGAACATCAGAGGCCGAGTGGTTTGCTACAACCGTTGGAGATCCCATAATAGAAATGGGAACACATTACGATGGATTTCGTGGTTGGCCTTCCGACAACTCAGAAAGGCTATGACGCAGTATGGGTTATCGTTGACCTACTGACAAAATTCGGACATTCCTTTCGATCAAAATAAAATTTAACTTAGACCAGTTAGCAAAATTATATGTAAAAGAGATTGTTTCAAGACACGGAGTTCCGGTGTCAATTATTTTCGATAGGGATCCGCGCTTTACATCGAACTTTTAGAAACAACTACAGGAATACATGGGTACGCAATTGCGAATGAGTACGACATATCACCCTCAGATAGATGGGCAGAGTGAAAGAACGATTTAGACATTAGAAGATATGTTAAGAGCTTGTGTAATGGACTTTAGAGGAAATTGGGATGATCACCTACCGCTCGTAGAGTTCAGCTACAATAACAGTTACCACGCTAGTATTGGCATGCCACCTTATGAAGCATTATACGGCAGAAAGTGCAGAACTCCGCTATACTGGGATGAAGTTGGCGAAAGACAATTACTAGACCCAGGATTAGTACAGCAGACAGCAGAAATAGTTAAAGTGATCCGAACAAGACTGGTAGTAGTCCAAGATAGGCAGAAGAAATATGCCGATCCACACCGTAAAAATATTGAGTTTAAATCAGGTAGTTATGTGTTCTTGAAGGTCTCTCCCTGGAAGAAAAAGATCAGGTTCGGAAAGAAAAAAAAATTAAGCCCAAGATTTATTGGACCCTTCGAAGTACTGCGAAGGATCGGAGAAGTTGCGTATGAGGTAGCCTTACCTCCAGCACTCGAGAATGTCCACAACGTCTTCCATGTTTCAGTTCTACGACCCTACAAACCCGATTATAAGCATGTAATTGAATACGAACCCCTACATTTTGAAAAAGATTTATCTTACGAAGAAATTTCAGTTCAGATTGTCAACAAGAAAGAGCATGTTCTCAGAAATAAAGTAATACATTCTGTTAAGGTAATTTGGAGGAACCACAACACTGAAGAAGCTACGTGGAAGCTTGAAGAGAATATGATGAAGAATTACCCTCATTTATTTACTTAAATTATGTGTAAGCGATTCTGGGGACAGAATCTTTGTAAGGGGGGAGAATGTAACGGGACGATTTGATTGAGTCATGATTCTGAGGACAGAATCCTTTTAAGGGGGGAAAGATGTGACAAACGAGATTTTGTAATTTAATTTTAATATTTATTGAATTAAATAAATATTTTTCGATGATTTAATTATTGGATTAAATAATTTATGGATGAAATTATGGTAGATTAATTTAATTATATGTGTTATATTTATTAAATTAATGTGGAGAATTTCTATTATTCAAATTATGTATTTATGTGAGCTTATTGAATTAAATAAAATATTTAATAAGCATAATCTTGTTTTAATTAATTTAAATTTAATAATTTGACATAATTAATAAATGAGAAATTATTATATTTTATTTAATTAAATTAAATAAGATATTTAATTTATTGTGTAAATGGGTGTGACATTATTAAACTATATTATAAGAAGTTTATCAAATTAAATGGAAATGAGTTATTATGACTAGCCAAACATGGCCTTAGTGGAGGTTGATGGCAGTTACCCATGATTGGTTAACTGACCACAACTGCGTCAGTTTATAAATTATATACGTATTCTTCTTTTATTTCATTTTTCTAAGTCTGATAAAAAAACTAGTCAGAGAGAAATTGAGAATTTTTGAGAGAATTGTGAGTTGTGTGATTGAAGAAGTAATTGAGAAAGGCTACAATCTACACTACGCTTTAGGTAATCTCTTCAACCTAGTTTTTATTCACGTCATTTAAAGTTTCATGAAAATGGCTTTCAAGTTCTGTTAAAAATCTCTGTGATTGGAAATGGTAGCGATTATGTGGATATATATGTGATAATATGTTAACACAACATGTTTTTACTATATATTATAGATTTTCATATCATCAGTTTCATAAATATATGATGTATATAGTTGCTTCAAAATTACAGAGTATAGAAATATGGCCATATGGCCCTTACGCACAAATTTAATGCGTCAATCATATGTTGTATCATAAATTTACACTTGTATATAATTATGTATGTTAAAATGAAGAAAACAAACTTCGAATGAACAGATTTGGTGTTATAACGAACCCGTAGTATTAATTTTTATGTTTTGTGTTCAAAACTTTCAAGAACATCAAGAACAGTGAAATTACATGTTTTGATTCTGAAAATTTTGTGTTTTAACTTGTTAAAATCATGTTAGAAAGGTTGGGTAATGATCATATATGAATTATAGTATTTGGGTAGGCTTAAATTAATATATGGAAAAGAAAATTGGATGTTATGGCCATGTTCTCTGTGTTCTTCACGAGAACATTTGGGTGAACTTGAGAGATTTTTTTTGGCCTAAATTGGCTTTGTTACGTGTGAACTGCAAAAACTGAGTTTGGGTGATCCCGCTCCCGGCGGGTGTTACCAAACTAAATTACCCCGCCCCAGCGGGCAAAAAAAATAAAAAATAAATAAATAAATAAATAAATAAATAATAATTAATTAAAATATTTATCAAATAAAATAAATATTTTAATTGAGATATTTATGGAATAAAATAAATATTCGATGAAAATTATTATTAAAATATTTATAAAATAAAATAAATATTTTAATTGAGATATTGATGGAGTAAAATAAATATTCGATGGAAATTATTAATTAAAATATTTATAAAATAAAATGAATATTTTAATTGAGATATTTATGAAATAAAATAAATATTCGATGGTAATTATTATTAAAATATTTATAAAACAAAATAAATATTTTAATTGAGTTATTAATGGAGTAAAATAAATATTCGATAAAAATTATTAATTAAAATATTTATAAAATAAAATAAATATTTTAATTGAGATATTTATGGAATAAAATAAATATTCGATGAAAATTATTATGAAATAATTTATTCGAGTGTAATAATAGTAAGGGAATGAAAATATTCTAATTTAATTAAGTAATTAAATTAGAAGGGTAATGATTTATTAAATAAAGTGGAGTTTATATTAAATAATTAAGTGAAAATGTAACTAATGAATGTCGTGAATACATACGGTATATGTGTAGGACTTGTGGTGAACGGAAGTAGTAATCGTTTAACCTACACACGAGGCAAGTTCCTAAACCTTGTTTCTTTACATAAAACAAGTTCCTTATTCTATCTTGTTTATGATTGTTCAAGTCAAGATTTCATATTAAATATTATCATTCTTTAAAAGCATGATTCCTGTTATACAATATTTATTCGATTGTATACATATCTTGAACTTTATTATTCAAATTGAATATTAATTATTGTTGAACCTTGTAAGACTAGCGAACCCTTATTGATTTAACTAGTCCATAGTTGATGAACGTTCTAAATTTCAGAACCATTGTTGAGCTTATCCAAACCAAACTTCCTTTGGTGCGGACTCTAATGTCAAACTGAGATGAACAACCCTGTTATAGGGGATTAATTATGCTTTAGCGTTAAGATATTGTGTACAGTATGGTACTAAGGGTTGATCCCCCTAAGTACGAGAAGAAGTGTCCATAGTCTTATGACTGTTAAAGGTTTCAAGTATAACACTTGATAACCTAGGACATAGTTCAAGGTCTTATGACCTTCAGAAGTTCTTTTGATTCTTGTTATTCATTCTTGATTCAAAAGTTGAGTTTTCTTGTCATAGAAGTTTTTGATTCACTCGCATGTTAATATTTTATTGTTGTTATAAGACCCCAACTTTTATGAATAAAGAATAATTTTCTCAAAATATATTTTTGAATATTATGGTGTGGATTTGATATAATATTATAGTTGTGGGTAATATTTACAAATTTTGCAAAGTAAGCAAGTGGTTATATAATATTCGATTGGTCGGGGAATATTCATTTTAACAGGGAATATTCGTACGACGACACAATCATTGGTGGACACCACAACGGAAGTATCGTCGTAGTTAAAAAATGACAGAATTATCTTTTAATAAAAATAACGGCGAAACTGTTACCGTTAAAACTGTTGAACTACCCGGTAGTAAAAGTACAGTAATACGCGTGGTTGCATAATAGCATACGGTATTAATTATTGATGCTTACGTGAGAAGTCACTTAGTTATACTCAATTATTGCTACAGTAATTGCTGCATCATATCTCTCATATTATTGATTCAATTATTGTCACAGTATCATCTACATAATATTTTATATTATTAAATCAATAATTGAGACTATAAAGTTATTCATATTATTATTTACAATATTGACAATGTCTAGAAAGTTCTGCCAAGGAGAGGTTTGGTCACTTAATTGCGCGCCAATAAGGAGAAATCCTTATCAGAAAGCCCCCTATTTTCTAGGAATGGTCTGATTGTTAAATATTGTGAGTTATTATATTAATGATGAATAAGTTCGTGTTGATTAAAGATGAAATTGATAGTTCCATTGTGTGAGAATTATTAGTGTCAGTAGAAATCGACATTTATTTCGATATTAATTGATGTCTGAAAGTTATACTGACCAATCGGGTAATTAATCGGATAAATGAGCAATTAATTGCTATTAATTCACATGATTATAACTATTTATTCACATGTGTGTACTATTGATTCATATTCTTGTACTATTAGGGGTGGTGGTGCAAGATTTATAATACTTGCATGACTAAGTTAAAAATGGAGGTACTATACTGTAATTCATATTTTCATATGTCTAAAACTATTGATTCACATGATTTACTAATAATTCACATTATTTACTATTAGGGCAGGTGGTACAAGTTTGATAATACTTGCAGGACTAAATTAAAAATGAAGAAAAAGAGGAAGGTATTATACTGTAATATTTTGAGCCCCAAAACGTGCAATTATCGAAACTATATTTTCCTATAAATAGAAGCTCATTCTTCCTTCATTTCTCACTAATTCACAAAAGCTATAGAGTAATTATTATAGAGAGAAAGAAGAAGAGAAGTCTGCTACTACACTATTTCAGTATCTAATTTTTCTAAGGTAAGGGGTATTATTCCTTCGTATTCATGAAGAGAGTTATTTTCTTTCAATACTCGTAAGGGTTGTTATTCCATTCTTTATTATTATGTTGGAATAACCTATCTATGCGAAGTACCGCATATATGGTGAAATTCTTCTATTATCCCATTCTTTATTATTCTGTTGGAATAACCTGTCTGTGGGCCTATCGCATGCCTGGTGAATTCTGTTGTTATTCCATTCTTTATTATTCTGTTGGAATATCCTGTTTGTGCGGATTATGCATCACCTGGTTCCCTTCTTTATTATTCTGTAAGAATATCCTGTCTGTGCGGACTACGCATGACCTGGTTCCATTCATTATTATTTTGTTGGAATAACCTGTCTATGTGGACTACCGCATGCATGGTGAATGATCCTTCGTATTCATTCCTTATTAAATTATAGAAATGATCTGTCTACGTGGATTACCACATGGCGGGTAAAAATTCAGTTACAGTTTCATATTTTCTATTATACTCATTTGGTTGAAGTTTTGGTTTCTATACTCCATGAAATTAGTAGAATATCCTGGATATTTGCGCTTTATCCAATATCTTTTCATGAAAATATTCTTTTGAGTATTCTTGAATTTTACTCCACAAAGCAGTATCATGTTGACAATTTGAACGTTATTGATTTCTGGATAAATTAAATTATAAAATCTTTAAAATTTATCTTGAACTTGTTTTATTGAATATTATGTCATTGTCATCATTCTCATGCTTATATTGTGATGAAAGTCATCTTTGGCTTACGTGCATAGATGGACTTGGTATGATTATGACCAGAAATTATTCGGTATAATCATGACCGTAATGTGACGAATGATGTGGTGAAAGTCCTCATTGGCCTGTAGTTCATTGATGGATAGTTGTTGGTATGATTATGACCAGGGATTATTCGGTATAATCATGACCATTGATGATTACATGAATATCCTTGGTCGTGGTGCAGAGATGATTTGATTTTATTTATTAAGTTGAGTCTCAGCGATAAAGTTGATGAAAAACTTTTTAAATTATAGAAGATAGTAGATTTATGCTTTACTTGACTCTTCTAATGGATTGCTTATTCCGCTGCAGTTAAACTTGTTGTCTATTATATTCTATCAGTTTAACATTGTTGAGGGCTAATGATAATTTATTCTGCATTATCTTAGTCATAATATTTTTTACTGGGCTAGTTGAGCTCACCCTTTTGCTTTCATTGTTCTCTTCAGGAAATGAGAACGTAGCCGGGACTAGTAGGGGAATGGAGTAATGGTCCGATATGGTGTCATAGTAGTCCTCACTATTCTATAAAATAGTGTGATAATAAATGTAATGAGGACTCCATTGAGTGTGGATATTATTTAGATGACAATATTTGTATTAAAACTCATAGCATATGTTTTGTCGTATTTTACACTACAGTTGTATAATTAATTTTTTATTTGTATTTTGTACCATGTATTTGGCGACTCAAGATGGGTGATGTATACCTGTTTTAGGGGCGTCACAGTTGGTATCAAAGCTTAGGGATATGATCCCTGGCTAAGATGAGAGACAAGAACTAGGAGGGGAGAGACGGGGAATTCCTTCGCTAGTATGACCTACCTAAGTTTATTTGGTATTTAATTGGTCGGTCAGAGTATATGGATAATATGTGATATGTTAATTAACCCTTATTTTGTGGCAGTATTTGAAAATGACATCCGCGAATGTTGAGAATAGCAATGGAGCACAGGAGACCATTGAGTCACCACAGATCAATACCCAGGATAATGTGAAACAGGAAGACACTAATCCTCAGGTAAACAACAATACTGACCAAATGGCGAATAATGGAATGTTTAGGAGCTTTCTGCAATTCATACAACATCAGGCAAGAGAGACTCCTGTCCAAAATACAGGTGGAAAACCCGGCAACTCTCGGACGGTCACCGCTAAACAGTTCAAGGGGCTGGGACCACCGGAGTTTTTTGGAGAGCCAAAACCACTTAAGGTGGAGACGTGGATAAATCAGATCAGCAAGATATTTGATGTCTTGGGATGTTTCGAGGAGCAAAAGGTTCCCTTTGCCACCTTTATGTTGTGAGCTGAGGCAGATTACATGTGGGAATCTGTAAAGCGTACTCAACCTGCCGCACTGAAGATGACTTGGGAGAAGTTCCAAGAACTGTTCAACAACAAGTACTTTCCTGAAAGTATTCATCACATGAAAGAGGTAGAGTTCATTAAACTAGAGCAAAACAACATGACCGTATCGCAATACGAAGTCAAGTTTGCCGAGTTATCCTGGTTTGCGTCCCACTTAGTTGATAACGAGGAGAGAATGACACGGATGTTTCTAAGAGGTTTGAAACCTGAGATACGCCAATACTTAATTTTTCACAAACTGTGTTTGTATTCAGATGTTGTAAATAGGGCTCAGTTATTGGAGCGCGATAACGAGTCGACCCAACCAAGAGAAAGCAGCCGGCAAAATGATAATACCAATGGTAGCAGTCATCGAAGCGGTGACAACAAGCATGGAGGGAATCAACATGCCAAAAATGGTAATCACTTCGGTGGTAATCATGGCCATGACAATAAGAGTGGACATTTCAAGTGGAGGAGATTCAACAATGATGGAAAGACGTCAGCACTAGCACCTGTTATTAAGGAAGGAGAACGACCGTCGGTCGTATGTTACAAATGCGGAGGGGAGGGACATATCAGTCCAAACTACGTGATGCAGTCCAAAGCGTGTTACAATTGTGAAAAAGAAGTTCACCTAGCCCGATTTTATTGAGCACCAAAGTCAAGTCCAGTTAGGATGGAGGCATCAAAGGGTGTCCCAGACAAGACAAAACCGGTAGTTTAAGGGAGAGCGTTTGTCGTAACCTCCCAAAAAGTGAGGAATCCGAACGAGGTGATCACGGGTAAGCTAATCATAAACTCTAGCAAAGTTTATACTTTATTTGATACCGGTTCTATCCATTCTTTTATTTCTCCTACTTGCGCTCAACGTTTAAATTTGACTCCGAAAAAATTAGACTTTGACTTATCGGTTGAAACTCCGTTGGGAGAAACCTTCATTACATCCACTGTTTATAAGTCTTGTTTGATTCAAATCGGTAACAGCACGTTACCTGTCGATCTTATTTCTTTGAAAATACTTGCATTTGATGTGATTTTAGGGATTGATTGGTTAACTACTCATCATGCTAAAATTGATTGTTTTCGTAAGGTTGTTAGCTTTCATATTTCTAACCAACCTATTATGCGAATTCAAGCAACCAAACCACTAAAATCAATCACTGTCATATCAAGCCATAAAGCTATTCATTTATTGAAAAATAGATGTCAAGCTTTCTTAGCTCATGTCACGAATTTAAATAAAAATATGTCAGATTTGAATGATATTTCTATTGTTAATAAATTTCCTGACGTATTCCCTGAAGAACTTCCTGGCCTACCCCCAGAGCGTGAAATTGAATTTTTTATCGACCTTGAATCCGGTAAAAAACCCATTTCCAAAGCCCCATATCGAATGGCTCCTATTGAACTTCAGGAGTTAAAAACCCAACTACAGGAATTATTAGACATCGATTTCATTCGTCCTAGTACGTCTCCTTGGGGTGCTCCTGTTCTATTCGTGAAGAAGAAAGATAGAAGTATGTGACTTTGTATTGATTATCAGGAGTTGAATCATGTCACCATCAAAAATAGGTACCTGTTGCCTCGCATTGATGACCTATTTGACCAGTTGTAAGGAGCCAAATTCTTTTCAAAGATTGATCTTCATTCCGGATATCATCAATTGAAGATTAAAACTGATGACATTCCAAAGACTGCTTTCAGAACTCGGTACGGGTATTATGAATTCCTAGTCATGTCTTTTAGATTGACTAATGCTCCTGCTGCCTTCATGGACATGATGAACCGAGTATTCAAGGAATATTTAGATCACTTTGTGGTCGTCTTTATTGATGACATCCTCATATACTCCAAAAGCCGTGAAGACCATGAGCAACACTTGAGGCTGATTCTTCAAAAGCTTCGTGAAAACAAGCTTTATGCTAAGTTGAAGAAATGTGAGTTCTGGCTTGAGGAAGTTGCACTCCTTGGGCACGTGATATCAAATCATGGAATATCTATTGACCCAACAAAGATTGAAGTAATTCAAAGCTGAGAGCAACCAAAGTCAGTGACCGAAGTACGTAGCTTTCTCGGCTTAGCTGGTTATTATCGGAGATTCGTGGAAGGATTTTCTCGAATCTCTACTCCATTAACTCAGCTGACTCAAAAAGATACAAAGTTCGGTTGGAGCAAGGAATGTGAGAAGAGTTTTCAAGAACTCAAGAGAAGACTCATTTCAGCACCTATTCTGACAATACCATCTGACTCGGAGGGATTTGTCATCTACAGTGATGCTTCAGGCAAAGGGTTAGGATGTGTTCTCATGCAACATGGGAAAGTCATAGCCTATGCCTCACGACAACTCAAAGAATATGAGAGGAATTATCCTACTCATGATCTAGAGTTGGCAGCAGTCGTTTTTGCGCTTAAGATTTGGAGGCATTATGTGACGCCCCCAAAACAGGTATACAACACCCATTCTGAGTCGTCAATAACATGGTACAGAAATAACTACAACTTTATTAATACAACATAAAAACTGTGAGTGTAAATACAAATATTATCATCTAGACAATATCCACACTCAAATAAGTCCTCATTACAATTATTGGTACAATATTTTACAAAAAAAATAAAATGGTGAGGACTACTAAAACAACTTCTTAGAACCTTCATTCCATACCCCGACTAGTACTTGCTACATTCTCGCCTCCTGAGAAGAAAATGGAACAACAAGGAAAATGGTGAGCTCAACTAGCCCAGTAAAGAATATTATGACTAAGATAATATACAACAAATTATCGTTAGTCTTCAACAGGGAAAAATTTAATAGAATACAATAGACAACAAGTTTTAAATCAATATTCGCAGCGGAAAATAATAATTCATAGAAAAGTTACGTAGAGAATGAAATCTACGATTATCTATGAATTTAAAAGCCCCTCATCAACATTTTATCCCTGTAATATCAATCAATAAATATCTTGAATCAAATAGTCATCTTTGCACTACAGGCCAAAGATATTCATCAGTTGGTCATGTTCACCTCAACACCTGTTCATCTTTGCACTACGGGCCAAAGATATTCATCAGAAATCATTAATCTTTGCACTACAGGCCAAAGATATTCATTTATATCATCATTTAGGACTGAGGATGATGAAAAATATTTTTTAAGAAAACGAATCCAGTGAAACAAAATAATAAATATTAAGGATTCGTATTTCAGCTATTCCATGTCCAAAAATACCTCATAAATAATTATAGTGAAGTAAAATTCAAGAATGATCAAAACATAGATACAATCAAAGCTAGTATCCAGAATAGATATTTTGGACGAAAAGAAGAAAATTTTATTTTTCGATGAATAGTAACTCATGAATAGTAACTCGTGAATAGTAACTCGTGAATAGTAACCTCGACATGAAAAGTTCTAAATTTGATAAAAAGTTCAGATCAATACTTCGGCATAATGATATTAAAGAAAATAATATCATTTAAGAAGAAATAACATCCCTTACCTCAGAAAAACAGTACTTCTAGTTGAAACACCGGATATAGGTTATGACTTGAACTTGCACCGTATAGCAATACTCACAGTATTAGAATACTCACAAGAATACGCTCACTAATATAGAGAGAGAAAGAGAGAGAAACTTGTGTTTCTGGTGTGATTTTCAATTCTAACCTAAGCACCCTATTTATAGGAAAATGCTTAGAACACCAAAGCAGAAAATTTAATAAAATAATAATATTTCTTAAAAATATTCAAGCCCACCTAAGAAATCTGATTTCAGATCATGTATAACACATGTGAGCCACTCAATTGCAACAAAAAACGTTTTTCTTAAAAAAAACATTTTAAACTCCAAAAATCAATTATTTCGGAACTTCGAAACTTCAATAATTCATAATAAATAGCCCTTTTATCAGAAAATTCAAATCTCGCGAGTTTTTATAGGAAATTCAATTCTCTACAACTTTGCAGAAGAAAGTTTTTCCAAATTCTAAACATAAATTGACCGAAATCCACAAACGGACGATTTTACAGTCAATAATAAATTTTCGGTCAAGAATTGTGTCCACCAACACACAAAACATGTGTTAATCATTTAATGCCACAAAAATATTCTTCCTCCTCATATACTCATATATCCCACATTCATTGTAAAAATACCACCATCAATATATTATTAAAATAATATATTTAAATGAATTATTTTATCAGAAAAAGATAAATTATTAATTTTCAACAATTGTCACATTAAAATTTTCTCCATCTATATCCACATAAAATTAATATTTTTCTCATCAATAATTATTTATACACAAATAATATTACAGAATCACATTACTGACAATCAGGCAGTTCCCAAGAATGAGGGGGCTTTCCAATAAGGATCTCTCCTTACTGGCGCGCAATTAGATGACCAAACCTCTCCTTAGACAGAACTTTCTAGACATTGCCAATAATGTTATCTAATAATATTATTCAGATAATATGAATTATTGTTCTGATAATAGAAAATACTGTGTAGTGACAATTATTAAAATAACAGTAATATAAAATATCAACGCAGCAATTATTGAATCAATAAAATATAATATTGAACAGTAATTACTATAACCATTATTGAGTAGTGCCTTCTTACGTAAGAATCAATAATTGGTGCAATACCGTGTGCTACTATGTAACAACGCGTATTACTGTGTTTTAACCACCGGGTATTCTAACAGTATAAACGGTAACAACTACGCCGTTATTTATAAACAACTTATTTTTGTCGTTTTCTTCATCCAATCGCTTTCCGTTATGGGGCCCACACAAGGCTGCGCCGTCGTACGAATATTCCCCGACAACAAGAATATTCCACGACCAAACAAATATTCTCCGACAACAATGACTATTTTAGGACCACTTGCTTATTTGAAATATTTGCGCATTTTACCCATAACTAACCACATTAATCAAATCAACCCTTACTATAATAAATAGGGGAATTAAATTTTATTTATTAATAATTTGGGGTCTTACAACCTCCCATCCTTATGAAATTTCGTCCTCGAAATTGACATACGTACCTGGTGTTTCGAAAAGATGAGGATACCTCGCTTTCATTTCCGTTTCTAACTCCCAGGTCATTTCCTCAATAGCATGGTTTCTCCACAAAACTTTAACTTGTGGTATGACCTTTGTGCGTAGGACATGCTCCTTCCTATCCAGAATCTTGACAGGTACCTCCTCGTACGTTAAGTCTTCAGCTATCTCGTCCGGTTCTAACTCAATAACGTGGTTCGGGTCTTTCACATATTTACGAAGCACAGATATATGAAAAACATTATGAACACGAGACATACTTGGAGGTAACGCGAGTCTATAGGCCACATTTCCTACTCGGTCAAGAATCTGAAATGGACCAATAAATCGTGGATTGAGCTTTTCTCTCTTCTCAAATCTTGTAACTCCTTTCTATGGAGCTACACATAATAATACATGATCCCCAATGTCAAATTCCACGTCCTTTCGATGAAGATCCACATAACTCTTTTGTCGATCCTGTGCCGTTTGTATACGTTATCGAATCGTTTGGATCTTCTCTGTAGTCATTCGTACCAACTCTGGTCCCAACAACGTTGCTTCTCCAACCTCATCCCAACATACTGGAGAGCGACACTTTCGTCCATACAATGCTTCAAAGGGAGCCACACCTATACTTGTCTGATAACTGTTATTGTAGGAGAATTCCACCAATGGTAGGTACTTATCCCAACTTCCTTTGAAATCTAGGACACAAAGTCTTAGTAGATCTTCAAGAGTTTGAATAGTCCTCTCTGATTGCCCATCCGTTTGAGGATGGTATGCCGAACTGAACCGTAAATCCGTGCCCATAGCTTTTTGCAAGCTAACCCAAAATCTTGAAGTGAATCTTAAGTCACGATCCGAAACTATGGATACTGGCATGCCATGCAACCTTACAATCTCATTCACGTACATACTAGCAAGACGTTCAAGGGAATAAGTCTCCCGTATCGGCAAGAAATGAGCAGCCTTGGTTAATCTATCAACTATAACCCAAATAGCATTTATGCCTTGAGAAACCGTGGGAAGACCCGTAACGAAATCCATGGTAATGTGTTCCCACTTCCATTTCGGAATCTCAAGTGGTTGCAATGGACCCTTTGGTACTTGATGCTCCGCCTTTACACGTTGACAAGTTAAACACCTCGAGATAAACTTTGCAATCTCTCTCTTCATATTGTTCCACCAAAATGTATGTCGAAGATCACGATATATTTTAGTACTTCCAGGATGGATTGCAAATGGTGTATTGTGTGCCTCCATCATGATCTTGTACTTCAAATCAGAATCGTTAGGAACACAAAGTCTGGAGTGGACTCGAAGTATTCCTTCTTCATCGATTCTTGCTTCTGGAATAGCACCTTCTTGCACTTTCTTCTTCATACGCATCAGCTTCGGGTCTGTAGCTTGAGCAACTTTAACTTTATCGATTAAAGTTGGTTCTACGCGTATACTTGACATCATCACACTCATTCCTGCATATGATCTTCTACTCAACGCGTTAGCTACCACGTTTGCTTTTCCAGGATGGTATTGAATAGTGTGATCGTAATCTTTCAACAGCTCGAGCCAACGTCGTTGCCGCATGTTGAGTTCTTTTTGAGTGAAAAAATATTTGAGGCTTTTATGGTCTGAATATATCTCCACCTTCTCCCCATATAGATAGTGCCTCCAGATCTTTAGCGCGAAAACGACTGCTGCCAACTCTAGATCATGAGTAGGATAATTCCTCTCATATTCTTTAAGTTGTCGCGAGGCATAAGCTATGACTTTCTCACGTTGCATGAGAACACATCCTAACCCTTTGCCTGAAGCATCGCTGTAGATAACAAATCCATCCGAACCAGATGGTATTATCAGAACAGGTGCCGAAATGAGTCTCCTCTTAAGCTCTTGGAAACTCTTCTCGCATTCTTCGCTCCATACGAATTTGATATCCTTCCGAGTCAGCTGAGTTAATGGGGTAGCAATTCGAGAAAACCCTTCTACGAATCTCCGATAATAACCAGCTAAGCCCAGAAAGCTACGTACATCGGTCACCGTCTTCGGTTGCTCCCAGCTTTGTATTGCTTCAATCTTCGTCGGGTCCACAGATACTCCATGTTTTGACACCACGTGCCCTAGGAATGCTACTTCCTCAAGCCAGAACTCGCATTTCTTTAACTTAGCATATAGCTTGTTTTCACGCAGCCTTTGGAGTACCAGCTTCAAATGGTGCTCATGATCTTCTCGACTTTTGGAATATATAAGGATGTCATCAATAAAGACAACAACGAACTGATCCAAATAATCCTTGAATACTCGGTTCATCATATCCATGAAAGCCGCAGGAGTATTAGTCAATCCAAAAGACATGACTAGGAATTCATAATGCCCGTACCGAGTTCTAAAGGCAGTCTTCAGAATATCCTCAGTTTTAACCTTCAGCTGATGATATCCAGAACGAAGATCGATTTTTGAAAAGAATTGTGCTCCTTGTAACTGGTCAAACAGGTCATCAATACGAGGTAGCGGATACCTATTCTTGATGGTGACATGGTTTAATTCTCGGTAATCGATACAAAGTCGCATACTCCCGTCTTTCTTCTTTATAAATAAAACAGGAGCACCCCAAGGAGATGTACTAGGACGAATGAAACCGATGTCCAACAACTCTTGTAGTTGGACTTTTAACTCCTGAAGTTCAATAGGAGCCATTCGATATGGGGTTTTAGAAATGGGCTTTGTACCAGGTTCAAGATCAATAAAGAATTCAACTTCACGTTCCGGGGGTAGACCAAGAAGTTCTTCAGGAAATACGTCAGGAAAGTTGCTAACAACAGGAATATTATTCAAATTTGACGTGTCTTTATTCAAATCCATAACATGGGCTAAGAAAGCTTGACATCCGTTTTTTAATAAACGAATGGCTTTATGACTTGATATGACAGTGATTGATTTTAATGGCTTTGTTGCTTGAATTCGAACAACAGGTTGATTAGGAATATGAAAACTAACCACCTTACGAAAATAATCAATTTTGGCATGATGAGTAGTTAACCAATCAATTCTTAAAATCACGTCAAATGCAAGTATCTTTAAAGAGATAAGGTCAACAGGTAAGGTGATGGTGCCAACTTGGATCAAACAAGATTTATAAACAGTGGATGTGATGAAAGTTTCCCCTAACGGAGTCTCCACAGATAAATCAAAGTCTAATTTCTCCGGAGTCAAGTTTAAACGTTGAGCACAAGCAGGAAAAATAAATGAATGGGTAGCACCGGTATCTAGTAAGGTATAAACTTCACATGAATTTATGATTAGCTTACCCGTGATCACCTCGTTTGGGTTCCTCACATGTTGACCAGTCACGACAAACGCTCTTCCAGGAACCGTTGACTTTGACTTTTTTGGGACAGCCTTTTGAGTCACCGTCCCCGCTGAACTTGGTTTCGCTATCGTACAATCTCGAGCGATATGTCCTTCCTTTCCACAATTATAGCATACCTTGAACTGTTGTGGACAGTTTGGGCTGATATGTCCCTCTTTTCCACATTTATAGCATATGACCGGTGGTCGTTCTCCTCCCTTGGAACCAGTTGCTGCTGGTGCTGACGTCTTCGTATTATCATTGTTGAATCTCCTCTTTTTAAAATCTCCTCCCGACTCGCTTCTTCTATTTTCATAGCCACGATTACCACCAGAGTGGTTGCCGTTCTTGTCCGTATTCTTCTTTCTCCGCTGGTTATCATTGTTCTGATGACTGTTGTCACCGATATGATCCTGGTTGTGGTCCCTCGGTTGACCGTACTCGTTATCTCGCTCTAATAATTGAGCCATGTTGACAACATCTGAATAGAGAGAAAATTTATGAGAAATGAGATATTGACGTATGCCGGGTTTCAAACCTCTCAGAAACATCCGCGTCATACGTTCCTCATTCTCCACCAAATGAGGTGCAAACCTGGACAACTCTGCAAACTTCGCCTCGTACTGGGACACCGTCATGTTATTCTGCTCCAGTCTAATAAACTCTACCTCCTTCATATGACGAATACTTTCAGGAAAGTACTTGTCATTGAATAGTTTTTGAAATGTCTCCCAAGACATGCTGAGTGCGGCTGGATGGGTACGCTTCACAGATTCCCACCAGTAGTCTGCCTCGCCACGGAACATAAAGGTGGCGAATGGAACCTTCTGTTCCTCCGTGCATCCCAAGACATCAAATATCTTGGTAATTTGCTTGACCCATGTCTCCGCCTTAATCGGATCCAGCTTTCCCCAGAATTCTGGTGGTCCCAACTCTTTGAACTGCTTGGCTGTGACCAGTTGTGCGTTGCCATTGTTTCTTCCTATATTTTGAACAGGAATCTCCTTCGTCTGATTTTGCATGAACCTCAAAAAGCTTCTAAACATCTCATCGTTCACCGTCTGCTCAGTGGTGTTGTTCACAGGAGGAACATTGCCAGCCTGTTGTACGTTCTCCTCGTTGGTGAGTATAGGCATCTCCACCGTCTCATTTACTCCACTGTTAACATTCTCAGTCGACATTCTCAAATACTGCCATAAAATAAAGGTTAATTTAACAAATTAACATATCACATAATATCCCTATATTATGACCGACCAACAAATAAGCTTAGGTAGGACACACTAGCGAAGGATTTACTCGTCTCTCTCCTCCTAGTTCTATTCCCCGATCTCCGCCAGAGATCATATCCCTAAGCTCTGATACCAACTGTGACGCCCCCAAAACAGGTATACAACACCTATTCTGAGTCGTCAATAACATGGTATAGAAACAACTACAACTTTATTAATACAACATAAAAACTGTGAGTGTAAATACAAATATTGTCATCTAGACAATATCCACACTCAAATAAGTCCTCATTACAATTATTGTACAATATTTTACAAAAAAAATAAAATGGTGAGGACTACTAAAACAACTTCTTAGAACCTTCATTCCATACCCCGACTAGTACTTGCTACATTCTCGCCTCCTGAGAAGAAAATGGAACAACAAGGAAAAGGGTGAGCTCAACTAGCCCAGTAAAGAATATTATGACTAAGATAATATACAACAAATTATCGTTAGTCTTCAACAGGGAAAAATTTAATAGAATACAATAGACAACAAGTTTTAAATCAATATTCGCAGCGGAAAATAATAATTCATAGAAAAGTTACGTAGAGAATGAAATCTACAATTATCTATGAATTTAAAAGCCCCTCATCAACATTTTATCCCTGTAATATCAATCAATAAATATCTTGAATCAAATAGTCATCTTTGCACTACAGGCCAAAGATATTCATCAGTTGGTCATGTTCACCTCAACACCTGTTCATCTTTGCACTACGGGCCAAAGATATTCATCAGAAATCATTAATCTTTGCACTACAGGCCAAAGATATTCATTTATATCATCATTTAGGACTGAGGATGATGAAAAATATTTTTTAAGGAAACGAATCCAGTGAAACAAAATAATAAATATTAAGGATTCGTATTTCAGCTATTCCATGTCCAAAAATACCTCATAAATAATCATAGTGAAGTAAAATTCAAGAATGATCAAAATATGGATACAATCAAAGCTAGTATCCAGAATAGATATTTTGGACGAAAAGGAGAAAATTTTATTTTTCGGTGAATAGTAACTCATGAATAGTAACTCGTGAATAGTAACTCGTGAATAGTAATCCCGACATGAAAAGTTTTAAATTTGATAAAAAGTTCAGATCAATACTTCGGTATAATGATATTGAAGAAAATAATATCATTTAAGAAGAAATAACATCCCTTACCTCAGAAAAACAGTACTTCTAGTTGAAACACCGGATATAGGTTATGACTTGAACTTGCACCGTATAGCAATACTCACAGTATTAGAATACTCACAAGAATACGCTCACTAATATAGAGAGAGAAAGGGAGAGAAACTTGTGTTTCTGGTGTGATTTTCAATTCTAACCTAAGCACCCTATTTATAGGAAAATGCTTAGAACACCAAAGCAGAAAATTTAATAAAATAATAATATTTCTTAAAAATATTTAAGCCCACCTAAGAAATCTGATTTCAGATCATGTATAACACATGTGAGCCACTCAATTGCAACAAAAAACGTTTTTCTTAAAAAAAACATTTTAAACTCCAAAAATTAATTATTTCGGAACTTCGGAACTTCGGAACTTCAATAATTCATAATAAATAGTCCTTTTATCAGAAAATTCGAATCTCGCGAGTTTTTATAGGAAATTCAATTCTCTACAACTTTGCAGAAGAAAGTTTTTCTAAATTCTAAACAGAAATTGACCGAAATCCACAAACGGACGATTTTACAGTCAATAATAAATTTTCGGTCAAGAATTGTGTCCACCAACACACAAAACATGTGTTAATCATTTAATGCCACAAAAATATTCTTCCTCCTCATATACTCATATATCCCACATTCATTGTAAAAATACCACCATCAATATATTATTAAAATAATATATTTAAATGAATTATTTTATCAGAAAAAGATAAAATATTAATTTTCAACAATTGTCACATTAAAAATTTTCTCCATCTATATCCACATAAAATTAATATTTTTCTCATCAATAATTATTTATACACAAATAATATTACAGAATCACATTACTGACAACCAGGCAGTTCCCAGGAATGAGGGGGCTTTCCAATAAGGATCTCTCCTTACTGGCGCGCAATTAGATGACCAAACCTCTCCTTAGACAGAACTTTCTAGACATTGCCAATAATGTTATCTAATAATATTATTCAGATAATATGAATTATTGTTCCGATAATAGAAAATACTGTGTAGTGACAATTATTAAAACAACAGTAATATAAAATATCAACGCAGCAATTATTGAATCAATAAAATACAATATTGAACAGTAATTACTATAACCATTATTGAGTAGTGCCTTCTTACATAAGAATCAATAATTAGTGCAATACCGTGTGCTACTATGTAACAACGCGTATTACTGTGTTTTAACCACCGGGTATTCTAACAGTATAAACGGTAACAACTACGCCGTTATTTATAAACAACTTATTTTTGTCGTTTTCTTCATCCAATCGCTTTCCATTATGGGGCCCACACAAGGCTGCGCCGTCTTACGAATATTCCCCGACAACAAAAAAATTCCACGACCAAACAAATATTCTCCGACAACAATGAATATTTTAGGACCACTTGCTTATTTGAAATATTTGCGCATTTTACCCATAACTAACCACATTAATCAAATCAACCCTTACTATAATAAATAGAGGAATTAAATTTCATTTATTAATAATTTGGGGTCTTACACATTACCTGTATGGAGAGAAGGTGGAGATCTATACGGATCATAAAAGCCTCAAATATTTTTTCACTCAAAAGGAACTCAACATACGGCAACGATGATGGCTTGAGCTATTGAAAGATTATGATCATACCATCCAATACCATCTTGAAAAAGCGAACGTAGTAGCTGAAGCATTGAGTAGAAGATCATATGCGGGTACGAGTGTAATATTTTCAACGCAAAGACCCATTTTGTATGATTTACGAAGGATGGAGATAGAGTTAAAGACTCTAGGGACCCATGTGATGATGGCGAATATACGAGTAGAACCGACTTTAATCGATAAAGTTAAAGCTGCTCAAGCTACAGACTTGGAGCTGATGCGTATGGGGAAGAAAGTGCAAGAATGTGTTATTCCGGAAGCAAGAATCGATAAAGAAGGAATACTTCAAGTCAACTCTAGACTTTGTGTTCCTAACGATTCTGACTTAAAGTATAAAATCATGATGGAGGCGCACAACACACCGTTTATAATCCATCCTGGGAGTACCAAAATGTATCATGATCTTCGACATATATTTTGGTGGAGCAATATGAAGAGAGAGATAACGGGGTTTATCTCAAGGTGTTTAGCTTGTCAACAAGTCAAGGCGGAGCATCAAGTGCCAAAAGGTCCATTGCAACCACTTGAAATTCCTGAATAGAAGTGGGAGCACATTACCATGGATTTCGTTACTGGTCTTCCCAAGATTTCTCAAGGCATAGATGCGATATGGGTCATTGTTGATAGATTGACCAAGTCTGCTCATTTTTTACCGATATGAGAAACTTATACACTTGAACGTCTTGCTCGTATGTACATAAACGAGATTGTAAGATTGCTTGGTATGCCAGTATCCATAGTTTCTGATCGAGACCCAAGATTCACTTCAAGATTTTGGGTTAGTTTGCAAAAAGCTATGGGCACAGATTTACGATTTAGTTCGGCATATTATCCTCAAACGGATGGACAGTCGAAAAGGACTATTTAAACTCTTGAAGATTTATTAAGACTCTGTGTCTTTGACTTCAAGGGAAGTTGGGACAAGTTCTTACCATTGGTGGAGTTTTTCTACAACAATAATTATCAAGCAAGTATTGGCATGGCTCTATTTGAGGCGTTGTATAGAAGAAAGTGTCGTTCTCCAGTATGCTGGGATGAGGTGGGTGAAGCAACGTTGTTAGGACCGAATTTGATACGTATGACTACAGAAAAGATTCAAACGATCCGACAACGTATAAAAACCTCACAAGATCGACAAAAGAGTTATGCTGATCTTCATCGAAAGGACGTGGAATTCAATATTGGAGATCATGTGTTGTTACGTGTTTCTCCATGGAAAGGAGTTACGAGATTTGGAAAGAGAGGAAAGCTCAATCCTCGATTCATTGGCCCATTTATAATCCTCGATCGAGTAAAAACTGTGGCCTATAGACTCGCCTTACTGCCAAGTATGTCTCGTGTTCATAACGTTTTTCACATATCTATGTTACGTAAATATGTGAAAGACCTGAACCACATTATTGAATTAGAACCAGACGAGATAAAGGAAGATTTAACGTATGAAGAGTTACCTGTTAAAATGTTGGATAAGAAGGATCATATTCTACGCTCCAAGGTTATACCTCAAGTAAAAGTTTTGTGGAGAAACCACGATGTGGAAGAAATGACCTGGGAGTTAGAATCTGAGATGAAGTCAAGATATCCTCACCTCTTCGATATACTAGGTACGTACCCTAATTTTGAGGACGAAATTTCATAAGAAGGGGAGGTTGTAAGACCCCAACTTTTATGAATAAAGAATAATTTTCTCGAAATATATTTTTGAATATTATGGTGTGGATTTGATTTAATGTTCTAGTTGTGGGTAATATTTATAAATTTTGTAAAGTAAGCAAGTTGTTATATAATATTCGATTGGTCGGGGAATAATCATTTTAATAGAGAATATTCGTACGACGGCACAATCATTGGTGGACACCACAACGGAAGTATCGTCGTAGTTAAAAAATGACAGAATTATCTTTTAATAAAAATAACGGCGAAACTGTTACTATTAAAACTATTGAACTACCCGGTAGTAAAAGTACAGCAATACGCGTGGTTGCATAGTAGCACACGATATTGATTATTGATGCTTACGTGAGAAGTCACTTAGTTATACTCAATTATTGCTACAGTAATTGCTGCATCATATCTCTCATATTATTGATTCAATTATTGTCACATTATCATCTACATAATATTTTATATTATTAAATCAATAATTGAGACTATAAAGTTATTCATATTATTATTTACAATATTGACAATGTCTAGAAAGTTCTGCCAAGGAGAGGTTTGGTCACTTAATTACGCGCCAATAAGGAGAAATCCTTATCGGAAGGCCCCCTCTTTCCTGGGAATGATCTGGTTGTTAAATATTGTGAGTTATGATATTAATGATGAATAAGTTTGTGTTGATTAAAGATGAAATTGATAGTTCCATTGTGTGGAAATTATTAGTGTCGGTGGAAATCGACATTTATTTCGATATTAATTGATGTCTAGAAGTTATACTAACCAATCGGGTAATTAATCGGATAAATGAGCAATTAATTGCTATTAATTCACATGATTATAACTATTTGTTCACATGTGTGTACTATTAACTTGTACTATTAGGGGTGGTGGTGCAAGATTGATAATACTTGCATGACTAAGTTAAAAATGGAGGTATAGATGGAGGTACTATATTGTAATTCATATTTTCACATGTCTAGAACTATTGATTCACATGATTTACTATTAATTCACATTATTTACTATTAGGGGAGGTGGTGCAAGTTTGATAATACTTGCAGGACTAAATTAAAAATGAAGAAAAAGAGGAAGGTATTATACTCTAATATTTCGAGCCCCAAAACGTGCAATTATCGAAACTATATTTTCCTATAAATAGAAGCTCATTCTTCCTTCATTTCTCACCAATTCACAAAAGTTATAGAGCAATTATTATAGAGAGAAAGAAGAAGAGAAGTCTGATACTACACTATTTCAGTATCTAATATTTCTAAGGTAAGGGGTATTATTCCTTCGTATTCATGAAGAGAGTTATTTTCTTTTAATACTCGTAAGGGTTGTTATTCCATTCTTTATTATTATGTTAGAATAACCTATCTATGCGAAGTACCGCATACATGGTGAAATTCTTATGTTATTCCATTCTTTATTATTCTGTTGGAATAACCTGTCTGTGCGGTCTATCGCATGCCTGGTGAATTCTGTTGTTATTCCATTCTTTATTATTCTATTAGAATATCTTGTCTGTGCGAACTACGCATGACCTGGTTTCTTTCTTTATTATTCTGTTGGAATATCCTATCTGTGCGGATTACGCATGACCTGGTTCTATTCTTTATTATTCTGTCGGAATAACTTGTCTGTGTGGACTACTGCATGCATAGTGAATGATCTTTCGTATTCATTCCTTATTAAATTGTGAAAATGATCTGTCTACGTGGATTATCACATGGCGGGTAAAAATTCAGTTACAGTTTCATATATTCTATTATACTCATTTGGTTAAAGTTTTGATTTTTATACTCCATGAAATTAGTAGAATATCCTGGATATTTGCGCTTCATCCAGTATCTTTTCATAAAAATATTCTTCTAAGCATTCTTGAATTTTACTCCACAAAGCAGTATCATGTTGACAATTTGGACGTTATTGATTTCTGGATAAATTAAATTATAAAATCTTTAAAATTTATCTTGAACTTGTTTTATTGAATTATTATGTCATTGTCATCATCCTCATGCTTATATTGTGATGAAAGTCATCTTTGGCTTACGTGCATAGATGGACTTGGTATGATTATGACCAGCGATTATTCGGTATAATCATGACCGTAATGTGACGAATGATGTGGTGAAAGTCCTCATTGGCCTGTAGTTCATTGATAGACAGTTGTTGGTATGATTATGACCAAGGATTATTTGGTATAATCATGACCATTGATGATTACATGAATATCCTTGGCCGTGGTGCAGGGATGATTTAATTTTATTTATTAAGCTGAGTCTCAGCGATAAAGTTGATGAAAAACTTTTTAAATCATAGAAGATAGTTGATTTTATGCTCTACTTGACTTTTTAATGGATTGCTTATTCCGCTGCAGTTAAACTTGTTGTCTATTATATTCTATCAGTTTAACATTATTGAGGGCTAAAGATAATTTATTCTGCATTATCTTAGTCATAATATTTCTTACTGGGCTAGTTGAGCTCACCCTTTTACTTTCATTGTTCTCTTCAGGAAATGAGAACGTAGCCGGGACTAGTCGGGGAATGGAGTGATGGTCCGAGATGGTGTCATAGTAGTCCTCACTATTCTATAAAATAGTGTGATAATAAATGTAATGAGGACTCCTTTGAGTGTGGATATTATCTAGATGACAATATTTGTATTAAAACTCATAGCATATGTTTTGTCGTATTTTACACGACAGTTGTATAATTAAGTTTTTATTTGTATTTTATACTACGTATTTGGCGACTCAAGATGGGTGATGTATACCTGTTTTGGGAGCGTCACTATTGTACTATTATACTTGTGGGCAATCGTGCTCACTCTTGGATAATAATAACATTGCAGTTAAGAACGAAAGTTCCGACGAGCCTTCTACTAGCAAAGGCAAGGGAAAGATTAACAAGTGATGAAGACTTATTGGTTATGTGATTATATATTTATGTTTCAGACTTATGTTAATATTGTGTAAGACTATTATTTGTTTATATTTCCGCATTCGAGATTTAAGGTTAGTATGACCTAGGATTTATGTATTTAATTCAGATGATGTAACTCCTTAAGGAGATGATTTATTTCTATCTATTGAATGGTCTGCATTTTTATGGGTAGATAGATAGATGATATTTGTACAGTGAACACCAAATCTCGTGGAATTGAAGTACACAGATTTGGGGGTGTCACAGATACTTTGAGAGTTGTTATTCAGTGCAAGTTTCCTTCGGCTTTACATCCGATATTCTGATCAGAAATATTAATATTTTGAGGTAAGGGATGTTAGTTTTGTTCAATATTCGCTTGAAATAATATTTTCTTCCATACTTTGTAGTATGTAAATAATATTATTTATTTTCAGATTTCGAATTTTATACTCGTTTGTTAAAATTTTGGCTTCTATACTCCATGAAATTAGTAGAATATCCTTGATATTTGCGCTTCATCCAGTATCTTTTCATAAAAATATTATTCTTAGCATTCTTGATAAGTTTTTAACTTTTTCATGCCGGAGTACTATTCACGGGGTTACTATTCCAGAAGTACTATTCACAGGGTACTATTCACTTGAGTACTATTCACCCGAGGTACTATTCATGATAAAAATTGATTCGTTTTCGGTCCAAATTATTTTTGGTACAATATTATTCTTGAATTTTACTCCACAAAGCAGTATCATGTTGACAATTTGGACGTTATTGATTTTTGGATAAATTAAATTATAAATCTTTAAAAATTTATCCTTGAACTTGTTTTTATTGAATTCTTATATTCTGTTGTCATCATCATTGTCATCATCCTCATGTTTATATTATGTTGAAAGTCATCTGTGGCCTGTAGTGCATAGATGGACTTGGTATGATTATGACCAGGGATTATTTGGTATAATCATGACCGTAATGTTACAAATGATGTGGTAAAAGTTCTCATTGGCCCGTAGTGCTTTGGTGGACAGTTGTTGGCATAATCATAACCATTGATGAATACACGAATATCCTTGGCCCGTAGTGCATGAATAATTTGTGGTCGTGATACTAATGAATATTCTTGGCCGTACTGTAGGGATGATGTGGATTATTTATTAAGCTGAGTCTCAACGATAAAAGTGATGAAAAACCTTTTAAATCATAGAAGATAGTAGATTTTATTCTCTACTTGACTCTTCTAATGGATTGCTTGTTCTGCTGCAGTTAAACTTGATGTTTGTTATATTTTATCAGTTTAACATTGTTGAAGGCTAACGATAAATTATTCTGCATTATCTTAGTCATAATATTTCTTACTAGGCTAGTTGAACTCACCCTTTTGCTTTCATTGTCCTCTTCAGGAAATGAGAACGTAGCCGGGACTAGTCGGGGGACGGAGTAACGGTCCAGATGATAACATTAGTAGTCCTCACTATTCTATAAAATAGTGTGATAATAATTGTATTGAGGACTCCATTTGAGTTGAATACTGTCTAGAAGACAATATTCGTTTTAAAACTCTTAGATTATGTTTTGTCGTATTTTACACGACAGTTGTATTATTAAGTTGTATTTGAATTTTGTACCATGTATTTGGCGACTCAAGATGGGTGATGTATACCTATTTTGGGGGCGTCACAGTTTTAATTATTGCAACCATGATACCAAATCTTCAAAGAATGAGGAGAAACAAGAAAAGGGAAAGAATATAAATAACAGAGATACCAAGAAGGAAGAAAATATTTGTTATCAGTGTGGAATGAAAGGATATTGGTCTCGTACCTGTCGTACAGCCAAACATCTTGTTGATTTATATCAGTCCTCATTGAAAGGAAATGAGAAGGACATAGAAATAAATTTTTCTCATCCACATCAAGATAACGATGATATCTATTTTGATCCTATGGATATGACACACCTTGACGTTGCAGATTTCTTTACTAATGAGCAAGTTAATATTCCTTGTAATGAAAATAATTAGTTCAGAATTATGTTAGTCCTTTTAAGTGTGTTTATTTTATGCTAATGTATTTTCTTTCCTTCCTTTCATGTTGGCTTATTTAATGTATTTTGTTTTCTTTGAATTGTGTTATTAAATATATATAATATTATGTCTTATTATGAACTTATTATATATTTATTCCTTTTATGAAGAAAATATGGATTTGCGTCATGCTATACATGAGCCTAATATCAATGGTGGAGATATATGCTTAGTAGATAGTGCAACGACACATACCATTCTCAGACATAAGCAATATTTTTCAAATCTAAGAATGATGAAAGCAAAAGTGAATACAATATTAGGTTCAGCAGACTTGATTGAAGGCTCTGGAAGAGCCAATATAATGCTTCCTAGTGGAACAAAATTTATTATTGATAATGCTTTATTTCCCACTAAATCAAGGAGGAATCTGCTAAGTTTTAAAGATATACGACTTAACGGGTACCATATTGAGACAGCCAATGAAAATGGTATTGAATATCTTTATATTATATCGAATGTATCTACTGGAAAGCAAAAATTGGAAATATTACCCGTTTTATCTTCAGGTTTGTATTATACAAGTATTAGTACAATTGAAGTTAATGCAATAATGAACTAGAAGTTCAATGAACTAAATAATTTTATTATTTGGCATGACCGGTTGGGTCATCTTGGATCAATAATGATGCAAAGAATTATTGAGAATTCACATAGCCATCCATTAAAGAACCAGATGATTCTTCAATTTAAGGAATTCTCATGTGCTGCTTGTTCTCAAGGCAAATTGGTCACTAGACCATCACCAGCTAAAATTGGGACTAAATCCCCAAGGTTTCTAGAACGTATTCAAGGAGATATTTGTGGGCCTATTCACCCACCAAGTGGACCATTTAGATATTTTATGGTTTTAATAGATGTATCTACAAGATGGTCACATGTGTGCTTATTATCACCTCGCAACCTGGCATTTGCGAGATTACTTGCTCAAATTATTAGATTACGAGCACAATTTTCAGATCAAATAATCAAGACTATTCGTTTTGATAATGCTGGTGAATTCACATCCCAAACATTTAATGATTATTATATGTCTCTTGGGATAAATAATGAACATCATGTTGCCCATGTTCATACTTAGAATGGTCTTGCTGAATCATTTATTAAACGCCTTCAGTTAATTACAAGACCATTGCTCATGAGAACAAAACTTCATGTCTCTGTTTGGGGGCATGCTATTTTACATGCAGCAGCACTTATTCGCATTAGGCCGACATCATATCATAAATTCTCCCCATTACAAGTGGTTTTTGGTCATGAGCTAGATATTTCCCATCTAAGAATATTTGGTTGTGCGGTATATATTCCAATTTATCTTCCACAACGCACAAAGATGGGTCCTCAAAGGAGGCTGGAAATATATATTGGGTTTGAGTCCCCATCAATAATTAAATATCTTGAACCTTTAACAGGTGATTTATTTACGTCACGATTTGCCGACTGTCATTTTGATGAGACTATGTTCCCAGCATTAGGGGGAGAAATTAAACAGCTGGATAAAGATATTACATGGAATGCATTGTCATTATTGAATTTTGATCTTCGTACAAAATAATGTGAACAAGAAGTTCAAAAGATACTTCATTTGCAAAATATAGCAAATCAGCTACCGAATGCATTCACTGACTCAAAAGGAGTAACCAAATCTCATATACCAGCTATAAATGCTCCAGCTCGGATTGAAGTCCCAATAGCACAATCCGCAAAAATTGTAGCAAATGAATCTAAGGCACGCCAGAAGCGTGGTAGACCAATCGGTTCGAAAGACATAAATCCTCGAAAAAGAAAAGAAGTAAATAAACAAGTGAGCATTATTGAGGAGGAAAATATTCATGAGGATATAGATATAGCTAAAACCCCAGAAGAGGTTCAGGTACCTGAAAATAATAAAAATGATGAGATCTCGATAAGTTATGTCTCTACAAAGAAAAGATGGAACCGGAGTGAGATAGTTGTTGACAACAGTTTTTCATATAATATATCACTTGATATAATTAATGAAAACGAGGATTCTGAACCTAATTCTGTCGAAGAATATAGACGTAGAAATGATTGGCCAAAATGGAAAGAAGCAGTACATGCAGAATTAAATTCACTTGCAAAACGTGAAGTTTTTGTACCAGTAGTCCAAACACCCGAAGAAGTAAAGCTAGTTGGATACAAATAGGTCTTTGTGCGAAAAAGAAATGAAAAAAATGAAATCGTAAGATATAAAGCACGATTTATGGCACAAGGGTTTTCACAAAGACCTGGCATTGATTACAATGAAACATATTTTCCTGTGGTAGATGTCATTACACTGCGGTATCTTATTAGCCTAGCAACTCATGAAAAACTAGATATGTGCTTAATGGATGTTGTTACAGCCAATTTATATGGGTCAATTGATAATGATGTTTATATGAAAATCCCTGAAGGATTTAAAATGCCTGAAGCATATAATTCAAATCCCTGGGAAGTTTATTCAATCAAGTTGCAAAGGTCCCTATATGGGTTAAAGCAATCAGGATGTATAGGGTACAATCGTCTTAGTGAATATTTATTGAAGGAAGGGTATAATAATAACCCTATATGCCCATGTGTTTTTATAAAGAAGTCGAAATCCGGTTTTGCTATCATTACTGTGTATGTTGATGATTTAAATATTATTGAAACTCATGGAGATATTTCAAAGACAATGAATTATTTAAATAAAGAATTTGAGATGAAAGATTTAGGAAAAACAAAATTTTGTCTCGACCTGCAGATCGAGCATTTAGCAGATAGAATTCTCATTCATCAGTCAACTTACACAGAGAATGTCCTTAAAAGATTTTATATGGATAAAGCTCATCCATTGAGTACCCCAATGGTTGTTAGATCACTTGATGTAAAAAAGGACACTTTTAGACCTGATGAGGATAATGAAAAATTACTTAGTCCTGAAGTACCATACCTCAGTGCAATTGGTGCGTTAATGTATCTTGCTAATAATACACGACCTAATATAGCATTTTCTATGAATTTGTTAGCAAGATATATTTTTTGTTACCTACGAGGAACTATAGATATGAGCTTATTTTATTCAAATAATGGTAATCATAAATTAGTTGGATATGCTGATGCAGGGTATTTATCTGATCCACATAAAGGTCGATCTCAAACAGGTTATCTCTTTATGTGTGGTGATACTGCTGTATCATGGAGATCTACAAAGCAAACATTAGTTGCCACTTCATCTAATCATGCTGAAATACTTGCAATCCATGAAGCAAGTCGAGAATGTGTATGGTTGAGTTCAATGACTCAGCATATTCGTGAAACATACGGTTTATCCTCTAGCAAAGGAACTCCAACAATTATGTATGAAGACAATGCTGCATATATAGCTCAATTAAAAGGAGGATACGTCAAAGGAGATAGAACAAAGCACATCTCACCGAAATTCTTTTTTACACATAACCTTGATAAGTGTGGTGACATTGATGTTCAACAAATTCGATCAAAAGATAATCTAGCAGATTTGTTCACCAAAGCATTACCGACTGCAACGTTTGAAGGATTGTGTCGCAATATTGGAATGCGACAACTGAAGGACTTAAGGATACATTCATGAGGGGGAGCTAATACGCGCTGCACTCTTTTTTCCTTAACTAAAGTTTTTTCCCATTGGGTTTTTCCTGCTAAGATTTTTAATGAGGCAGCTTTCAATGCGTATAGATATACAATAGACATCCAAGGGGGAGTGTTTATAAAATTATGTATGTCTAGATTCATAATATTATGGATGTCTAGATACATGTAACTCCCATGAGTTTTAAAACTCATGACTCTTGAGTTTTGTAACTTCCTAGTAGTATTGATGTTCTTATTTCTATAAATATGACCATTGTAAAGTGATTGTTTGATATACAAAAATATTATGTAAATACACTTTTCTCTAATCAACTTTATACTTGATTTTAGTTATATTTTATAACACTCAGAAGTCATTTTGTAAGTTCAAAAATACGAACACTCAAATAGAAAAAAAGTACTTTGACAAACTTATAAGTAGTTGCCGACAGGGGCGGACCCAGGTTAGGGGCAGGGGGGTTACCTGCCCCCATTGAAATTTTATGAGCCTAGTATTTAATGAGTGACTGATATTAAAATGGACGTTTTTATGTGTGCAAAAAGTGTAATAAATACATGTAATAATGAACTAAACGGATGAAGAAGTCAAGTAGATCCAATGCTCCAAAGAACCCAACTTATCAACCCAGCCTTGTCATCCCCAGGCCCAAATAAAGAACAGATAAGGGGAAACATAACAGTATTAAGTTGGGCTTATGTAATAGATTTTGTTGAAAAGTCAATTACAACTTTTGTTGTAATCTTTTTCAAAGGGAGCAACCAACCCAACCCAATTTAACTAGGCCATAATATCTCGTGTGTGTATAGTCCACATACGCCCATGATCCTAGTGAAGCTTTAGGTCAAAATCCAACCCCAATGAAACCTATAAAACAGTACATTAGTAACTTATATTCAACGTAATATTTTTGCAATTATTAAAAATGAGGTGCAGCAATTTTAAACAATGAAATCTCAAAAAATATTACTGTATGTAATATTTGAGGATTATTTAATTTTGTGATTCATTTTATTAAATTTTTATTCTTAAGAGATTTTTTTTTCCCAAATTTGACCCCACTGAACTTCGGGGCTGGATCCGCCCCTGGTTGTCGAATAGGCCCTAAATATAATAGGAAGAAAACGTTGTTCAAATTTTAAAGTCCATAAACAGACTATGGTAAAGTTGGTACATTTGGCCCTTCACAGACTGTTACTTGTCAGTCCCTTGTGCAGTTGTTAAGACATTATTTCAGGATATGATCTTATTTAGTAGACCAATTTTTGTTGCACTTCAAGCATAGAGCTCATGTTAGTTTAGGGATTATAAAATGGTCTTGTAATTATAATTATAATTCCGGAATTATAATCCTAGGATTAATAGTCTTGGGATTATAATTTCATAGATTATATTCCCGGAATTATAATCTTTGCAAACAAACATAGCCCTAGTGCCTAACTAGTAGTGTTTCTTTACATTCTATAGAAAATTGCTTACCGCATTTTTTTGTCGAGGATTGCTAAGGTCCCGTCTTCTATTTTAGAAGCTTGAAAATCAACTCGGGACATTTTTTTTTTGAGAATCTATTCTATTACAAATCAATTATAGAGATACATTTTCATTCTACGAGTCTAGGGAAACCTGGGGAAGGAGATACCCTAGTATATTGCGTTTTAGCTATGTAGTATATCGCGTACCAAATCATACTAGAGTTCAGGTAATATTTAGGGGTTGTTTGTTTAGAACTGAATATATCTGAATGGCTGAATGACTGAATCGGTCAACCATTAAGTGCGTTTGTTTTGAAAAAAATTCGTCTGAATGGCTGAATCGGTCAGATGATTGAGCTGAATGACTAAGTCAGATTTTTTTGGCTGTTAAATGAGCAGGTGAATAAAGTAAAAAAAATTAAAAATTTAAAAAAATTTAAGTATTATATTAAGTAATATTAAATAAATTTACACCAATTTTGAATTTTTTCAAAGGGGTAAAATAATAAAATTCTGTCATTTAGATGTTTCAGACATGTTAATTATTAAACAATTTTTTTCATTAAGATTCAGATTAGCTCATTCAAATTTAGATTCAGATTCAGATTCAGATTCAGGTTTATTCAGTTTTTATCAAACACCACCGAAACATGCTCTTTTCGTTTAGTTATGAAGATCAAGGTCACTGCAGCCAAGTTTCCACATAGTCAATAAACTTGTACCCTTGATGTTGTAAGCAGTGACAGTGTGTTACGTAACTGCTGACAACATAAGCACTTTGGTACACTTCTTGATTAATTAAGGTCTTATTGTGCAAATAGTATAGTCTTAGTCTCTAGTCTTACTCCTTTATAAATTTGTGAGCTCTGCTCAAGAACAAGCACATTGACCATAAAAGCATTTGAACAAAGTGAGAGGGGGAGAGAGAAAAAATGGCAGAGCAAAAAGAAGTGAGGAACAAACAGGTGATATTTAGGGACTACATCAATGGCTTCCCTAAGGAGTCAGATATGTACATAAGCTCAGAAAAGACAATGCAACTGGTGCTTGAAGATGGTTCGACTGCGGTTTTGGTGAAGAATCTGTATCTATCTTGTGATCCTTACATGCGAAATCTCATGCAGAAAGTAGATGATCCAACTGTCTTCTCTTCTTTCACTCCTGGTTCTGTATGTATTATTCTCTGTTCTTTTTAATTATAAATATAAAAGGAAGAAAAAGCCTACTCAAACTGTACACCTTCAATATTTAAAATGAACTTTGGATTTAATTACCATAGGAAATGCTTGGACACCGCGGTTTAAGTCTTCAAAACAGACTACTTGTAAATAGAGCTAAAGGTTACGTACATCTGACCCTCTCTAGACATGTTTTTTGCGGCTTCCATGTCAATAGTTAAGACCTCTTTTTTTTTTCTCTTCAGGATACGGCCTTGTTTAACTGGCAAATCCACGAGCAGGGCTGCAGCTTATTACTTACTGAGCTATATACTGCTATAGCTTCTCTCGAGTTTGATACTATTTACTACCTTCTATAAAAGTGAGATAGTAATACAGAAGTATTAACTTAGAAGTAATGCTAGGTAACTAGACAAAAACTTTCTAGTTTAGCTAGGTACAAAGAAAACGTGCCCTAAAAGTTCTTTGCCCATGCTTAAACCAGAATGCATTATGTTTGTAATTGTTTCAATGTAAAAGAAAGAACATAAATAAAACCTTTGTTTCGCTTGATATCTCGTTACATTAACTGATGAGTTGCAAAGTTCTAAGCAACCCATTCTTCATTTTCATATAATGAACCGCAGCCAATAACTGGATATGGAGTAGCTAAGGTGTTGGAGTCAAGTAACCCAAAATTCAAAAAGGGGGACTATATTTGGGGGACAACCGGATGGGAAGAGTATAGTCTCATAACAGCAACTGAATCCCTCTTCAAAATTGAAAACACCGACGTACCTCTGTCCTACTATACCGGAATTCTTAGTAAGTTACTTCTTTTATGTATGAATATTAGCATATATGAATTCCATTAGATGCTATCTGCCTTCACCATTTCCTTTTAATCTTATGGATAATGAAAAATGTAACCCTTGTGTACTTTTTTACCTTCAAAGGTATGCCTGGTATGACTGCTTACGCTGGTTTTTATGAGGTTTGTGAACCGAAGAAAGGAGAAACAGTATTTGTTTCTGCAGCATCTGGTGCAGTAGGCCAGCTTGTTGGGCAGTTTGCTAAATTGATGGGTTGTTATGTTGTTGGAAGTGCAGGAAGTAAAGAAAAGGTGAGTTTCCCATCATTAGTTCTAGCCTGTAAAATACTATGAGTTAATTTTGAATACTTGGAGCATTTATGTTCTGTTTTTCTTTCTTATAAAAGGTTGATCTGCTGAAGAACAAGTTTGGGTTTGATGAAGCTTTCAATTACAAAGAAGAGATTGATTTCGATGCAGCTTTAAAAAGGTCTGCATTCATATTTTGAATGAGCATAGTATTAGTCTAATATGTACCCCTAAACTCGATCAGTATTCAACAATTTGTTTCTACTATATTCTCTTGTTAACCTAGTGAATCGCGTTTTGGTACTTTCACTCCTAAGCATGGTATTTACTTTTTTACCTCTGATTGCACAGTTTCTAATATGCTAACTTAGTATTGAATGTTTAAACATCACATTTGTATAAAATTGTGACGTAACTAAAAAACTTCTCTGAAATTTAGCCAAGACAATTCCTAAATATAAGCATCCATATAAAGCTACCCTTGGCATACCACATTTTAGCCTATGTATTATAATGTATTCCCTCGTCTGTTCCACAAACAAATTGATCCACGTTCCAGGTAATATTGGTTTCTACAGTGCTTCAATTCTGAACAAATTCTGTTTTGTGCTAATTGGTGCCAGGTGCTTTCCTGAAGGAATTGACATTTACTTTGACAACGTCGGAGGGAAGATGCTGGACGCAGTGCTCCTCAACATGAGAATCAATGGTCGGATTGCTGCGTGTGGAATGGTCTCACAGTACAACAACCTTGATCAACCTGAAGGAGTAAACAACTTGTTGTCAATTATCTACAAGCGAGTTCATATCAAAGGATTTGTTGTTTTCGACTACTATCCCCTATATTCCAAGTTCTTGGATATGATGCTGCCTACTATTCGCGAAGGAAAGATAGTTTATGTGGAAGACATTGCAGAAGGCCTTGAGAGCGGCCCTGAAGTTCTTGTAGGACTTTTTGGTGGCCGGAATGTTGGGAAACAGGTGGTTGTAGTTGCTCGTGAATGATCCCAGTCCTCGATATTCAGATCTTTTCTACAAGTGAAGCATTGAGTTTTTACATTTCATATTGTTTAGAACTCAATGTATTGATCACATAATTTGTTGTTTTGTACTCTATGGACACAAGAAATAAAATGTCTTGCACAAGACTGCTCGGTTTTAAAGTATTTGAATAGTTTTTTTGTCACTTTGCCTTGAAGATTGCACATTTCATGGGAGGAAATGTCGTTGGTCGATGTTATTACAACAAACTACGGCAAACACAGAAATCAACGAAGGAAATTTAAAACTAGAGCACAAGATTTTACGTAAAAGACCCAAGTCGGATCCCTTACAAGAGTTTGAGGCACACATAACAGATGTTTATTTTTTCGTATGGTATTCTCATTACTAACACAAGATACTCTGTGTTTATTTAAACCACCAAAGAGACTAGTTAAATCTAAATGTGTTGTTAAACATGTAAAGCTATGAATCCATATGAAGAGGACAAATATTTGGCCAGAAAATAGAAGGACAGTAGCAAAGAACAAATTGAACAGAGAGAAAATGAGTTGACAGAAAAAGATAAACACTGATTCATGGAAACCATCTAATCCAGACTCTCCAAATTATGTCTTGGTTTGGGGAATGACAGGATGGGAGGATTATAGTCTCATTACTGCACCAGAAAAGCTTTTCAATATTCAACAATAAAGGCTTGCCCCTTTCATATTACACTAGCATTCTGGGTAAGCTCTTTTGGTTCTTTCAATTCATAACTTTATACTCCCACTGTTTCACAAAAATAGTCCCATTTCGCCAATGTTTTCTAGTCTTAGAACTCTTTTTGCGTAACAGGGGAGTACAAGTCTTAGTTCTTACTAAATATATTCAGGGGCTTCACGAGCAGTTGGACTGATTGTTGGACTCCCATGCTTTTAATGAACATCACAAACTATATTCTAGCTTTCTATCAGTTTGGTGTCATTTTGTACTGTTTGACATTGCTTCGACATAGGGTTAATCTTTTGAAGAACAAATTCGGCTTCAATGAGGCCTTCAATTATAAAGAGGAAGGGGATTTGCAAGCTGCTTTGAAAAGGTTAGTATTATCATTTCTCTTTTATAAAGTCTACTAGTTTTCAAAGGGGACTGCCATATTTATGTATTGATATATTTGCATATCCAGTTGATTTTTTTTAGAATTTGACTATATATTGGAGTATTTGTGATGTTCACTAATTGTTGCTTTTTAACAGAATTACTAGGGATTTTAATTGTCTACCTTCCGTGTATCATTTACAAATCGTGTTATAAGAACAAAGATCCTTGTGCACGGGCTGATCCAGGATCTATTCCGGGCGGATTTTTTTGGGCAGAAATTTAGCGAGAGAGAGCGAGAATTTGAATACATTATACACCGTGTACTTAGATTTTTTTTATAATAGTAGTAGTTTAAGTTTTTTTTCCCTCTAAGTCTGACTTTTTTATAAATTTGCCCCTTTAAGTTTATTAAATTTTATTTTTGCTCGTCTCACTGTACCTATAAAAAAAAGTTGAGCATAGTCAGTGTCCCATTTGTCCTCCAAATAGATCCGCTGATGCTTGTGAATTCTGCCTAAAGTAGCATTGTTCGTCCTTGATTTCGTTCTGCATACTCATTCTAACCATGGTTTTAACGGTACTACATTATTTTATGGCAGGTATTTTCCTGAAGGAATAGACATTTGACATTCACTTTGAAAATGTTAGTGGAAAGGTGCTAGAATCAGTGCTTGCCAACATGAGATTATATTGGCTGTGTGTGGAATGGTATCACAATAAACTCGAACGACTTGAAGGCATACACAACTTGATGTATCTCATCTTGAAGCGTGTTCGGATGGAAGGATTTCTTACTTTAGATCACTATCAAATATCACCTCTATCCTAACTTCCTCCACTCTTCCATACATTAAGATAAAGGAATTACATATGTGGAAGACATAGCTGCAGGCCTTGAGAGTGGACCGGCTGCTTTGATTAGGATGTTGTCCGGTTAATCTAGTGTTGCAGACTACACCAATGGCTTCCCTAAAAAGTCAGATATGTATTTAATCTCAGAAAAGACCATGCAACTCTCAATTGAAGATGGTTAGGATGCGGTTTTATTGAAGAACCTCTACCTATCTTGTGATCCTTACATGCGAATTCTCATGCAAAAAACCGATGATATTCAAACTAACATAAGCACTTTGGTAAATTTCATATTTAATTATATTTGATTAAGGTATTATTGTCCAGATAGTACAGAGCCAACTCCTTTATATATTTGTGAGCTCTGCTCAAGAACAAGCACATTGAGCAGAAAACAGATTGAACAAAGAGAGGAAGAGAAACAGAGAGAATGGCAGCATAAAAAGAAGTGAGTAACAAACAAGTGATATTTAGGGACTTTATTGGTGCTTTTCCTAAAGAGTCAGATATGTATGTAAGCTCAGAAAACACAATCCAACTGTCACTTGAAGATGGTTCCAATGCAGTTTTGGTGAAGAACTTATACCTATCTTGTGATCCTTACATGTGAATGCTGATGCAGAAATCTTATGATCCAACTCTCTTCTCTTCTTTCACCCCCGGTTCTGTATGTATCATTCTCTATTCTTTTCTATTATAATTATTAAAGGAAGAAAAAGCCTATTCAAATTGGATTTAATTGCTGTTAGAGATACATAAGGTATCTATGTTCCCATACCACAATTTGGAACGCAGTACGATAGTTCCCTATTCGTAAATTGCAAGACGGATAGGGTTGCTAAGGACAAGTAGGATCCGGTTATCATGAAGTTAACTTCATGCTAAGTTGGTCATGCGACCAATACAGTGCTGACACGCAGAGAAAGATCACCTCCCGCCTGCATGTCGACACTGTATTGGTCAATTGACCAAAATTAACTTCATGCTAACAACTCCCGCATAAATACATCTAACCCTCCCCAAACCTATTATTTTTGGGTCCCATGTGAAAATAGCTATTTGAATTTGTCCGAGCAGACATGCAGCTTATTACTTACTGAGCTATATACTGCTAGAGCTCTCTTGAGTTTGATACTCCCATTTACAACCCCCCATAAAAAGTGATATAGAAGTATTTACTTACAAGTAATTCTCACAAAGATAACGCACGCACCCTATAAATTCTTTCCGCTTGGTTAAACCAGAATGCATTATATTTGCAATTAATTCAATTTAAAGGAAGAACATAAATAAAGCCTCGGTTTCTTTTAGTATCTCACTGCATTGATAAGTAGCAAAGTCCTAACCATGTCATATTTATTCATTTTCATTTAATGAACGTGGAAATATCAGTTCCCTATGAATAAACTCCGATGAATACCGGAAAAGAAACCCCAGTAAAAAACAAACGGAGTTCTTCAAGGATGAAGAAGAAATCCAAGGGACAAGAACAAGATCACATTCTTAAACTTCCGGATGAAATTGTGATTACAATATTCACCAAATTGAGCCAAACCCACCTCAAATTCCTCTGTCAAAGTGTCCCACTCGTCTCCAAACGCTTCGCTTTCCTCATCCATCGCATCCCTACCATTTCCATTTCCATTTCCATTTCTATTTCTCTCCATCCCCCATTCATCGACCCTTTAGTTGTTCTTAACGAATTTGTCCAAATACGTTCTCTCTGCATCCAATTTTTAGTTGAAGATGAAAATAGTTCCAATTCTGAGCCAATGTTTCTCAAGTGGAAGGACAACTCCAATCCCAAATCCGAAACTGTTAGAATTAGGATCACACGACAATAGAGAATAATACAGATGTGGTTCCCCAATTTGGGATTTACAATCGTACATTACATTATGCTCAAATACCCGTAATGTCCTTCCAACAAACGAACCAAAAAAACTCTGACCGCTGCCCGGCCCGGCCCGCCCGCGCCACTTCCAAACCCTCACTGGCGCGCCCCCCGTCACACATCCAAAACTTGCATCGATCCTGGTGTGCTCCGCGCCGCTCTTAGTCTTGCACTGCCGCGCCCCACTCCATACATGCAGAAATTCCGTACTGTACTCCGCACTAGCCTTTTTCAGTAACTTTTATGTTATGAGTCACGAGTTCCAAAAGAAACTTTTGTTTCATCCACTTCTATCCTTAGTAACAAGGAATATAAAGGGAAGAGGACAATGAGATTTAGACCCCCACCAGGTATATGATAAATTGCCTAGGCCATTTGGCCTTTGGGTGCTTCATTGTTTCGTGTTCATGGCTTTCACTAATGAAGTTGCTAATTCAATATTATCCCCTGCTTCGAAGTGTTATAATTACTGATTCAAATAAACGTGGGATGTTTTGCATTAAAGATGAGAATCTTTGTGAGTTGAGAAATAGTTTGATCAAGAAGGCAAGTGCCAAGATTGAATTGGATGACATTAATCAGCTTCATAACATGGTATAGACTGGTTATTTGCCCGTGTTGCATCTGCCCTTGTCGGGTTCGGTGATGAAGAGGGTGATTCTTGTGATGTACAGAGTTGGGGAAAATTATAATGGTGACGATGATGAAATGCTTAATTGGGATTTTGAAGATGAGGAGAAGCTGTTTGGTGAAGCTTTGACAACCATCTTCAGGAATCACAAGGACATTTTGGCCAGATTTCAAAGTCATATGTAATGGGTATTTTTGGTGAAGCATGTTGTCTTTTTCAATACCCAATTAGTAATATTATGTGTGTGTGTGTGTGAAAAAATCTAATGAATTACATTGTGTTTTTTTGTTTTTGGTATCAGATAGATTTTTCTGTTTAGTTTGGCTCCGAGACAGTTGTAACATTTGATAGTATAGGTAATAGGTATGTGGTGATGCTGGACTATTTTCAGTTAATTATGTATCTATCTTCTTGAGATTTCATTTTGAAGATTAATATATGGTGTCTTGAGTTAATTGTTTGATCTCCTTATTTCCATCGAATTCAGAACGTAATATGTTTGCTGTTTGAATTGTTCTACTGAAGGAATACAAAACACATTGATGCACTTCCGGGCAATTCAGTTAAAAAATTGCCGAGTACTGTAGCATTACTCATTTACTCGTGCTTTTAAGCTATGCTTAGGAGGGCTACTATTGCTATTTCTTGTCCAATTTTGTAAGCTTTTTTAGCTATAGCAGCTGGTGTGAATGATAGTGTGTATGGATGGATCACTTAGGCAGGATTCCATTGGAACATTTCTAACATCCAAAGCAAGGCCGATTCTTTTCTCAATTAATGAATAGTTTCAATTCTTTTTGCAATAAAAATTGGTCGAGTTTTGGGAAAATTCAACATATCGTCCCCTCGTCCTAATTTCTCCATTTGAGATTCTATCTTTAATTGTTTTGACAACCATAAACAAACGTTTTACAGTTTTTCCTCCTCAATGACAATACTACTATTTGGTATTTTCAATGCCAACTCTGTTTTGGTGTTTTTAATGCCAACTAATTTTTGAAAACAGATTCAAAAAAAACTATCCAAATTCCAAATGACCCTTCAATTTCCCCAAATCTCCCCCATATATATACACACTGAAAAAAAAAAAAAGACAGTTCTTCAAGGATGAAGAAGAAATCAAAGAAACAAAAAGATCACTTTCTTAGACTCCCAGATGAGATTATAATATCTATATTCACCAAATTGAGCAAAACCCACTTCAAATTCCTTTGCCAAAATGTCGCACTCGTCTCCAAACGCTTTGTCTTCCTCCTCCACCATATCCCCACCATTTCCATCTCTATCCCTTGGAGTAAGTTTCATCTCCCGCCTCAATCCTTTAACCCTTTTGTCGTTCTAGAAAAATTTGTTGAAATACATTCCCTCCACATCGAATTTGTAGCTGAAGATGACACTAGTCCCAATTCTGAGCCAGTGTTTTTCAAGTGGATAGCCAAATCCAATACCCTAGTGTTTCTTTCGTCCACTTCTATACGTGATAAAAAGGAATACAAAGGCCAAGAAGAAGAGGACAATGAGCTCCAGATACGGACCCCATATTCCGACCTACACCGCGATTTTGTGTTATTGATCTTCATTTATTTCTGTTCATGGGTTTTACTAATGAAGCTGCTAATTCATTACCATCCCCTGCTTCAAAGTGTTAAAATTACTGATTCGAATACAAATGGGATGTTGTGCATTAGAGACCCAAATCTCTGCGAGTTGAGAAATAGTTTGAACAACAAGGCAAATGCCAATGTTAGACGGGATGACATCAATCAGCTTCAGAATATAAGGAAGGTTGGTTATTTGCCCGTGTTGCATCTGCCCTTGTCGGGTTTGGTGATGAAGGAGGTGATCATTTCAATGGTCAGAGTTGCCAAAGAGGCAAGTGATGATAGTAGTGGTGATTATGATGATATTCTGAATTGGGATTTTGAAGATGGGGAGGAGCTATTTGGTGAAGCTGTGACAACCATCTTTAGAAATCATCACAACATATTGTTCTGATATCAAAGTACAATGTAATTGGTCTTTTTGGTGAAGCAGGTTGGTTTTTTGAATACCCAAGTACTCTCAAATGAATTGTTTTTTTTTGGGTACCAGATGGACTGTTATGTTTATGTTGGCTCTGACAAAGTTGCAGCATTTGATAGCAGATTACATATGTTGTGATGCTATCTATTGCTGGACTATCTTGAGTTAATTATGTATCTATGGTGTCAAGATTTGATTTTGAAGATTAGTATGGCTTGTTCATTTTTGTGCATTTGTTGTGTGGGGTTTTTAAGCCTCAAACTCACATCCTATAAAAACTGATGCAGTGAATTTAGAGCTAAAATGTTACATATGTGAACTAAAAGATTTATCTTGAAAAGAACAAGGTGTAACTCCAAAAGTTCCAAAAGGCCCAAACAAGACATGGCACTTTATGGTGGCTTGCAGTTAATTGTGGTTTGTTTCACGAATGAAGTTATTTTATCTCCTAAAATCCATTTGATAATGCCATAATGATTCAATGATGTAATCGATGGATAAATGTTCTGTATTTATAGTTTTTTTTAATCGATGGATAATGCCAAATTTAAGTGTTCTGTATTTATAGTTTTTTTTAATATAATTCTGTAATTTGTATCCCTTTTAAAACAGAAATTATTGTTTTGTTCTGACTTATTGTTCTGTTTATTTATTTTAACAAAAAATCTTTTTATAAAAACAAGTTTTTGTAGAAACAAAATTTGTTGATTGAATTTCTGGAAATTTTGTTTAATATTAATACATAGTATTCTGTTTGTTTAAATATATATATGAGTAGTATACATAGTATTATGTGTGTTTGCTTAAATTTATTCTGTTTGTTAATACATAGTATTGAATGTTATATATATATATATATATATATATATATATATATATATATATATATATATATATATATATGAGCATTGTATTGGACTTTAATAAAACATGTCCAACTATTGTATAGAAATCGGTTAAACAAAAATTCTGTAAATAGATTTTTCTACAAAAGAAGTTAGTAAATTGAAGTTGTAAACAGAATTTTGGAAAACAAAAATTCTATAAACAGAATTTTCTGCAAAACAAATTTGTAAACAGAATTTGTAAACAAATTTTTTACAACATAAATTCTGTAAACAAAATTCGTTGTTTGAATTCTGCAAACAAAATTTGTTGTTTGAATTCTGTTAAATTTTGAACAACAGAAATTTGTTTCTGTTTATTCATAATTTTCTTCTTTGCATAACAGAAATGGCATCTACTAGCACCATCCCTGCTGTGAGTATGTCTCATGGAGAAAAGCCTGAAAAGTTCAATGGAACTGATTTCAAGCGTTGGCAACAAAAGATGCTCTTCTATCTCACAACATTGAATTTGACAAGGTTTCTACAAGAGGACTGTCCTACTCTTGTTAAAGGAAAAACTGACAAGGAAAAAGTGGCTGCAGTTGATGCATGGAAACATGCTGATTTCTTTTGTAGAAATTATGTGATGAATGGATTAGACAATACACTGTATAATGTGTATTGTATAATTTAAATTGCAAAGGAACTTTGAGAATTTTTCGACAAGAAATATAAAACTGAAGATGCTGGCATGAAAAAAATTCATTGTCGGTAGATTTCTTGACTATAAAATGGTAGATTCTAAAGCAGTCATCATTCAAGTTCAAGAATTATAAGTAATTCTACATGATATTCATTCTGAATGAATGTCATTAAGTGACTCATTTCAAGTTGCTGCAATGATTGATAAACTTCCACCATCATGGAAAGACTTCAAGAATTATCTTAAACATAAACACAAAGAGATGAATCTTGAAGAACTGATTGTGCGACTTAAGATTGAAGAGGACAATCGAAGATCTGAGAAGAAGATTGAGAAAAATTTTATTGAAGCAAAGGCTAATGTGGTGGAACAAAGGCCAAACAATAACAACAAACGGAAGCGTGAAGGCAAAGATACTTTCAAGGCCAAGAAAAAATTCAAAGGCAAGTGCTTCAACTGTGACATTCAAGGACATAAATCAAATGAATGTCGCAAGTCAAAGAAATTCAAGAAAGAACAAAAGGCATAAGCAAATGTGACAGAACTGGAAAAGCTTTCTGAAAATATTTCAGACATTAATCTCTCTGCAGTTGTATCTGAATGTAACTTGGTAGGAAACTCCAAAGAATGTTGGGTGGACACTGGCGCTACTCGCCATTTTTGCTCCAACAAATAGATGTTCTCTACCTACAAACCAGTAGAAAATGACGAGCAACTCTTCATGGGAAACTCCTCAAGTTCAAATGTTCAAGGACGTGAAAAGATTGTACTCAAAATGACATCTGACAAAGAACTGACTCTGAACGAAGTGCTTCATGTGCCAGATATCCTCAAAAATCTAGTTTCTGGGTCACTGCTTAGCAAGAATGGCTTCAAGATAGTGTTTGTGTCTGATAAATTTGTACTTACAAAAAATGATATGTTTGTGGGAAAGAGCTATATGTCTGATGGGCTCTTTAAGATGAATGTGATGACTGTTGTACCGAAGTCTATTGATAATAATAAAATTAATTCTTCTGCTTACTTGTTAGAATCTTCAAATATATGGCATGCTAGATTAGGACATGTTAATTATAATACAATACGTAGATTAATTAATTTAGAATTCTTACCTAAGTTTGATATTAATCAAAAACATAAATGTGAAATTTATGTAGAATCAAAAATGACAAGATTACCTTTTCATTCTGTTGAAAGAAAAACTGAACCTCTAGATTTAATTCACACTGATATATGTGACTTAAAGTTTGTGCATACAAGAGATGGGAAAAAATATTTCATTACTTTTATTGATGATTGCACAAAATATTGTTATATATATTTGCTGAGAAGCAAAGATGAGGCTATAGAAATGTTTCAACATTATAAAAATGAAGTTGAAAATCAATTTAGCAAAAAGATTAAAGCAATAAGAAGCGATAGAGGTGGTGAATATGAATCACCATTTGAAGATATATGCTCTACTCATGATATTATTCACCAAACTATTGCTCCTTATTCACCTCAATCTAATGGTATTGCTGAACGCAAGAACCGAACATTGAAAGAAATTATGAATGCTATGTTAACTAGTTCTGGAGCACCCCAGAATTTGTGGGAGGAAGCTTTACTTTCTACCAATTATATTATTAACAAAGTGACTCATAAGAAAACTCACAAAACACCTTATGAATTATGGAAAGGTCATAGACCTTGCTATAAATACTTAAGAGTGTGGGGGTGTCTAGCAAAAGTAATGGTTTCTAAACCTAAAAAGGTTAAGATAGGACCAAAAACAATTGACTGTGTATTCATTGGTTATGCAAATAACAGTAGTGTTTATCGCTTTCTTAAATAACTTGAAATACAATAGTGCTTATCGCTTTCTTAACTGTGCGTATGCTAATAGCAATAGCATCATTAAATAGACTTGAAATACATCAAATGGATGTAAAAACTGCATTCTTTAATGGTGAATTAGATAAAAAAAATATATATAGAACAACCTGAAGGTTTCATTCCTCTTGGACAAGAGAGGAAGGTATGCAAACTTGTTAAATCCTTGTATGGATTGAAACAAGCATCAAAACAATGGCATGAAAAATTTGATAATGTTATGTTATCAAATGAATTTAAAATCAATGAGTGTGACAAATGTGTTTATGTCAAAAGCACTCAAAATGAATACGTCATTGTTTGTCTTTATGTGGATGATATGTTAATCATAGGTAGCAACAATGAAGTTATCAACTCTACCAAACGTATGTTGGCAAATAGATTTGATATGAAAGACTTGGGGGTTGCTGATATAATATTAGGAATCAAGATTTCCAGAACATTTGATGGAATTATATTATCTCAAACTCATTACATTGAAAAAATACTTGAAAATTTTAATAAGTATAATATAATTCTAAATAAGACCCCAGTTAATATAAATCTTTATCTAGCCAAAAATGAATGTGATAGCATATCTCAACTAGAATATTCTCATATAATAGGCAGTTTAATGTATGTCATGAACTGTACTAGACCAGATATAGCTTATTCAGTAAGTAAGCTAAGTCGGTATACGAGTAATCCAGGTAAAGATCACTAAAAAGCTATTTTGAGAGTTTTGAGATATTTAAAACATACTCAAAATTATGGACTGCACTATACAAGATATCCAGCAGTATTGGAAGGATATAGTGATGCTAATTGGATATCTAATAATAATGACTCAAAATCCTCAAGTGGATATGTTTTTACACTTGGTAGTGCAGCGGTATCTTGGAAATCCTCAAAACAAACATGTATTGCAAGGTCTACAATGGAATCAGAATTCATTGCTTTAGACAAAGCTGGAGAAGAAACAGAGTGGCTTCGTAATTTTTTACAGGATATTTCAAATTGGTCAAAACCTGTGCCAGCTATATGTATACACTGTTGTTAACGCCAAGTTTCGTCTGCGCGTCCAATCACAAAATCCACGCGCTGAATCCTGCACAATAACAGATCACACAGAAGCTTGACGGCCGTACCGCCGGGGGATAGCTCCGGTGTGAGAATAAGTACAGGCCGTGCACAAGGTTTAACAATGGAGGTTTATATGTTTAGTGCTCAAAAGTAGATATTACCTGTTAATTGTAACCTTGGCCTGGTATTTATAGAGCTCCCACCACCTTGGTATCCTCCTCTTTGGATTAGAGTAGGACTCCTAAATATGTTAGCTACCATATTTGGGTCCAACACAATCTCCTTAAAAAGTGCAAGTGGAATCCCTTTCCACCACTACATCCAGAGTTACCTTGTTGACGTAGGATTAGGGTTGATACCCTTAATCACATGAACTCCTTGTCGCACCAACTCTGCATGTGGACTGCTCATACGCTCAGGCCCAAACCAATAGCCAAACCCAATAGGCCCGAACTCAACCCTCACGATGACCACGGGCCCCAGCCTATTGGGATCGGGTAACCGACCCCGATCTTACATCTCTGAACATACGAGCCCGACCTCCTTTGACCCGACCCAAGCTTTCAGCCCAAAAGAGGGTCGGGAAAACACTCCCAAACATTGCCCCCCAGTCTCTTGTTATAAGATATTTATGACACGAGACTTGAGAGGACATGAATTCTAATAGTCACGCCATAATGATGAGTTGTCTCGGGAACCCAAGCGGTTTCTCCTCGGTCCGCGAGCTGGTACACATTTTTTCATAACTGGGCCCGTCTGCCATAAATAATCGCCTTTGGAAGCCGTGCCAGATGGACTATATAAGCTCCCCAACATTCATCAGCGTCACTTTTTCGAGCCTTTAATATTTTGAATCTCTGTCAAACTTTTCCGGCAAGGGCGATTTCCGGCGAGACACTCATTTTTCCAGATTTCTTCAGTCCGTGCCATTTCCCCACTAAGCTCTTGTCTTGTACCTTTCTTCCCTTCAAACCACCATAAATGGCTGATTCCAGCGATTCTCGTCCCACACCAACCACAGCAGCCGGCACTCCCACTCTTACTTCCGACGACCTTCTCCAAATCGAGCTGGAGGCTGCTCCGGTCGAACACTCCGTGGAGAACGCCGAAACCAGAATTCGCCAACTCTCCGCTTCGGAAACCGACTACGCTGTCATCAACACCAAATCTTCCATCACCCACTCTCAACTGTCGGACATCCAAACCTTATTCAACATCCCCAAAGAATACAAGCTTCGGGTTCCCGAGGCCAGCGAGAGGATGTACCACCGACCCGAGGGCGAATGGGTAGCCGTCCATCTGTATGCCCTAAGGTACGGGGTTCGGTTCCCCCTCCACGAATTTATCTCTTCTTTCCTCTGCCTGGTAGGGATCGGGTTCTCCCAGCTGGCTCCCAACTCCTACATCTAGCTGATCAGCTTCATCGCCCTTTGTCAGGAGGCTGGCATCACCCCCGGGCTGGATTTCTTCTTCGTCCTGTTCTCGGTTGGTCGGTCAAAAGAGCCCGGCCTTCGCCATCTGAACCGTGTTCCTGGACGGGACACCTTCGTGAAGACCCCATCCAGTAACAAGGGGTGACATTCACAATGGTTCTTCATGAGGGGAACCGATCTCAACCTCCTCCCCAACTGGGCCGGTCCCAAAGACATCCCCATGAAGGTCAACAAATTTCCGAAGAGTCGTTCGGCAGCCTTCAAGAAGTTTTACGCCCTTCTGAGGCAGACCAACTGGGGTCTAAGAATCGTGTCCAACGAATCCTGGCTCTACGAACACGGCTGTAAGTTAACCTATCCGACCTTGTTTTCTTATTCTCCCGATCTTTTGCTTCGATTTTCTTAATGATCCTTTTATTTTATGTTGTAGTGACCATCTTCAAGCCTAACAATACTGAAGTGGCCCTGTCCCCACTGCCGATCCTCGTCGAGCCAATCCATCTCCCAGTCGCTGATGACTCTCCTTCAGACGAGGCTGTTTTAATTGCCGAAATGTCTGTCGGTTCGTCAACCGGCCCTCTTCCCAAACCTTCCAAGGCTGATGCTTCCACGAAAAGTGTGTTGCAGATGAAGGGGGCCGACAAGATGGCTTTGCTAAAGAAGTCAAAGAAAAGATCTTCTGTTCGAGCTCCCCCCAAGGCCATCGTTGCGGCCCCGCCGAAGCCTGTTCTGAAATCAACTCCCCCACCTCCGATCATAGTGACGGTGGCCGAAGATTCGGAGGGTACCGAAGATCAGCTTCTGGAACCCGCTTCGAAGAAGCCGCGGTTGGTCGAGGGGCCCTCCCAAGCCGAGGAGGTCGTTGCCCCGATCAATGCTTCTTCCCCGAAGTCCAAGGCTAGCTCTTCCGGAGGATCCCCAACTACCTGCTGGCCGAAGAGCCCAGCTGACAAATTTCCTTTCCATTTGCTTGATCAATTCAGGCTTTCCGGTGATGATGAGTGGTTCAAGAACTTTTCGTCAGAGGATTTTCTGGTTACCTATCTCCGAGCCCAGACTCAGGTATTTATCCTCATTTGTATATATGTCTTCATTTGTTTCTTTGCTGTCTGACCAATTCGCCTATGTATTTAGGCCAACGCCATCCTCGCTCGAGCTATCGTTCCCCTTGCCCGATCTACCAAGAGAGAGGTCCAGCTAAGAACCGACGTGGAGCTTCTCCAAGCCAAATTATCGGGTCGGGATTCGGAGCTGAAGAGGGAGCGGGATCTCCATGCTGATACCCGTAATAAAGTATCCCAGGCTAATCGCCGGATTGCCGAACTCGAAGAACAAAATTCCCTACTTCAACAAGAGTTCGTTGGTCTCAACGATCATGCCAAAAAGCTGGTGCAGGATAAGGAACTTCTGGTCGAAGAGAATAGGACCTTGGTGGGAAACCTTCAGGTCATCAAAGGGAAGTTCATGGGGGTTCACGCTCAGCTGAGTAACTTGATCCACGCGAACAACACTTTGATGGCCGAACAGGCCATCATCAAACAGGCTGCCATCAGAGAATACGAAGAATCGCCTGCCCTGACCGATAAGATCATGACCCAGTTTGCCGAGGGTGTCGAAGCTTATCGGGAGAAGGCCCGAGCGAAGCTTGTTGATGCTGGTTTGGATGCCTCGATCCTTGATTCTTCCGACGAGGAGTCCGAGGCCGAAGCCGATGCTGGTTCCCCTTAATTTTTTTCTTGAATTTGTTCATACTTGTAATTACTTCTTTTCTAAGTTTTGTAATTCAACCTGACCTAAGAGGCCGACGGTGTATGTACCCGAAACCTATCTGATCGGGAACTGTAAAACCTTTATAATATGAATGAAGACAAAAGATTTCTAAGTAGTTATCTCGATCAGTTTAACTTTATTTTTATCGCCCAGTTAGGTCATTTCTGACCGTCTGGTCCTTTTATGTCTAAAGTGTACTGTCTCGGATATGTATCTTTTATCGATCAGCTATACTTGTGGCGTTTTATCAGCCAGTTAAGTTCTTTCGGACTGTCTGATTGTTTTACGCTCGAAGCTTATCTGATCGGATGTGTATCTTTGTCGATCAGTTATACTTGTGGCGTTTATCGATCAGTTAAGTTTTTTAGGACCGTCCGATCGTTTCACGCTCGAAGCTTATCTGATCGGTAAAGCAATGCAAGATTAAAACGAAGTACAAATGTCTCTCTTGAGAAAAGTTTTCATTTCATTGATAAATCGCATAAATTACACCGTTATCGGGAAAGAATAGGCATGTATTCACTGGTAATATCTCCTAAGTCTTCCAGCATGCCATGTATTCTTTACTTCCGACCCATCCATTGCTCGAAGCCGGTAAGTCCCTGGCTTCGGCACTTCTAATATCTCATAAGGCCCCTCCCAGTTAGGCATTAATTTTCCTGTGTTGGGGTTGACGCCTCTGCCTCCCGAAGCACCAAATCTCCTATCTCGAACCTCCTCAACTTCACCTTCTGGTTGTAATGTCGGGCTGTCTTCTGCTGATAAATGGCCAACCTCAACACCGCGGCGTCACGAGCTTCATCTAGCAGATCCAGATTTACTTTCAAACCTTCATCGTTGTATAGTTCTTTGAACTGGCTGACCCGAAGAGTGGGTGACCCAATCTCTACCGGTATGAGTGCATCGGTCCCATAGGCCAACCGGAAAGGGGAGTCTCCAGTGGTTGTCCTTGGGGTCGTCCGGTATGCCCACAAAACGCTGAGTAGTTCCTCGGGCCACCGACCCTTCAGTTCATCCAATCTTCTTTTTATGCCGTTGAGTAGGGTTCGATTTGTCACCTCCACTTGACCGTTTGACTGAGGGTGGGCAACCAAGGTCTTCCGGTGTTGAATTCCTAACTCTTTCAGGAAGCTTTCAAATTTTGACCTCACGAACTGTCTACCGTTATCCGATACTACAGCCATCGGGATGCCGAATCGATAAACTACTCCTTCTTTCACAAATTTAAGACATTCCTGTTCGGTGATTTTTTGCAGTAGTTTGGCTTCGACCCACTTTGTCATGTAATCGATAGCCACTATTATAAAGCTGACTTGTCCCTTGGCCTTCGGCAGAGGTCCTAGGATGTCGATTCCCCATACTGCGAAGGGGATCGGGGATAAGACCGAGTAGAGTTCTTCGGGCGGTTGATGTGGGATGTTGCTGTTCAGTTGACACTTGGGACATTTTTTGACAAGTTCCTTGGCCTCTATGTAGATGGTTGGCCAGTAATACCCCTGTCTTAGAATTTTATGCGCCAGTGACTTGGCGCCCATGTGATCCCCACAGATCCCTTCATGTACCTCCCGAAGTGCGTAGCTTGCCTCTGACGGTGTTAAACATTTAAGTAAGGGAGAGCTGAAGGCCCTTCGGTACAAATCTCCATCAATCAGTACAAAATTCGAACTTCGATGCTTGATCTTCCTTGCTAGGATGCGGTCTGATGGTAATGTTCCGTCAGCCAAATAATAGATGTAAGGCGTAAGCCAACAGTTCAGCCGATCAACACATAATGCCTCCTCTTTTGAGACACTTGGCTGCTCCAATGTCTCGAGATATACCGAACCGTTGAAGGAGTTGGCTTCGGTTGTCGCCAGTCTGGCCAGGGCATCTGCTATTGTATTGTCGGATCGGTCAACTCCCTGACATCTGACCGAGTGGAAGTATGTCAGTTTATTCTTTGTCTCGGCTAAGTACTTCGTCATTCTGGCGCCCCGAGCCGCATACTCTCCCGATATCTGTTTGACGACCAGCTGCGAGTCACTGTAGATGACCAAGTTTTGTACTTCTAGGCTTCGGGCCAATTTTAACCCGGCTAGAATGGCCTCATATTCGGCTTCGTTGTTGGTCGCTCTGAACTTAAATCGAATAGCTTGTTGGACCTTGAACCCTTCGGGGCTCGTCAGTATGACCCCTGCACCACTGATGTCTGACGTTGACGAGCCATCGACATATAGTGTCCATGAAGTCTTTATGTGTTGCGTTTCGACCACCGATCCCACATCTGGCTCCGAGAACGAACATTCCACGACGAAGTCTGCTAGCGCCTGTCCTTTGATTGCCGTTCGGGGATGATACTCTATCGCGAACTGTGTTAGCTCCATTGCCCATGCCGCCAGTCTTCCCCAAACCTCAGGTCGATGTAGAATTTTCTTCAACGGCTGATCCGTGTATACCACCACCACCCGACCCTGGAAATAATGCCGAAGTTTTCTGCTTGCAATGATTAAAGCATAGGCGAATTTTTCCAGGTTCGGGTATCGGAGTTCTGCGTCCCGAAGTACGTGACTGACGTAGTACACGGGGAACTGATTTCTCCCTTTGTCCCGAACCAATGTTGCTCCCACTGCCATCGAACTCGCCGCCAGATAAAGATATAGGGGTTCCGAAGGGATTAGTTTCATCAGCAGAGGTGCCGAAGAAAGATATTGTTTGATCCCTTGGAACGCGTCCTCGCATTCTGAGGTCCACTGGAAGCTTTTCTCATTCTTGGGCCCTTTCAAGGTGTCAAAAAATGGAAGGCACCTCTCAGCTGATTTAGAGACGAACCTTCGTAGGGCCGCTATCCGACCCGTTAGCCTCTGCACATCCTTATATGACTTTGGGGATTTCATATCCAGGACTGCCTGGATTTTCTCTGGGTTTGCTTCGATTCCCCTTTTGCTGACCAAGTATCCTAGAAATTTTCCCGATCCCAGCCCAAAAGTGCACTTGGTTGGGTTTAGCCTTAGCTCACGTTTACGGACCGTCTCGAAACAGTCCTCCAGATCTTCAAGGTGTTCACGGACTGACATGCTTTTAACGATCATGTCGTCTACGTAGACCTCCATGCTCCTCCCCAATTGTTTCGTGAACACCAGGTTCATCATTCGCTGATAAGTTGCCCCGGCATTTAGTAGCCCGAAGGTCATTTTCCTGTATGCGTATATCGCCCGATGTGTGATAAAACTTGTCTTCGGGATGTCTTCCTTGTTCATCGAAATCTGGTGGTACCCAGAGAATGCATCCATAAAACTCAACATACCATATCCTGACGTGGCGTCGATGAGTTGATCTATGTTGGGCAGAGGGTAGAAATCCTTCGGACACGCCCTGTTTAGATCTGTGTAGTCGATACACAACCTCCATTTCCCATTTTGCTTATGGACCAATACCACGTTGGCCAACCACTCCGGGTAGTCAATCTCGAAGATGAATTCGGCCTCCAGGAGCTTGGCAATCTCTTCGTCGATGATTTTTTGTCTTTCTGGGGCAAAAATCCTCCGCTTCTGTATGATCGGTTTCTTGCCCGGGTCCACGTACAGCCGGTGTAGAGCCACTGATTCACTTACCCCAGGCATGTCGCTGGGTTCCCATGCAAAGATATCGGCGTAGACTCGGAGTAATTCTATCAGCCCGGTCCGGAAGGGTTCTGATAACCCTGACCCGATCTTAATTATTTTGTCTTCCAGCCCCGGTACCAATTCTACATCATCAGTTTCTTCGGCTGGAAGAGCAAGTGGCTCTGTGCTGCCCTCTGTGAATGGTTCGATCTCAATTGTCATTGTCTGTTTCTGTTTGCAGACCCCGACCCCTGAAGAAATCAAGCTGTTTCGGTAACACCTTCGGGCTATATCTAGATCTCCTTTTACCTCCCCGATCCCGTTCGGTGTTGGAAACTTGATTTTAAAATGGGGTATCGATGTTACTGCTTACAGGGCCGCCAAGGTAGGCCTTCCGAGGATCGCGTTGTATGCCGAGTCTATTTGGACGACAAAAAATCTCACCACTATTTCAACTTGATTAGGTGCCGTGCCGAATTTGACTGGCATCTCGATGGTGCCCGACACAAGCACCGGATCTCCACTAAATCCGTTCAAGGGTCCTTCTCCTCCCAAATCTATCTTCTTTCCTTGTAGGTCTAACCTCTGATAGGCGTGAGAATATAGGATGTCGACCGAAGACCCGTTATCTATCATCATTCTTTTCATATCCACTATCCCGACCTGAGCCGTTATTACCAACGCACCATCGTGGGGCTCGATGAGATCCGTCGGGTAATCCTCGTCCGTAAATGAGATAGACGTTCCCGGATATGCCCGATCCTTTCTAGGGGTTGACCCCGCAACAGATAGCACTGCTTCCAGAGTCCCACTTCTTTTTCTTCCCGATACTCGTCTAACGGAACCCCCCGAAATGACATCAACTACACCTCGGGCTGGGGGGTTCTGCGGCGTCTGGGTATCAGGGATCTGATCTGTGGTCTCCTCTCTGGGCACCTCTGCATTTCCCCGGCCTGCCACATATTGTAACAGTTGTCCGTTTTGGACATTTTTCTCGATCATATCCATCAGATTAACGCATGCTTCGGTCCAGTGTCCGGTACTCTGATGGTATTCACAATACTTATCCCGACCACGCCTTCCGGGCTTGGTTCGCCTGGGGCATGGCTCGTAGAATGGTTGGTTTTTCATCTCCTGCAGGATTTTCGACCGATCCGCGGTGAGGGGAGTATAGACCTTGCTGACGTTACGGTTGGGTAGTGGAGGTCGGTTGCTACCTGAACCTCCCCCGTTGAAGTTTTTCTTTTCCGTTCGGTCTGATTTCCACTGGTTGTTGTCCGAACGTTGGTAGGTCGGTTTTTCCCGATCTTTCGATTTCTCATAAGGTTGTTGATGTGGTTTGAAATTTCCCAAAGCTTCTTCTATAGCGATGAACCCTTCTGCCCGATGAAAGGCCTCGGTCAAGTCTGCCAGAGGGTTAATCACCAAATCCTTTACCAGCTTCTTAGATCTCCCGATGTCTAAGCCGGTTGTAAAAAATCCCAGTGCTTGTGGGGAATTCAGCTCCGCTACCGATCCCACTGCCTCTCGAAATTGTTTGACGTACTGACTTACGATCTCATCTGATTTCTGCCGTACCTGCATGAGGGACGCCATGATCTTTCCTCGTCTTCGGTTGCTTCTGAACCTAGCATGAAATTTTTCACGAAGATCGTTCCATGATCCGATTGATGCTGGTGCCAGGGTCCCCATCCACTCCCTGGCACTCTTCTTGAGGGTTGTAGCGAACATGTGGCATTTGGCTGCATCCGAATGCCCATAGTACGACATCAGCCGATCATATCCATCCGAATGGTCGTAGGGATCTCCCAATCCGTCATATGTCTCCATCGGGGGCATCCTCTTCTTTGGATCGGCTATCACCCGGTTGATTTCGGGCGAAAAGGGAGATCCTAAACCTGCCGAAGATGTCCCCGTCGAGTTTTTTGTCCCTAGCAACTTTTCTAATTCAGCCACTCTCCGGGTAAGGGGGTCGGATCCTTCCTTATGAGAGGACGATCGAGGTTTGTCCCTCCCATAATCAGGAGACGCTTCCCTTTCTGTCTGCCCCGTCCTGCCTCGGTGTTCTGATCGGCGCCCGGCCGAAGGACTCCTTCTTCTGCTCCTTCCGTCTCTAGAGCGACTCCTGTGCCTGCTCTGTTCTTTTCTTGCCTCTCCCCGCCGAGGCGATCGGGACCGGCTTCGATTCCTATGCCTTCTGGAACTCACTTCTTGATCACCGGCCATGTTGGCCATCTGTCTCTCCAACTCCGCTTGTTGCAGCTGGAGTGCCAACATGGCGTCTTTGTTCTGGTCCAGTCTCTTCTGCAAGAGAAACTCTCGTTGGTCTCGGCTTCCTGCTCCTCGGTCTTGCCTCACGAGGGCTTGAGAGTGTCTGTCGTCGGCCTGACTCGCTTGATGAGGCGTGTGTTGACTCTCGGGGAAGAGCTTCCGCCGAAGATCATGGACCGGTAACTCTTCTACCTCCTGGACCTTAGACCCCAGTCGGTCCTTCACTGACCCCCTCGCCTGAGTGGTTTGGTGGGACTGCTGGGTCTTGGCCCTTTCTGAGACAGCGATATTATCCTTACTCGCCATGATTGCTGCCGAAGAAAAGTATTTGTGGTTGCAAAGAAGCACTTAGCCCTCCTTCTAGCGCCAATGTTAACGCCAAGTTTCGTCTGCGCGTCCAGTCACAAAATCCACGCGCTGAATCCTGCACAATAACAGATCACACAGAAGCTTGACGGCCGTACCGCCGGGGGATAGCTCCGGTGTGAGAATAAGTACAGGCCGTGCACAAGGTTTAACAATGGAGGTTTATATGTTTAGTGCTCAAAAGTAGATATTACCTGTTAATTGTAACCTTGGCCTGGTATTTATAGAGCTCCCACCACCTTGGTATCCTCCTCTTTGGATTAGAGTAGGACTCCTAAATATGTTAGCTACCATATTTGGGTCCAACACAATCTCCTTAAAAAGTGCAAGTGGAATCCCTTTCCACCACTACATCCAGAGTTACCTTGTTGACGTAGGATTAGGGTTGATACCCTTAATCACGTGAACTCCTTGTCGCACCAACTCTGCATGTGGACTGCTCATACGCTCAGGCCCAAACCAATAGCCAAACCCAATAGGCCCGAACTCAACCCTCACGATGACCACGGGCCCCAGCCTATTGGGATCGGGTAACCGACCCCGATCTTACATCTCTGAACATACGAGCCCGACCTCCTTTGACCCGACCCAAGCTTTCAGCCCAAAAGAGGGTCGGGAAAACACTCCCGAACAACTGTGATAGCCAATCAGCAATTGGAAGAGCACATAGTCATCTATATAACGGTAAGTCATGCCATATACGACGAAGACATAATACCGTTAGCCAATTGCTCTCAAATGAAATTATCTCAATTGATTATGTAAGGTCAAAAGATAATATTGCGGATCCGCTTACGAAAGGTTTAACAAGAGAGCAAATGAAAAGTTCATCGAAGGGAATGAGTTTAAAGCCTATTTTTTAATTAAGAGTCGTCATAGTGGCAACCCAACCTAGTTGATTGGAGATCCCAATATCTATGTTCAATGGGCAAACCGAACTATGTAGTACTCAGTACAACACTGAGGAGATATTTACTCCTAACCATTCCTATGATGAGACAGTGCACATCTGCCGCAAGAATCAGGATAAGTTAAGCTTTTAATGACTTTCATATCTTGAAATACGTTCAAGTGGGGTATTGCAGGATACTCTAGATAAAAGTCACCTACGTGAGTACGAAGGAGGGCCACTTCTGTGATAATTTTGAAGGTTGAATTCTCTAATATACTCACGAAACCAAGAGGTGTTGCAAGGCCGAAATGAACACAAACGTGATAACCAACTATGTCTGAAGAGATATTTTGTGAATTCTATTGTCTTGGTTTACACGAAAAATTGACAGTTCAAAGACATCAAATCTACTGATTAGCTAAGTAAATCTGATACACTTTACTAGGGCAAGTTCAAAGGCACTAGGCTACTTAACCCAATGAAGTATCTTTTCTCATGTACTCGAACTAGTGTCTGCATATTCATAATATTTTTTTTTCATGTTGTAAAGCCAATTTTACATTCATGTGGGGGATTGTTGGAAATGTGTTTGACAAAATAAATATTAAAATATTTTGAGGCTTAATTTAATGTGGGACCCACACTCCGAAAATGTTGGGTCCATGCACCAATGCGTTCTCCTCCGCGAGGAGTATAACGTGGTATACTTATTTGTTCAAATCTATTAAGAATTGAATGAGAAAATTGACTCCAAAGTCACCTACTTGAAATGTTATAAATTGCAAAAGTCCCACATAGGGCATTAGAAGGAAAAATGAAGATTTTATATATGAGATGTTTGCTCAATGGGAAGGGCTCCAAGGGGCACCCCACTTTTGTGGAAGGAAGAGGACCTAGTCAAGGCTTGGTTCTCGAACCCACACGCGCGCCGCCGTCCAGTCGGACGGGCGGGTCCGGGGCGGACGGGGCGGGTCGGGTAGTGATATATAATTTTTTGGACAAAATCTGTTTAATAATTATCATCACGATACTACGTCATTTTGACGAACGGTTGCGCGCCAACAGTCATATCCCAACTGATAAGCCACAGAATTATTCTATAATTAATCCATCTGGGCGCTCATCATAAACACATAAGTTTTTCCCAGTTATGTATTTTTCTTCAGTCACGTTCTGCAGTTTGCTTGGCAGTGTGTATTCCATTTCATTCCCTCATAACAGTATCATATCATCACAGTAAGGTTCCAGTACAGAACATATTTGTGTTCGAAAAATTCTTAATTTCGAAGTGCTGTCAATTAAGAGTTGAAGTCTGTTTTATCTTGAGAATCAATTATTCAAAAACCTTTAGCACCAGTGAGGAAATAAATTTGCTTTAAGGAGACTTTGTGAATTCAAAAGATTTGGATTTATCTGTTTTATATTTTCAGAATCTGACTTCTTATTCAAGTAAGTATAATTAATTTTTTTTTCTAATTCTGTTTTGCTTAACTTTGTTATTATATATTTATATTAAATATTACTATATATAGAGAACTACATAGAGCCACCATGGTTCAATTATAATTAAATCCAGAATACTATCAAAATACATAGAAAGTAAAAGAAATATTTGAAATGGATATGAATGTTAATACCATACAAGCAGACTATACTTTTAGGACAGAAAATACAAGAAATACAAGTTCTTTTGTTCTTGTGGCATTTTTTCAAATAGTCAATCTGCATCATAAATAAACATAGAGAAATTGTAGTATTGAGCAGTTCTAAAACACATTAGTAATATTTTGATTCACATTCTCTATAAAGTGAGCATTACAAAATTTAGAGACTACTCCTGCCTTATTCCCCAACAAAAAAGGAGAATTAATCAACACCAAACCCCAAGCCCCTAATCCAAGAATCTACACGCTAATCTTGATGTGAAGATTCCATCTCCCAAATCTACAATAAGAAAATATAACAGCAAAACAACTCTCAAAATCACAAGGCACCCAAAAAACATTTAATATCTCTTGCACTTTAGCAGCAGACTTTTACTAAAGATAGAAAGCAAAAACGAGGCCAATAATACTTAACAAAATAACATCAATTGCAGTTCAATAGCATCACTTGTCACAGAAGAGTTTATGTCATAACTCCTACAACAATGCAAGGATATGTAGACGGGGTGCAACCCATTGAGGAAATTTAACCAATAATAGAGTAGAGCACATAAGCTATTCAGGAAATTTACATCAATGTTCATAACCTTCTTGAATTTCCATACACATTCAATCTTAAATTTGACAACGGTGATGATAAATGGAGTAAGCAGAATTATAGATTTCCTCTCCAATAAACATATCGACAAAATGTACTAGGAACAAGACTTTTTTACCAGGAAAAACAAGTTTAAAGTTAAAAGCTAATGAAATAGAGAAGGGCAAAGGAAAGAATTTGGGGAGAAACATAAAACAAACACACATACCCAACTTCTTATATTTTGTGGTAATGATAGATTCATGTTCAAATTCTTACGATTTGTCTATAATAACAAATGAAAGGTAATTAGCATGAGGGGAAAAAGGGGCAACTACCGATGAGACAGTGAAAGGAGGAGCACTTGCCAACTGATAGCAACATATGTGATCAGTTGCAACAATAAATTGCTAACATTCATATCAACAACCCTTGTTCCCAATATTAAAATTAATTAATTAGAGCCCTGAGCAATCTATGCATAAAGGTCACCATTCAATTGGAAATTATTAATAATTACTATACATACCTAGTTAATGTCAATATCCAATTATTCAGACTTGTAAGTGTATGTAGTAGTGTACCATGTTTCATTGAATCAAAATAAATTTTGGGCATAAATGATATCTGCATACATAAACTAATTAGAAATCAAATTCCTTTCTTTTTTCTTTGTTACTAATAAAACTCAAAGACCAAAGGTTAAGCATTACTTGTGAAATACTTCCAACTATCAAATTGCAATTTTTAGAAAGCAAAGTGAAATCAGATATAAACTACTCTGATACTGACAAGATAAATATCATTGACACCAAAGGATAAATGGAGATTGAGTGCATTACAATGGAAGATTACAATGGAAGTTTACTAGATAATAAACTAAAATTTTGATGTATTTAATCCCTAAAGTTTTAAGGCAAAGATCAATCCTCTGATGTACATAATAAAACAGAAAATGAAACAACAAACAGTATAGTAAGGTTATCTAAAACAAACAACACCATATTCAAAACTAATGAAGCTGAATCACATACCTACCATATACAAGAAGAAATAGAGATCAAATTCAAGATCAAATTCGGGCGATGGAGCAACGATGCAGAGAAGCGACGGAGATGGAAATGGGACGAGAGCGGCGATGGAGATGGAGATGGAGATGAGATCGGCGATAGCAGCAAGAGCGACGATGACTATTTGGGTAAAAAAAACATCTCTAAGAGTCGATTCAGCTAATTTTTTTTAAAAGAATTGGTTAGATCTATTAAGTCCAATTCAGATTTTAAAATTTATAAACAAATAGTCTTAATGGCTTATTCGCTTTGATCTTAACCACTTCAAATTCATTCGGTCCTAAACAAATTCTTTTCAAATTTATTATAATAAATTTGTTATCATGCCACCATTTTATAAAGTAACAACTTATTGTTTTTATGAGAAAATACTAAAGTAAAAATGCATTTTGAATATTTACCAAAATTTGAAAATATAAAGTCTTTCATTACGATATTTTTAAAGAAATTCTTAGATAACAAGGTTTTTTATTGTTAATATCGATATTGATGATAACAATAACAATGCAGACCACAACTTTTGCAATATATACAGACCCTGTAAAGGGAACTCTCGAATTCCTTCCATATTGTAGCTGGATTAGAGAGAGAAATGGGGGAAGTGAAGAACAAGCAGATAATACTGAGAGATTATGTGAAGGGTCTTCTAAAAGAGACGGATTTTTTGGCAAAAACTGGAACTATAACTCTAAAGGTTCCACAAGGCTCAAATGGGGTTTTGGTTAAGAATCTCTACTTGTCTTGCGATCCCTACATGAGACATCGCATGAAAAAGGCTGAAGACAGCTACGTTGACTCCTTCACTCCTGGTCAGGTAATTTCAGATATCTTTATACTCATCTTGTGGAAGAAAATTTTCATTTCTTTTGGTGTGGTGATTGCATCTATGTGGATTTAGCAAATACCCAGTTGTTTTGTTGTCCAATTTTAATTGACCCGATTAAGAAACTTTACTGTTTTTGGTTGGTGATGAATTTTGAATTTGCAAATGGGTTTTGATATTTTTGGTTGAATAACATAAGATGAATGATTATCCCAGAAAATATAATAGTATAGGATGATTATAAAATTAAATTTATCTGAGGATTAGCCTGTTTTTTTAATCTGTTTGCAGGTGAGTTAAATCCACACATACTCTCACCATCCTAAATTAGATGCCCAGTTTTAACTTTTTAAATTCAACTTGACCATTTTTTAAATTATTATTTTTACCATTTTTGCCAAAATATAGTTTAATTGATTATAGCCAAAAGAAAGTATATACAGTTTACTACTAACCCCAATTAGTATAATTTTAAAAATATATTTACATATGCTTAATTATTAATTTTAAAAATAGTCAATTTAACTATAAAAAGTCAAAACTGGATGGATGGAGTATACAATTTCAGAACTAATCATATATATCCAATAATATTAAAGTACTACGGAACCAAGATCGAAAAGATTAAAAAAATAAGTCATTCACAACCACTGGCTAAGGATTCCTCAAAAAAGTTAAGGATTAGTAGTCATTTTTAGAAATCAAATGAATTCGGTCTTATACATACTTCTTTAGTTCTCAATATAGCATATGATCCTCATCATTTCCCTTTTCAAAATAATAGATAACTAAACTATATATTACTTGAGTTATGTACTCATTTTAACTATCACCGGTCCTTCAACCTGAATATATGTTTTTATTAGGAAGTAATATAGATTTAGGTACTTATGTGCTTAATCTCAACCTATATTTGCACAATTTTTCATGGTCACGTTAAACTTTGTGTTTCTTACTTTGAGAACAGTTACTAAATATTGATGGAAAATAATGTAGTTTTTTTGGCAGGGTGAATGAATTTATCTGGATATAACAAAGACATGTAGTTTTGAGTCATCAAATTCATTGTGGCATTATAGTGATGGTATTTGATTGAATTTTTTTACTTCATTTTCTGGTAAATAGTCTACCCACTCAAACTTACACTGTAGATTGCTATCCATTTCTATTCGACCCCAAAATGATTCATAAACTTCGCATAAATTCGCAATTGTGAACATGTGTGGGTACTTGGGTAAAACTGTGAGGTGGGCAAGGATAAAGAAAATTTTGTATTATTGATCTTTGAGGTTACTTGAAGCGAATATCTTTGAAAATTAGGTTGTGAAGATGTTAGTAAGGATCATAAGTTTGTATTGGTGACACTCGTTGTTTATTTAGTGCAGCCCATTGCTGGGTTTGGTGTGGCTAAGGTTTTGGATTCCGGAAATCCAAACTTTAAGGAGGGTGACTTTGTTTGGGGAGTGACTGGATGGGAAGAGTACAGCCTCATTACAGCTACAGAGTTTCTATTCAAAATTCAACATACAGATGTGCCTCTTTCCTACTATACGGGATTACTGGGTAAGCCTTTTTACTAATTTATTATACTCATGGTTCCAATATATCAAGCTTGGTGAATATTTGAATAGGAACATAATCCTCGACTTTTTTTGGATATACTGTTTACTTTAGGATGTAATTGGTGACAAATTGATTCAACCACCTGAATCTTTGATATTCCCAGTGAAGTTATTTTCCACGAGTTTATGGCTTTCTGCATAATCATATCATCAGTGATATGGGCAGATGCTCAGTATGAAATTTAGTAGTAGTAAATTACATTACCTTGGTTATATTGCTATCTCCAATTACTTGTACAGCGCTCGTCTTTATAAATATCAGTATATGTTCTGCTAGATTTATTTCTGTCTTCCTTTGGTGCTGTTGTAGGTATGCCTGGTATGACTGCTTATGCTGGTTTCTATGAGGTTTGCTCCCCGAAGAAAGGGGAGTGTGTTTACGTTTCAGCAGCATCCGGAGCTGTTGGTCAGCTTGTTGGGCAGTTTGCGAAGCTGTTGGGCTGCTATGTTGTTGGGAGTGCTGGAACAAAAGAAAAGGTCAATTCCCTTTGAAGTTTTCATTCATGACAATCCAATGTGCGCATTTTTTCAACTAAGCTGATCTCAAACATTAGCAGTGCTGCTTTAAACAGATTTAGTCATTTAGATAGTTAAATTTACCTACTGTGCGAAGGCGTAGTTACGCTAGAGCATAGTGGAAACAACATTGAATTGATTCTCTTTACGTGTTTGAAAATTATTTCTTCTTCGCATAAGGTTGACCTTTTGAAGAATAAATTCGGGTTTGATGAGGCCTTCAACTACAAAGATGAGCAAGACTTAGATGCGGCCTTGAAGAGGTAAGTTCTTGTATTCGCTTCCAGGGATTGATAATACTATGAAGCATGAAATTCTTTATTAACAAGTTCTTGTTAATAAAGCTTGAATCTCCTCTCCGGGAGAATTTGAAATCTTAACTTAGTATAGATTCCTCCTTACCTTTTAGCTTAATTGGGAGGTCAAGATCGTTATCGTAGTTGGGTTTTTTTAAACATTTAGAATCTTGTCGTTTTGTTGCTGGTGTTGTTTATTAGGTATTTTCCTAGTGGCATCGACATTTACTTTGAGAATGTCGGTGGCAAGATGCTCGATGTAGTACTCCCCAGCATGAAACTCCACGGACGTATTGCTGTGTGCGGGATGATCTCACAGTACAACCTTGACAAGCATGATGGTGTACACAACTTGTTCTGCCTCATTTCGAAACGAATCCGCATGGAAGGATTTGTTGTTCTTGATTACTATCACCTATATCCAAAGTTTCTGGAGCTGGTTCTGCCTGGGATTAGGGAAGGGAAAATAACATACTTGGAAGACACAGCTGAAGGCCTTGAGAGTGCCCCTGCAGCTCTAATTGGGCTTTTCTTAGGCCACAATGTTGGAAAACAAGTGGTTACTGTTGCTCATGAATGACTCACTGCTAATGATCTGGTGCCTCATCTTCTCATTGTGATCCAGTTGTGGTTGTTCTAGGGAATTCTTTGTCCAACGGGCTTAGTTCAATCTCAAGTTTGGGCCTAAGAGGTCGAGCCCAGAAATATATGCTCCAACATACTGTAATATCAAATACAACAACATGACCATTACCTACCTTGATAAAATAAAAAAAAATTGACTTAATGAAGTGAAATGGGAAACTCGGAATAAATTGTGGCAAATAAATGTCTCGATTCCTATTTTCTCTCTTTTTTTTTAAACTGTTTGTGCACATTTTTTTTGTGTATAACTTTTCGTGTATAATTTATGAATTAGGTTCCTCTGTGAGGATCTCTCTGTGAAGATGGTGTGAGGGTTTTGTTGTGAGCCATTGGATTTCCATCTAATGGCTCACAATATATTTAATATATATTTGATATATATATATATATATATATATATATATATATATATATATATATATATATATATATATATATATGATATATTGTGAGTTATTGGATGAAGATCCAATGGGTCACAAACGATCCTCACAGGGATCCTCTGTGTAACATTATTGTTTCACATATTATTAGACCGTATTATAAATGCGAATGTGTAATGTGACATTACATCAATATATGAGAAAAAAAATCGTGTAATTTAATTAGGGACGTAATTTAATGAGTGTAGGGAACATTATAATAACAAGTTTAGTAGCTCGTGCGAGTCACGGGATTAGTTTATATAACTTTTTTTTTCTCAAAATTATGATAATTTTTTATTGACACAATACATATGTAGACAACCAAAATTTTTGTATATTTTCTTAACAATGGCAAGAGGGCAAAAATAACATTTCACTCCAAAGTCAAGACGTCTGAGCAAAGATTGCAAGGCTCAAAGTATTCAAAACTCCTATGACGACCTCTAAGCAACAGACTATGCAAGGCAAGACGAATGACTAGCAGTATGCATATGCAGGAAGAGGGTTTTCTCCTTTTTTTTCTCTATCCTCCTAAGTCCGAAATTGATCAAACTTGATACCACTGCGTAGGTCTCGGAAAGAACTTTCCGGAATGGTATGACACGTTTCTTAACTCTTCTTAGTTTGAAAGTTATGGACGTTTCAGCGTGCAGCACAAAATACCGACTTCGCGACACGAAAACCCGAGCAGGTGGGCCCCACCCTAGCCAGCCACATGAGGAATTGCGGCCAGCCGCAGTGTGGCCTTGTTAGGGTCTTATATAAGGCAGTTTTCAACTCATTCGCAAGAGAGAGGAGGCATTTTAGAGAGAAAATTTGTTATCTAAGGAGAGAAATAGAGAAAAACCTCTTGGATCGAATCTAGATCTAGTTATTTTCATCAAATCTCTTGCCAATTTAGATTCAAGCCTTCTATTTCCAAGTTCAATGAGGAAGATTTCACCATCTCCAAGGTGAAAGATTCAATATTTATGTAAATTTAGCATGGATTTGGTTTATTTTGTAAATTGTTGTGCTTGGAATCTGTTTCTTTTTTCCTGATTAATTTCTTATCTAAGGCTCTCCTAGCATCCTAGATCATATCTAGAGGTGTATGGACCTAATTTGTGGGATTATGGATGGTTATAGAAGATTTCTTAAGGATGAAATCTCTTCCTAATTATCCAATGTATCGATTTTAACTTGGATTCGACTCCTTTTTACTGATTGTTTTGCTTGGGAGTTTCTTTATATTGATTTCTAGGTCACCCACATATCCTAGATTCATATCTAATGGTGAGGGGATCTCACCTTTTGGTCGGCCAAGAATTCTCGCAAATAAAATATCCTGATAACCAATCTAAGATATATTGTCGATAGATCCCGATTACATTATTATCTAGATCTATGGGATCTTAAATCTACGGATTCAAGTTCCTAGATTTTGAAATCCTTCATTAGACTTTATTGTTTGATATACGGGTTAGGGTCTACGGGAACCCTTTTCCTAGATTCCAAATTTCGTTTTTGAATCTCATTGTATCTTTGTTGTGATTCCGAATCATGTGATCCTAGGAATGAAGTAAAGACCCTTAAATATCGTGTTTGATGGGAATTAACGGAATTTCGACCATGGACATAGTTGACGATTGTAATATTTTCTATTCGATCATTGTACTTGTATTTCGGGCATTAAAACAATATCGATGGTTCCATCCCACGAAAATTGGATTTTAGGCCCCATGATAATGGATCTTTGTTATTGCAAGGTGTTTGGGGATATTTAGATGGCTTACATGTCCACGGGTAGCTCTAACCCTATATGTGATGCTTGATTTTTATCTTTTGATGCCACAAAACGATTTTCGAATAAAATGACAAAGATCTTGTAAAATTGAATCAACCTTGGTTATTAGATTAACTCTAGGCTAAAATTAAAAGTATTAGAGAACATCGATTTCTGTTTGACGAAAGGTTTGAAAACAAAGTTTTTCTTTAAAACGTCACAAAAAACTTTTGTCAAATAAAAAAATTAAAATGAAACTTTTCTTTCAAATCAAATCCTTCATACATAGGTTCAAAGAGGGTCAAAGTTGATTTCAAAATAACGCACCCATCACGATTTGACCTTAGGAGACTACCTCTAGGTTATTTACGTTTTGACTCAAAACTAGGAGATGATTGATGAAATTAATTACTGAAACTAAACATGTTTATAAATATAACCCACGTTGAAACAAAAAGAAGAAGAAAGAACATAACGGAAACGTACCAGATTCCATAATACTGTTTGATCAAACGAGTTAAAATCTTCCAATTGATGCGCAATTTTTAGAAGTGAATTTCTCTGTTGATGGGGATACAAAGAAAACTCTGAAGAGAAAAAAAAAAAAAAACTTACATTCAATTGGGGACCATGACCCCATTATAAAGAAAACTGTCTTGTGATGAAACTATCAATGACAGTTATTATCTTTTAGTATTTTTAAATTGGCATCTCATCAATTTAAAAATACAAGTTCGATCTCTACACATTAATTCCATGACAAACATACCCTTAAGCCTACTTAAAACTTAATTAGATCACTTAAATTTAGACCTATACATGATAACACACATTAATAATATACATGTGTGGTCCCAATTAAGATTAATAAAAATTAATCCAACAATTTCCCACTGGATCACATATGTATTCTAAGAAATGTGTTTAACTTTAGTGAGCTCCTGAAATTTGTTTTCATGTTCTGAAGGGTATCCAAACAATCTCGTCCATTAGCTACATCAATATAGGATCAAAGTGGTCTTCATTACAATAATCGTAATTGGACCTATCAATGGTCTCGTATGCCAACATAACTAAATAACATAGATCAATCATGGATGCATAACATGGAAATTACATGTAATGTGATTCACACATGCCTATTTCCAACTGGTCCTACTTAATTAACTGTAGTGAGATCAATACTTCAATATACTTAATAGAGTGTAGTAAACTGAATACTTTAATTCTGTAGAAAATATATAAATGAAATCTGTAGTTTTAACAAAAAGTAATAATCCAAACTAAACTAAAGTATCCTCAAATAGAATAACACCCATATGAGCAGTGTGCTAGTGAAAGACATTTGGTGATAATCCTTTTGTGAGCGGATCCGCTATCATGGAGTTTGTCCCAATATGCTCTATGGAAATCTGTCCACTTTGTACTCTTTCTTTCACAACGAGAAACTTGATTTCAATATGTTTTGACTTTATCGAGCTTCTGTTGTTGTTGGAATATTATACGGCTGATTTATTGTCACAATATAATTTTAATGGTCTTTCAACACCCTCCAAAATTCGCAGCCCAGTGACAAAATTTCGTAACCATATTCCATGATTTGATGCCTCATAACATGCTACAAACTCTGCAGCCATGGTAGACGAAGCAACGAGCGTCTATTTTGCAAACCTCCACGAAATCGCTCCACCAGCCAACAAGTAAACATAGCCTGAAGTGGATCTCCAGCTATCTTGGCATCCAGCAAAATCAGAATCGAAATACTCAATGATCTCTAACCGATCCAATCTCTAATATGTGAGCATATAATCCTTAGTTCTCTGTAAATACCTCATAACCCGTTTGACTGCCTTCCAATGATCCATGCCAGAGTTACTTAAATATCTGCCTAACATGCTAACTATGAATGCAATATCCGGACACGTACATACTTGAGCATACATTAGACTCCCTACAGCCGATGCATAGGGAATCTTTTGCATTTCTTTAATTTCAAGGCTATTCTTTGGGCATTGACTGAGACTAAACTTGTCTCCTTTAGCGACCGGGGTTTTACCTGATTTGCAATTTTGCATGTTAAACCTATTGAGAACTTTCTCAATATAGTTCCTATGTGATAATCCCAATATACGCCGAGAACGTTCTCGGTGTATCTCAATTCTTAATACAAAAGAAGCATTACCAAGATCTTTTATTTCAAAGTTCTTTGATAGAAATCTCTTGGTGTCATGCAGCATGCCTATGTCATTTGTGGCAAGTAATATGTCATCGACATATAAAATCAGGAAAATATGTTTACTCCCACTGAATTTGTGATACACACAATTATCAACACTATTTGTTTCAAAACCATATGAAACAATGACTTGATGAAATTTGAAGTACCACTGACGAGATGTCTACTTGAGTCCATAGATGGATTTTGTCAATTTGCAAACCATATTCTTTGGGTCTCCAGACACAAAGTTTTCTGGCTGCGCCATATAAATTGTTTCTTCAATGTCACCATTGAGAAACGCTATTTTGACATCCATTTGATGTAACTCAAGGTCAAAATGTGCAACAAGTGCCATAATTGTCCTAAAAGAGTCTTTCGAAGAAACTGGAGAGAAAATCTCTTTAAAGTCAATTCCTTCCTTTTGAGTAAAGCCTTTAGCCACAAGACGTGCCTTATACCTCTCCACATTACCATTTGAATCCCTTTTGGTTTTAAATATCCATTTGCAACCTACGGGTTTCGCACTATACAGTAATGGAACAAGTTCCCAAACTTTATTGTCTTGCATAGACTTGTACTCTTCATTCATGGCTTCAATCCAATTTTGAGAGTTAGAACTTTGCATGGCTTGATAGGAATTAATTGGATCATCTTCCGACATTTCACTTTCTACTTCCTGTTCTTGAAGATATACGATCGATATAATCGTTTAAAATTGCAAATTTTCTTTCTCTCGTGGATCGCCTTAATTGCTCAGATTCTTGAGGTTGTTGAGTTACATGTATAGAAACCTGCACATTGTCAAAAATAGTAGTAGGAATTGAGATTTCTCCTTCTTCCTCCTGAAAGACAATATTCCTAACTTGATTTCTTCCCCCAAACTCAACATCCTCAAAGAACGTTGCAGTTCCCGTTTCAAAAATTGACTTACTAATGGGATCATAAAACTTGTAACCCCGTAATCGTTCTACATAGCTAATAAAGTAGTTGCTAACAATTTTGGAGTCCAATTTCCTTTCATTAGGCTTATAAGGCCTCGCTTCAACAGGACATCCCCAAACACGTAAGTGCTTTAGACTAGGCTTTCGTCCAACCCAAAGTTCATACGACGTTTTTGCAGCCGCTTTTGTTGGCACCCGATTGAGGATATAAGTTGCTATCTTTAGAGCCTCACTCCAAAGTGACTTTGGTAAAGTAGGTTAACCAATCATACTTCTTACCATATCCTTAAGAGTCCAATTTCGTCTCTCAGATACACCATTCATACTAGGCGATCCTGGCATAGTGTACTGTGGGACGATTCCACATTCCTCTAGGTATTTAGCAAACGGACTTGTTATTCACTGGAGCCGTCATATCTGCCGTAATATTCACCACCACGGTCAGATCTGACCCTTTTAATCCGTTTATTGAGTTGTAACTCAACTTTGACCTTAAATGTTTTGAACACATCCAAAGGCTGCGATTTTTTATGTATAAGAAATAGGTAACCATATCTAGAATAGTCGTCTATGAATGTTATAAAGTATTGTTGACCATTCCAAGAAGCTGTAGGGAATGAACCACAAATATCTGTATGTATTAATTCTAAGACGTCCGTAGTTCGATTGACACCTATTTTCTTCGTTTTAGTCTGTTTTCCCTTGATACACTAAATACAGACATCAAATTCAGAAAAATCAAGGGAGTCCAAAATCCCATCAGACACAAGACGCTCAACTCTGAATTTAGAGATGTGACCTAGACGTTTGTGCCATAATGAGGCTGAATTTTCGTTATCTAATTTTTGTTTAGTTCCACGTGTTTCCACATGCAAGGTTTCATTGTAAGATGAAATAGTTTCCAGCAAATATAGATTATCAAAAAATTTAAGTAAACCGGTACCAACTACATTCGAATTAATAGACAAACTGAAATTCTTATTTCCAAAAGAACAATAATAACCAAATTTGTCTAATGCAGAAATATAAACTAAATTTTGTTTAAATGACGGTACAACAAAAGTGTCTTTTAAATCCAAATAGTAACTAGTACTTAACAGCAATCTAAAATACCTTATTGCCTCCACCTCCACTGATTTGCCATCACCCACATAGATATACGTCTTTCAGCATCAGTTGGCATTCGGGAGTGCAGACAACCTTGCATAGAAACAGAAATATGAGTAGTAACACCAAAATCTACCCACCAAGTGTTTCTTGGTACTGAAGTTAAATTGATTTCAGAACAGACCAAAACATGAAATGTACCTTTCTTTTAACGCCAAGCGGCAAATTTGGTACAATTCTTTTTTTTTTATGTCCGGGCTTGCCACAAAAGAAACAACCATTTTCAGTCTTTTGTTTCTTTTGCCCTAGACCCTTAAGAACATCAACTTCTTTTCCCCTATCTTTCCTCTTGCCCTTGCCTTTAGAGGTGCTTGCCAAATGAGCACTTTCGGTTCTATCTTGCTTCAATCTTTCTTCCTCTTGTACACAAAATGAAATGAGCTCATTGAGAGTCCATTTCTCCTTCTGGCAGTTGTAACTTACTTTAAACTGACTGAATTGTGCAGGAAGAGAAATTAGGATCAAATGTATGAGCATATCATCCGATAAATCAAGCTTTAGTGCCTTAAGCTTTGAAGCAAGATGAGACATCTCCATGATGTACTCCCTGACATTACCCTTGCCCTTGTACTTCATTGAAATCAAGCTTGCTAAAAGCAAGCTTGTTTTAGCCTTATCCTTTTTGACAAAACGATTCTGAATTTTTGAAAGAAACTCAATGGATGTGATATTGTCATTTCTAATTGCACCTCTAAAGGCTTCTGGAATACCACACTTCATGATCATAAGACTTAGCCTGTTCGAACGGTCCCACTTTTCAAAGTACCCAATTTCCTCGAGAGTACTTTCTTCAGTGAGGTCATTCGATTTCAACATTCTTAATGCCAAGTCTATGTCCATGCAGCCAATAACAATTAATGTGTTCTCTTTCCAGTCCTTAAAGTTTGTTCCATTTAACATTGGAATATTATTCATGTTAGTAGATATAACAGTAGTAGACATTAAAGCTGAATAGAGAACAAATATAAAAAATTAATAAGCTACTATGTTTACATTAAATAACCAAATAAACAATCTTTAAATTGATTAATTTTATGACAACATTTTAAGATACTTGGTAGGAGTGAGCATTCGGTTATTATCCGAACCGAACAATCATTTCGGTTATAACCGAAAACCGAAAACCCACTATTTTGGGTATCTGAACAAGTAACCGAAATTTATGATAACCGAATAACCGAATAACTTATTCGGTTAATAACCGAATTTAGAAGACTTAACATTTAACAATTAATAGCAGAAGCAGGCAGCTAACATATTTTACCGACTGCCGAGAGAGAACAACAACAACATCATAAGAGTTCCTACATGATTATTGATTAGTGTAGCCTACATATTACAAAAACTCAGCCAGCAGTCTACCTGGCCAAACTCGTCGAGCAAGCCCAAGTCGAGCGCTACGAAGAGATGGTGAGCTTCATGGAAAAGCTCGTCATCGGCTCCACTTCCGCCGCAGTCGGCGAGCTCACAGTCAAGGAGAACAGAACGAGGAGCACGTTTCGAAGTAGTACAAATCTGAAAAGGAGGAGGGTCGAAGTCTTGGAGAAGAACGAGGAGCTCAGAACGAGGAGCTCACCGTCAAGGAGTACAGATCTGAGAAGGAGGAGGGTCGAAGTCTCGGAGAAGAACGAGGAGCACGTTTCGCATCTTGACTCTTGAGACTGCAACATCATGATTAAAAGTATGTTTGTGTTCCCCAGAACCTGATGTGTATCGAGTAGTCAAGTTCTTGTTCTTAGGGAAAGGCAGATCAATAAGGTCACATTCCTTGCACAATTCAAACTCTGAAGAAACAAAAAAGCTCGGCTTCTTCATCTTGGATTTTGGTAATGAAAGAGATTCAGAGGAATTAGTAAAGTAGTAATGGACTTGACTAATGGGCTCAGTAAAGTAGTAATGACTTGACTTGACTAATGGGCTGAGTAAAGTAGTAATGACAAATGACTTGACTTCGATTATTCGGTTAAACCGAATAACTGAAAAATGAAACCGTACAATTTAATCGAAAATCGTAAAATTTTTTGAATATAACCGAAATATTAAAAATAACCGAAATTTCAGAAAATTTCGGTTAAATTATTTCGGTTCGGTTCGGTAATTCGGTTATACCCGTTTTTTGCTCAGTCCTAATACCTAGCACAACATTAATATCATGCCTTTGGACAGTGATATTAATTGTAATTGGTACTCTTGTTAAAATAAATAAACATTGACGATAATTATGTCAAATAATAAATTCATGTTTGCATGAATTCATTATTCATATTAGGTTACCTCGATAAGTATCACATGTTTATCATCACAAATATGTATGAAATTCGATCAAATATGAACCCATCTTTGGATTAATTAATATTTGCATGAATTAAACATACACAAATATCTAAACAATTCATACAAAACAATCTAGACAAGAGAGGTCACTTTAGTGACATCTTGTTTTAGTTGATCAATCAGTAAGATATGATTTAGACTTCAAAAACAGGAAAAAAAAATGATTTAGTCTTCAAAAGCAAATGGACAACTATCTCTTCCTAATTTTCCATCAACAGTAAAATCAGGATCATATATATATATATATCGTCACTCATGTGTATCACCGACTAATTTATTATAGCTTTATACTGAGGTGGCTAGAGATTTGTATTATAGGATCATGTGCATGTTATCTAAAATTAGTAGGATTAGATTTCATGTGGTTCTTTTCTACTTAACCCCTGGAATGGATATGTTTCAATAACACACTTATTTATAACATATATATAGTAGGACTAATGTTCTGTTGTATATATATATTTTGCATGTATTTCTTAGATAACTTCGGTAATCTTTTTCTGTTCTGTTATAATCTTTTTCATTAATAAACCGTGTTATTGACTGCTTAGTTTTTAATCAAACTTTCCTTCATGATCATATATATATATATAATGATATAAACCGCAACAGGATTCGGCGCAGAAAGCAGGTTTCACAATTTTTTTATTTTTTTATTTTATAAAATTTCCAAAATTCATAAATTCTCTATAAATCAAACATGGGTGCTTTGATACCAATTAATGAAATTAATTACTAAAACTAAACATGTTTATAAATATAACCCATGTTGAAACAAAAAGAAGAAGAAAGAATATAACGGAAGCGTACCATATTCCATAATATTGTTTGATCAAACGGGTTAAGATCTTCCAATTAATGCGTAATTTTTAGAAGTAAACTTCTCTGTTGATGGGGATACAAAGAAAACTCTGAAGAGAAAAATAAAAAAAACTTATGCTCAATTGGGGACCATGACCCCATTATAAAGAAAACTGTCTAGTGAAGAAATTGCCAATGACAGTTATTATCTTTTAGTATTTTTAAATTGGCCCATCATCAATTTAAAAATACAAGTTCGATCTCTGCACATTAATTCCATGACAAACATACCCTTAAGCCTACTTAAAACTTAATTAGATCATTTAAATTTAGGCCTATATATGATAACACACATTAATAATATACATGTGTGATCCCAATTAAGATTAATAATATTTAATCCAACAATGATATCCTAAATTTTCTCCAACAACACAAATCATATAGGCAGGGCACGCGCACAAATTTATTTCTCGATTCATTTTATTTTAAGGAAAATATTAACAAAGTGGTAACCATGTTTTCACGAAAGTTGGAGGGTGCCTAACACTTTTTCCTCGTTTAAGCAAGCCCCGAACTCTATGAATCTTGGCTGCAGACCAATTCTTTATAGTCACAATGGGCCATCTCGATTATAAAAACTTAGAAATTCTGCTGAGTTAGTACATCCATTTAAACTTTTACCAACTGCCGACTCTGGTTGATTGGCTCATCATTAAAAATCAATATTTCAAAACCTTGTCGACATTTATGTCGTAATTTTTCAAAATCACCCTTACTTAATTAATCAAAATATAAAAATGGAGTAGAGAGTAAAAATAAATTTCCTGGCATTGACAACATATATAATGTTGAAAATTAATTTTATCAGTATCATATTTACAATTTTATAGTACATTAAAAAGAAATAGATACATAAGTAAGTTGACATTAATGCTTTATATGACTTTGTTTTACTTTATTGTGAGATTCATGCATGCATGCATATATAGAAATGAAATTATAATAATATATTTATTGTATTTGAACATTTATTATTATTATTATTATTATTATTATTATTATTATTATTATTATTATTATTATTATATATTTTGTATTTGAAAATTATAAGATGATGAATAAATTACCCTTAAAATGACTAACCAAATTACTTTGGATAAGATCTTCAATTGTCTTGTTATATATACAAGCTTGGAACCCGTGCGAGGCACGTGCTATCTTTTACTTATATATATTTTTGTTTATCAAAATAATTCAATTGTAAGTTCTTCTTTTAGATTATTATTATTATTATATTCTGAGAACCCAATTAATTTTATTATTTTTAAGTTTTTTAAAATTTAAATTATATTTTGACTAAATAAGAGAGAGAGAGAGAGAGAGAGAGAGAGAGAGAGAATTATTTTTGACTTAGAAGGGAAAATCAATTTTCATTTTACATGTTAGGATTTGACGACTTTCCACCATCAGAGACTTTTCTTCATCTTCTATTTTCTTTTTGCTTTGACAATTTGGATTAGGTAAAATCATTAGCTTAAGAGGTTCACTAGCAGTTGCCTAGCAGGTCTCGTCTTCACTAGCTTGCTCAAGAGGTTCTAGCAGAAGCCTCCGCAAAGACTACGGGCTTATCGCATGAACAGTTTGATGCGTTGAGCGGCGAGATGCTCAGATATTGTTAACGCCAAGATCTTTGATGACGTCCCAATCACGTAAGACGCCCTAATCCTGCACAGTAAACACAGTCAACACCAAAAGCTTGACGGCTGGACCGTCGGGGGATAGCTCCGGCGTGAGAGTCAGTACAGGCCGTTCAAGGTTTAACAATGGAGGATAAAATATCTAGTGTCTCTAGAGAGATGAAAATTGTGGGTCGTGTGTATGCGTACCTTTTCATGAAGTCTTTATTCCTAGGTTATACTCTCTCACCCGGTTTACCATGTCACCCACTACCCTTTGACACAGCCCCCCACTCCTCAGTGATCTCTGCCGACTGCATGCAGGTTGTCACCTTTTTTCCACTGTGCATGCCGCCGGCCGGATAAAATCCCATCCACATTAATGATCTACAGACCTTTGGTCAACAGCCTTCCTTTTTCATCATTACAAGTCAAAGATAGAAATATTAAAAGATCTTATGGACCAATCCATTGACCCGGCCCAATATTAAGAAGATATAATATGAAAATTAGGCCCAATCTTCAAGATACAATAGGGGAGATCCAATAGACTAATTGGATAGTTAAATCCAATCTCCAATGCCCTAGTTTTTTATCAAACAGAATTTTTTGATAGAAAACTATGAATGGTCCATGATAAAAGGTGATTAAGACATCCCGATTTGATCCATAAGTTAAAGCAGAGGATATCCGGATGTCCAACGTAAAAGGCCCAAACAGTTAAGGATTAAATTTGAAAAAGATGGGCTGAAAACTGGAAGTCCAAACGAGAGGCCCAATTTGATAAAATATCTGAGGATTAACCCGGACGCTCCCCATTCGAATTCTTATCATTGCCAGAAATTAAATGTGCCACCTTCGTAATTCATGTAACCGTCAGTATAAGTGGTAAACTTTACCAAAATTGACAGTTTTACCTGCCAATTTGAATTTTAGACCTTTGAGCTCTTTTCTTCATTCCATAGCTTTCTTCACCTTCTCTGCAAAATACGATCGATGGCAACCCCTAGCACTAGTCAAAATTTTCCAATTCGGGCGACTCCTATTACGACCATTCTACCAAACCCAAACTCCGACAAAGGGGCCTCATCCTCCCATCCGACACCTGTAATTTCTAGTAAGAATCCAGTAATGAAATCCCTTTCCAACCCTTCCGTATTCTACAGGAGTAAGGAACGATATGCACATGCCAATATTCCGTCGACAATCACAGAGGTTGACCTGAAGAGGATTCGCGCTCGCTGCCATATTTCGGATACCCATCTGGTGAGAGCCTCCCGATCTGAGGAGCGAATGTACCAACGTCCTGAAGGATGGGCGGCTGCTCCGGTGACCATCCTGGAGAAGGGAGTTCGGTTTCCTCTCCATGCTTTCATAGTGACCCTCTTAGGGTTTCTGGGTGTTGGGTTCGCCCAATTGGTGCCGAATTCTTACATTCACATCTTAGCGTTCATCGCTTTCTGCCACGAGTTAGGTATAGAGCCTACACTCGACTTCTTCTTCACAGTATACAAGATCGATCAATCCAGAGAGAAAGGATTCAAGGCCATAAGGAAACATTCCTCGAAGACAGGGGAGAAATTCGAGAGACGTTCGTTGGTTAACACCCCCTCTAGTAATAGGGGATGGCACGAAAAATGGTTTTACGTCAAGGGACCTGAAATTTTCTCCTTACCGAACTGGGCCACTGATGAGAAGATCTCTGCTGATTTTGGAGACGTTTCCGAAGAACGCGAGGTTGAAATGATGGAATTGTTTGACAACTTTCCGAAGGAAGAATGGAAATACGGACTTCTCTCCAAGCAAGCGTGATTATACGACCACAAATGTAAGTATGGGTTTACTTTATCAATATTTTGAAAATTGCTGTGGTATTGATTTTGATGTAAAACTGTTAATTTTTTGCAGTAACTTTGATCAAACCATCGTCTTCGGAGGTGAAAGAGTTGGAGGATTTTCTAGCTGGGAGGTTCGTAGAAGTTACTGTCGAGTCCTCCCAACAGGAAGTCCCCTCCGAAGGTAACATAGCCGGCAAAACTGCAGAGGTCGACACCGACCCTCCACATCCAAAAGCCTCCTCCAAGTTCAAACCCCCTACTGAGATACCAACTGTTGAAGCCCACATTACTGAGCCCCCAATCCAAACACCTGCGGATGATGAACCTATAATCCCAGAAGAAGTCCTTCGACCTCGTCGAAAGAGAAGAGCCACTCGGGGACCTCGACCAATTTTTATCCCATCTGATTCCGAAACCCTTTCCGAAACTGAACCAACTGTCAATCCAACACCCTCAGCTATCGATCTGATACCACCAACTGTCGATCCAACGCCATCAGTTGTCGGCCCAACTCAGCCAATTATCGACTCGACACCACCGATTATCAACCCGACTCTGCCAGCCCGAAAAAGTCTGTTAGATCTACCTGCAGGCGATCGAAGGCAGCTTATTCGGATCAAGAAGTTGAGAACCCAAGTTACCCCCTTAACCTCTGACGAGCTTAGGGTACCTTCTTCGGGTATTCTTCCCTCAATAACCCGAATGGAGACTCGAACCAATATTGAGAAAGAACGAACTGAACCCATTGTAACACCATCTCGAAAGAGAAAGCAACCTCCTGACAACATTCCGTCCCCGGCTCGATCTCTCTCCCTAGAAAATATATATACGGATCTCTCTCCTCCTCGTGATCAACCTGTGCCTTCCCCTCCAAGGCCTTCATCACAAAAATTCCATGAAGAGGCTACGGGAATGCCGACCTTGTGGCCCCGATACAACGTGAATTTTCCTTTTCGGCTCTTCGATGCCTTCGTCCAAGAGACTGACGATAGCCGATTCGATAACCATACGAACGGGAATTTTCTTGATGAAGGCATGAGTTATCTAGCAAAGGTAAATAACAATTATCTTGGTTAAATATTTCTTTTCTTGTTTAAATATCTGAGATTAACTGGATATCGTCACATATGTGCAGGCAAATGCAGTCTTCGGACGTTTACGTCCCCGGCATATAAATGCTGAATCCGATGAGGAGACTCTGCGAAGGGAGAACAACCTGTTGAAAGCTACATTGGCCCGGGAGAGAAATGAACATGAAGCCAATCTTCATGTTAATGAAAGCCTTCAGAGGGAGTTGGCCCAATCCAAGGGGGATCTAAGGGAAACTTACGAGGTGCTGAGCTCGGTCAGAGAAGAACTGAAGACAACAAAAGCCAGTGAACAGAAATTGGCCAATATGAATATTAGATTTATTGCAGAAACCGAAGCCCTGAAAACTACTAATGAGGGTCTTGCTGCAACAAATCAAAACCTGTCAATACAACTCAGCGAAGTCCAGACGAAGGCTCGGGGTGATAGAAAAATCCATAGGGCCAAACGTCGCAAACTTCGTGGCAAGATAAAGGTACTTGAAGAATGAGATCCTCCTCTGACTGAAGAACTGCGTAAATAGATATAGGCGGATTATCGTGCGTCTGACGAGCTTGGCGCAGAGATTTTGAAGGTCTATTACAAAGGGTATGAAGATTTCTGAGAGCGTGGTAAGGAAAAGTTAGCTGCTGCTCAGCTAGACCCAGCTCTGATCGACTCCGAAGGTGAAGGTGGTGCTTGAAAGTCTTTTCTGCTTTCTTCTGATATTTTGTTGATTTGTAAAAACTATGTCTTTTTTGAGGTTATTTTGTAGAACTTTATCAAGTAATTTTTTACTTTTTGTAATAGTCAATTGCTAGGATTGAATAGATGGATGAATGTTTAATTGTATCAATGAACCACCATTTATGTTCGATTATGACTTCTGTTTTGATTCGTTTCTTATCAGTTATTCAGCATCAATTAATCTGTATGAATTTAACTTAGATAGTGAATCAGATAAGACATATAACAGTTAAGTTAAAGAATGAAATGAACTGAATTAAATGAACTGAACCGAACTCAACACTTGCATAAAATAAAGTGATGTATGTTTGTCGTTACCGAAGTATGAGATCGATCATGTGTAAGGTGTATTCGGCTGATCCTCTTTGCACCATCAAGATCTTGCTTACCGCTCAGGGTAGAACAAATATATAAGGACATTTGTTTACCACTCGGGGTAGAACAATATAAAAAGGACCATAGGATTCAACTACCACACGGGGTAACGAATAAATAGGCTACCATCGAATGGCCAGCTAGTCCGACCATACCTCCTTACTTCGGTGCCTATTGATTTACCACTCGGGATAAAAATAATATTAAAAAGGATCATAGGATTCGACTACCACACGGAGTAACGAATAAATAGGCTGCCATCGAATGGCCAGCGAGTCCGACCATGCCTCCTTACTTCGGTGCCCATTGATTTACCACTCGGGGTAAAAATAATATTAAAAAGGATCATATGATTCGACTACCACACGGGGTAACGAATAAATAGGCTATCATCGAATGGCCAGCGAGTCCGACCATACCTCCTTACTTCGTTGTGAACTTAGTGCCAAATCGAAAGAACATCAATCGTGAAAAAATGAATTTTATTGATTTTGAACAACCATATACAGACTTCTAGCTAACTGACTCGATCTCTACTGGAAATATTTTCGAAGTCTGCCAGCGTGCCAAGTGTTCTTTATTTTGGATCCATCCAATGCCTTCAGTCGGTACGTCCCGGGCTTTGGTACTTCAGTTACTTCATATGGTCCTTCCTAATTCGGCATTAGCTTCCCCATGTTCTGTGGTGTAGATGCTTCGGCTTCTCTGAGGACGAAGTCTCCCACCTCAAATCTTCGGAGCTTTACCCCTTTGTTGTAATGCTTGGCAACTCTCTTCTGGTAGGCTGCTAATTTGATCAAAGCCACTTCTCTGACTTCTTCTAACAGATCCAAGTTGGCCTTCAGTCCTTCGTCATTGTAGATCTCTCTGAATTGACTAACACGAAGACTTGGAGATCCAATTTAGACTGGGACTAAGGCATCAGTACCATAGGCCAATCTGAAAGGTGAATCTCCTGTTGTTGTCCTCAGTGTAGTCCTGTAAGCCCACAATACACTGAGTAGCTCTTCCGGCCATCTTCCTTTGGCTTCGTCCAATCTGCGCTTGATCCCGTTCAGAAGTGTTCTGTTAGTCACCTTGACCTGCCCATTAGATTGTGGATGAGCCACCGAAGTCTTCATATGCTGGACCCCTAGTTCTTCTAGAAATCCTTCAAATTTTGATCCCACAAACTGGCGTCCGTTGTCTGATATCGCCACCTTTGGAATTCTGAAGTGAAACACTACGGATTCTTTCATAAACTTTAGACACTCCTATTCCGTTATCAACCAAAGTGGTTTCGCCTCTACCCATTTGGTCATGTAATCAATAGCAACTATAACAAAACTGACCTGTCCTTTAGCTTTTGGCAACGGCCTCAGTATATCAACCCCCCAGACAGCGAAGGGTATAGGAGATAAGATCGAGTATAGCTCTTCTGGTGGCTGATGTGGGGTCGGACTATTGAGCTGACACTTGTCACACTTCTTCACATACTCAGCAGCTTCCTTGAAGATCATTGGCCAGTAGTACCCCTGCCGAAGAACTTTGTATGCCAGTGATTTAGCAGCCATGTGATCGCCGTAGATGCCTTCATGAACCTCCCGAAGGGTATACTCTGCTTCAGACGGAACCAAACACTTCAATAATGGTGACGAAAATGCCCTTCGATAAAGATCCCCATCAATAAGGACGAAGTTCGCACTCTTATACTTGACCTTCTTCGCGAGCATCTGATCCAAAGGAAGGACGCCATCGGTTAAATATTCGATGTAGGGAGTCATCCAACAGTTAGATCTCTCAATGTACATCACTGCTTCGTGTTGGATACTCGGGTGCTGTAAGACCTCCAAATAGACTGACCCATTAAAAATAACGGCATCCGTGGTGGCTAACTTTGACAATGCATCGGCGATAGAATTGTCGTTATGCTCGATGCCCTGAAACTCATAAGAGACAAAGTGTTGAAGTCGGTCTTTCAACTCCGCCAAATATTTGATCATCCTTGTCCCACGAGCCTCATAATCTCCTGATAACTGCTTGACGACCAACTGAGAGTCACTGTAAACAATCAACTTCTTTACTTCTAGACTCTTCGCCAGCCGAACTCCTGCCAACACTGCTTCATACTCGGCCTCGTTGTTTGTAGCCTTAAATCCAAACCTGATGGCCTGCTGCACCTTGAATCCCTCTGGACTTGTCAAGATAATCCCTGCCCCACTAACATTTACCGTAGAAGACCCATCTACATACAGTGTCCATGCATTCTGACCGTGCTGAAGAACTGCAACTGCTCGATCAGATATCTCAGCTTCTGGTAACTCAGCATCTGCTTCGGTGAATGAACATTCCACCATAAAATCGGCCAAAGCTTGTCCCTTGATAGCGGTTCGGGGATGATACTCAATGAAAAACTGGGACAGTTCCATGGTCCATGCTGCTAACCTCCCCGAAACTTCTGGCTTACTCATCACCTTCTTCAGTGGTTGATCCGTGTAGACGATCAGGAGCCTGCCTTGAAAATATTGCCGAAGCTTTCGGCTAGCAATTACTAAAGCAAAAGCAGATTTTTTTAATATTTAGATACCTGGTTTCAGCATCTCTTAGGACATGGCTGACATAATAGACCGGATGCTTCTTTTCACTGACCTCCCGAATCAGCACTACTCCAACCGCTAACGAACTCGCTGTAAGGTACAAATACAAGGTCTCTGTTGGGGTAGGCTTCACCAATAGGGGGGCAAAAGACAGATAGGTCTTTATGCTTTGAAAGGTGTCTTCACATTCCGAAATCCATTAAAATGTCTTCGCATTTTTCGGTCCCTTCAGTGTGTTGAAGAATGGTAAGCATCTCTCTGCTGATTTGGGCATGAACCTCCTTAAAGCTACAATCCTACCGGTTAGACGTTGAACGTCTTTGAACGACTGAGGAGTCTTCATGTCTAGAATAGCCTGGATTTTCTCCGGATTGGCTTCAATGCCCTCTGACTGACCAGATAACTCAGGAATTTCCCTGCACCGAGTCCAAAGGTACACTTAGTAGGATTGAGCCTCAACTTGCGATGGCGGACTGTCTAAAAGCACTCCTCCAGATCATCTAAATGCTTCTGAGTCGTTGTGCTCTTCACGATCATGTCATCTACATACACCTCCATGTTCCTTCCCAACTGCTTCTGGAAGATAAAATTCATCATTCTCTGGTAGGTGGCTCCAGCATTAATCAGGCCGAAGGTCATCTTCTTATAGGCGTACACCAAACGGTGTGTGATGAATGCTGTCTTTGGAATGTCCTCCTCGCACATGGAAATTTGGCGATAACCTGAAAAAGCATCCATAAAGCTTAGTAGTGCATACCCCGAAGTCGCATCAATAAGTTGGTCAATATGGGGTAAAGGATAGAAGTCCTTCGAACAAGCTTTATTCAGGTTGGTGTAGTCGATGCAAACTCGCCATTTTCCATTCTGCTTCTGTACCAACACTACATTTGCCATCCACTCCGGATAGTCTATCTCGAAGATGAAGTCAGCAACTATCAGCTTCGCGATCTCTTCATCAATGATCCTTTGTCGTTCAGGTGCAAAGATCCGTCTTTTCTGCCAAACTGGCTTCTTTGATGGATCCACATCCAGCCGATGCTCGGCAATCTTTCGACTGATCCCGGGCATTTCCTGTGGCTCCCATGCAAAGATATTCGCATAACAGCGAAGAAGTTCCATAAGATTTGTCCGAAGAGGTTCCGGTAAACCTGAACCAATCTTCACAGTTTTGTCCTTCTTTCCAAGGACCAGCTCGATCTCCTCTGTATCTCCTGTGGGAATGACCAACGGCTCCGAACTTCTTTCAGTAAAGGGTTCGATCTCGATTGCCATGGTTTGTTTCTGCTTGCTGACCCCTACTCTTGAGGAAATGACAGCATTCCGATAACAGCATCGGGCCAGATCCAAATCCCCTGCTACCTCTCCCACTCCATGTGCCGTAGGAAACTTGATTTTAAAATGAGGGATGGAAGTCACTGCTTGGAGAGCCATCAAGGTAGGTCTTCCCAGTATGGCGTTGTAAGCCGAATCTACATACACAACATAAAATTTACATATTATTTCTACCTGCTGAGGAGCCGTACCGAAGACCACTGGGAGTTTAATAGTGCCTGCAACCCTGACTGGGTCGTTGCTAAAATCGTACAAAGGAGCCTCCTGCCCAACCTCCATCTTTCGTCCATCAAGATGCATCCTATGATAAGCATGGGCATACAGAATGTCCACCGAAGACCCGTTGTCTATCATCATTCGTTTCACATCCATCGAACCCACTTGTGCAGTGATCATCAACGCTCCTTCATGTGGTTCGATGGGCTTCGAAGGATAATCTGCATCGGTAAAAGAGATAACAGTTCCGGGAAATGCTCTGTCGGTCTTCGGGGGAGTGCCCGCCACGGACATGACTGAATCTAAATATCATCTCCTCTTCTTCCCTACTATTTTACCAGCTGTCCCACCGGTTATCACATCGACGACGTGCCTTGGCGGTGGTATTGGAGCATTTTGGACGGGTGGAACCATTTGAACCGTTTGAACAGTACGATCCACATTCTGCTGATCTTGTCGGTCCCTCCCTGCCATATACTGAACCAACAAACCGCTTTGAATCTTCTTCTCCACAAAATCTTTCAGATTGCAACACTCATTAGTATCATGGCCCGCGGCTTGATGATAGCCACAATATTTTCGAGAGTTGCCCTGTCCTGTAATTATCGCGAGGTGGCTCGAAGAATGGCTGGTTCCTGATCTGGTCCAAAATCACTGACCTATCTGTATTCAGTCTGGTGTAAACCTTATTCACTTTAGGGGCGGACGCAGGTGGATGACTATTCCCCTGTCGCCATGAGTTGTTATACTTCTTCGAACTGCCCTCTGGCCGATCATTATATCCCCCCGTCTTCCTCTGATCGCCTTCAGTCTTAGGAATATCTGCCTTTTTCATTTGGTCCGAGGAAGGACGCTTCAGGCTATTCATGGCCTCTTCCACAACAATATAACCCTCTGCCTTGTCGAAAGCTTCTGCTAGGCTCTTCGGATGATGGAACATCAGTTTCTTCACTAGCTTTTCAGACTTCACCAGATCTAACCCATTCTGAAATAACCCTACCGCCTGGAGATCATTTAAGTCGGACACCTGACCAACTGCTTCTCTGAATCTCTTCACATATTGGCCTAAGGATTCGTTGGTGAACTGTCTGACCTGGGCTAAATAACCCGTAGGTTTTTCTCTTCTTCGGTTGCTCCCAAAGCGGGCATGGAACTTGTCACAGAGCTCGGTCCAAGAGGAAATTGAATCTGACGGTAAAGTTCCCATCCATTGCCTCGCATCTTTTCTTAGTGTTGTAACAAACGTGTGACACTTGGCAGCATCAGTAAAGTCATAATAATCCATCAGTCGATCGAACACCTGGCTATGGTCATAAGGATCTCCAGATCCGTCGTAACTCTCCATCCGGGGTAGCTTCTTAGTGACGTCTGCCTTTTCCTTAAGAATGTTCGAGGAGAAAGGAGATGCCTTCTTCCCTGGGGTGTCCTTCGCCTGTTGGAACTCTGTTAACTGCCTTCTAAGCTCTTTCAATTCTTTTGCCAAAAAATTTACACCTTCTGCCTGCGAGGAGACTTCTATCTCCTGGGCAAACTTCTGATCCCGAACAGACTGGCCTCTTCCATCTAACCCCGCTGCCTTTGTTGGACTCCTGGATCTACTCCTGCGTACAAGTCTATCCTCATGTCGAGAATACTCACGTGGATGCTCTCTCCTTCTGGTTTCTGGCGCGATTTCCCTTGACCTACTCATTTGCCTGTCGTCGTCTCGATGCTGAGAATCAACGACCATTAGTGCCTTCTTCGAGGCCAAGGGAGTTCTGTTCCTTGACCTCCTTCTGTCGCGAGAACGACCCCTAGATACGTGTACAGAATGCTCCGGCTCTTTCCCCTCTCGCCGTTGCATTTCCTTATGCCTACTCCGTCTTTCGGACTGTATATGCCTGGATGTCTTGTGACGCCCCCAAAATAGGTATACAACACCCATTCTGAGTCGCCAAAATACATGATACAGAAATAACTACATCTTTACTGTTACAACATAAGAACTGTGAGTTTAAATACAAATATTGTCATCTAGACAATATCCACACTCAAATAAGTCCTCATCACAATTATTGATACATTATTTCACAAAAATAGTGAGGACTACTAAAATAACTTCTAGAACCATCATTCCATACCCCGACTAGTACTCACTACATTCTCGCCTCCTGAGAAAAATGGAACAAAAAGAAAAAGGGTGAGCTCAACTAGCCCAGTAAAGAACATTATGACTAAGATAATACAGAACAAATTATCGTTAGTCTTCAACAGGAAAAATCTAATAGAATACAATAGACAACAAGTTTTAAATCAATAACTGCAGCGGAAACAGCAAACCATTATAAGAGTCAAGTAGAGAATGAGTTCTACTATCTTCTAAGATTTAAAAGTCCATCATCAATATTTTATCCCTGTAACAACAATCAATAACCATCTTTAATCAAATATTCATCTTTGCACTACAGGCCAAAGATATTCATTTGTATCACCAGTCGGTCATGTTCATCTCAATACCTGTTCATCTTTGCACTACGGGCCAAAGATATTCATTAGTTAATCATTCATCTTTGCTCTACAGGCCAAAGATATTCAGTAATATCATCATTTAGGACTGAGGATGATGAAAAAATATCTTAAAGAAAACGAATCCAGTGAAACAAAATAACAAATATTAAGGATTCGTATTTCGATTTATCCATGTCCAAAAATACCTTATAATTATTCATAGTGAAGTAAAATTCAAGAATGATCAAAACATGGATACAATCAAAGCTAGTACTCAGAATAGATATTTTGGACGAAAAGAAGAAAATTTTATTTTCGGTGAATAGTAACTCGTGAATAGTAACTCATGAATAGTAACTCATGAATAGTAACCCCGGCGTGAAAAGTTTTAAATTTGATAAAAAATTCCAACCAATATTTCGGCATAATGATATTGAAGAAATAATATCATTTTCGAATAAAATAACATCCCTTACCTCGTAAAGACAGTACTTCTGGTCGGAATACCGGTATAAGACTGAAAGAAACTTGCTCTGATGAATAGAACTCTCAAAGTATCTAAATACTCACAAAATACACTCAATAATCTAGAGAGAGAAAGAGAGAAAACTTGTTTCTGGTGTGATTTTCAATTCTAACTTAAGCATCTATTTATAGGAAAATGCTAGAACGCCAAAGGAGACTAAATAACAAAATATTATAATTACAAAACTCATTTCTACGCATGCCAATTCAGCCACCAGCCATCCTTGACCCAAATTAGCAGCCCACATGTGTTAGAATAAAAGTGGGTCCCACCCATAATTAATAAAAATTATTTTATTTTCCAAAACTTTAATAATTCATAGAAAATAACCCTTTTATCAGAAAATTCAAATCTCGCGACTTTTTATAGAAAATTCAATTCTCTACAACTTTGCAGAAGAAAGTTTTTCCAAATTCCAAACAGAAATTGACCGAAATCCATAAACGGGCGATTTTACAGGCTATAATCAAATTTCAGTCAAGAAATGGGGTCCACCGACACACAAAATATGTGTTAATCATTTAATACAAAAAAAAAATACTCTTCCTCCTCATATACTCATATATCCCACATTCATTGTAAAACTATCACCATTATTATATTATTAAATGAATTATTTTATCAGAAAAGATAAAATATCATTTTTTAATAATTGTCACTTAAAATTTTCTCCATCTATATCCACATAAAATTAATATTTTCCTCATCATATAAATCAATAATTAATTATTCACAAATAATATTACAGAATCACAGTACTGGCAACCAGGCAATTCCCAGGAAAGAGGGGGCTTTCCAATAAGGATTTCTCCTTATTGGCGCGCAATTAGATGACCAAACCTCTCCTTAGACAGAACTTTCTAGACATTGCCAATAATGTTATCTAATAATATTATTCAAATAATATGAATTATTGATCTGATAATGGAAAATACTGTGTAGTGACAATTATTGAAACAACAGTAATATAAAATATCAACGCAGCAATTATTGAATCAATAAAATAAAATACTGAACAGTAATTACTGTAACCATTATTGAGTAGTGCCTTCTTACGTAAGAATCAATAATTGGTGCAATACAGTGTGCTACTGTACAACAACGCGTATTACTGTATTTTAACCACCGGGTATTCCAACAGTATTAACGGTAACAACTACGCCGTTATTTATAAACAACTTATACTTGTCGTTTTCTTCATCCAATCGCTTTCCGTTATGGGGCCCACAAAAGACTGCGCCGTCGTACGAATATTCTCCGACAGAAAGAATATTCCACGACCAAACGAATATTCCCCGACAACAATGAATATTTTATAACCACCTGTTTATTTGAAATATTTGCGCATTTTACCCATAACTAACCTCGTTAATCAATTTAACCCTTACTATTTCAAAATAATAAATAGAGGGAATTTAAATTTCATTTAATAATAATTTGGGGTCTTACAACCTCCCCTCCTTATGAAATTTCGTCCTCGAAATTGACGTACGTACCTGGTGTTTCGAAAAGATGAGGATACCTCGCTTTCATTTCCGTTTCTAACTCCCAGGTCATTTCCTCAATAGCATGGTTTCTCCACAAAACTTTTACTTGTGGTATGACCTTCGTGCGTAGGACATGCTCCTTTCTATCTAAAATCTTGACAGGTACCTCCTCGTACGTTAAGTCTTCAGCTATCTCGTCCGGTTCTAACTCAATAACGTGGTCTGGGTCTTTCACATATTTACGTAACACAGATATATGAAAAATATTATGAACACGAGACATACTTGGAGGTAACGCGAGTCTATAGGCCACATTTCCTACTCGGTCAAGAATCTGAAATGGACCAATAAATCGTGGATTGAGCTTTCCTCTCTTCCCAAATCTTGTAACTCCTTTCCATGGAGCCACACGCAACAATACATGATCCCCAATGTCAAATTCCACGTCCTTTCGATGAAGATCCGCATAACTCTTTTGTCGATCCTGTGCCGTTTGTATACGTTGTCGAATCGTTTAGATCTTCTCTGTAGTCATTCGTACCAACTCTGGTCCTAGCAACGTTGCTTCTCCCACCTCATCCCAACATACTGGAGAGCGACACTTTCGTCCATATAATGCTTCAAATGGGGCCACACCTATACTTGCCCGATAACTGTTATTGTAGGAGAATTCCACCAATGGTAGGTACTTATCCCAACTCCCTTTGAAATCTAGGACACAAAGTCTTAATAGATCTTCAAGGGTTTGAATAGTCCTCTCTGATTGTTCGTCTGTTTGAGGATGGTATGCCGAACTAAATCGCAAATCTGTGCCCATAGCTTTTTGCAAGCTAACCCAAAATCTTGAAGTAAATCTTGGGTCACGATCCGAAACTATGGATACTGGCATGCCATGCAGTCTCACAATCTCATCTACGTATATACGAGCAAGATGTTCAAGGGAATAAGTCTCCCGTATCGGCAAGAAATGAGCAGACTTAGTTAATCTATCAACAATAACCCAAATAGCATTTATGCCTTGAGAAACCGTGGGAAGACCCGTAACGAAATCCATGGTAATGTGTTCCCACTTCCATTTCAGAATCTCAAGTGGTTGCAATGGACCCTTTGGCACTTGATGTTCCGCCTTTACACGTTGACAAGTTAAACACCTCGAGATAAACTTTGCAATCTCTCTCTTCATATTATTCTACCAAAATGTATGTCGAAGATCACGATACATTTTGGTACTTCCAGGATGGATTGCAAATGGTGTATTCTGTGCTTCCATCATGATCTTGTACTTCAAATCAGAATCGTTAGGAACACAAAGTCTGGAGTGGACTCGAAGTATTCCTTCTTCATCGATTCTTGCTTCTGGAATAGCACCTTCTTGCACTTTCTTCTTCATACGCATCAGCTCCGGGTCTGTGATTTGAGCAACTTTAACTTTATCAATTAAAGTTGGTTCTATGCGTATACTTGACATCATCGCACTCGTTCCTACATAAGATCTTCTGCTCAACGCGTCAGCTACCACGTTTGCTTTTCCAGGATGGTATTGAATAGTGTGGTCGTAATCTTTCAACAGCTCGAGCCAACGTCGTTGCCGCATGTTGAGTTCTTTTTGAGTGAAGAAATATTTGAGGCTTTTATGGTCTGAATAAATCTCCACTTTCTCCCCATATAGATAGTGCCTCCAGATCTTTAGCGCGAAAACGACTGCTGCCAACTCTAGATCATGAGTAGGATAATTTCTCTCATATTCTTTAAGTTGTCGCGAGGCATAGGCTATAACTTTTCCACGTTGCATGAGAACACATCCTAGCCCTTTGCCTGAAGCATCGCTGTAGATAACAAATCCATCCGAATCAGATGGTATGGTCAAAACAGGTGCCGAAATGAGTCTTCTCTTAAGCTCTTGAAAACTCTTCTCGCATTCCTCGCTCCATACGAATTTGATATCTTTCCGAGTTAGCTGAGTTAACGGGGTAGCGATTCGAGAAAACCCTTCCATGAATCTCCGATAATAACCAGCTAAGCCCAGAAAGCTACGTACTTCAGTCACCGTCTTTGGTTGCTCCCAACTTTGTATTGCTTCAATCTTCGTCGGGTCAACAGATACTCCATGTTTTGACACCACGTGCCCTAGGAATGCCACTTCCTCAAACCAAAACTCGCATTTCTTCAACTTATCATATAACTTGTTTTCACGCAGCCTTTGGAGTACCAGCTTCAAATGATGCTCATGATCTTCACGGCTTTTGAAATATATGAGGATGTCATCAATAAAGACAACAACGAACTGATCCAAATAATCCTTGAATACTCGGTTCATCATATCCATGAAAACCGCAGGAGCATTAGTCAATCCAAAAGACATGACTAGGAATTCATAATGCTCGTACCAAGTTCTGAAGGTAGTCTTTGGAATATCCTCAGTTTTAACCTTCAGCTGATGATATCCAGAACGAAGATCGATCTTTGAAAAGAATTGTGCTCCTTGTAACTGGTCAAACAGGTCATCAATACGAGGTAGTGGATACCTATTCTTAATAGTGACATGGTTTAATTCCCGGTAATCAATACAAAGTCGCATACTCCCATCTTTCTTCTTTACAAATAAAAAAGGAGCACCCCAAGGAGATGTACTAGGACGAATGAAACCGATGTCCAACAATTCTTGTAGTTGGACCTTTAACTCCTGAAGTTTAATAGGAGCCATTCGATATGGGGTTTTAGAAATGGGCTTTGTACCAGGTTCAAGATCAATAATGAATTCAATTTCACGTTTCGGGGGTAGACCGGGAAGTTCTTCAGGAAATACGTCAGGAAAGTTAATAACAACAGGAATATTATTCAAATTTGACGTGTCTTTATTCAAATCCATAACATGGGCTAAGAAAGCATGACATCCGTTTTTTAATAAACGAATGGCTTTATGGCTTGATATAACAGTGATTGATTTTAATGGCTTAGTTGCTTGAATTCGTACAACAGGTTGGTTAGGAATATGAAAACTAACAACCTTACGAAAACAATCAATTTTGGCATGATGAGTAGTTAACCAATCAATCCCTAAAATCACATCAAAAGCAAGTATCTTTAAAGAGATAAGGTCAACAGGTAATGTGATGGTGCCAACTTGGATCAAATAAGATTTATAAACAGTGGATGTGATGAAAGTTTCTCCTAACGGAGTTTCCACAGATAAATCAAAGTCTAACTTCTCCGGAGTCAAGTTTAAACGTTGAGCACAAGCAGGAGAGATAAAAGAATGGGTAGAACCGGTATCTAATAAGGTATAAACTTCACATGAATTTATGATTAGCTTACCCGTGATCACCTCGTTTGGGTTCCTCGCATGTTGACCAGTCACGACAAACGCTCTTCCAGGAACCGTTGACTTTATCTTTTTTGGGGTAGCTTTTTGAGTCACCATCCCCGCTGGACTTGGTTTTGCTACAGTGCAATCTCGAGCGATATGTCCTTCCTTTCCACAATTATAACATACCTTAAACTGTTGTGGGCAGTTTGGGCTGATATGTCCTTCTTTTCCGCACTTATAGCATATAATCGGTGGTCGTTCTCCTCCCTTAGAACCAGTTGTTGCTGGTACTGACGTCTTCGTATTGTCATTGTTGAATCTCTCTTTTTAAAATCTCCACCGACTCGCTTCTTCTATTTTTATAGCCACGATTACCACCAGAGTGGTTGTCGTTCTTGTCTGTATTTTTCTTTCTCCGCTGGTTATCATTGTTCTGATGACTGTTGTCACCGATATGATCCTGGTTGTGGTCCCTCAGTTGACCGTACTCGTTATCTCGCTCTAATAATTGAGCCCTGTTAACAACATCTGAATAGAGAGAAAATTTATGAGAAATGAGATATTGACGTATGCCGGGTTTCAAACCTCTCAGAAACATCCTCGTCATACGTTCCTCATTCTCCACCAAATGAGGTGCAAACCTGGACAACTCTGCAAACTTTGCCTCGTACTGAGATACCGTCATATTATTCTGCTCTAATCTAATAAACTCTACCTCCTTCATATGACGAATACTTTCAGGAAAGTACTTATCATTGAACAGTTTCTGAAATGTCTCCCAAGACATGCTGAGTGCGGCTGGATGGGTACGCTTCACAGACTCCCACCAGTAGTCTGCCTCGCCACGAAATATAAAGGTGGCGAATGGAACCTTCTGTTCTTCCGTGCATCCCAAGACATCGAATATCTTGGTAATTTGCTTGACCCACGTTTCCGCCATAATCGGATCTGGCTTTCCCTTAAATTCTGGTGGTCCCAATTCTTTGAACTGTTTGGCTGTGACAAATCGTGAATTGCTATCATTTCCTCCTGTATTTTGAACACGAGTCTCCCTCGTCTGGTTTTGCATGAATTGCAAAAAACTTCTAAACATTCCATCGTTCATCATTTGCTCATTGGTGTTGTTCACAGGAGAAACATTGCCAGCCTGTTGCACGTTCTCCTCGTTGGTAAGCACCGGTGTCTCCACGGTCTCATTTACTCCACTGTTAACATTCTCAGTCGACATTCTCAAATACTGCCATAAAACAAGGGTTAATTAAATAAATTAACAAATCACATAATACCCCTATATTATGACTGACCAATAAATAAGCTTAGGTAGGACACACTAGCGAAGGATTTATTCGTCTCTCCCCTCCTAGTTCTATTCTTCTATCTCCGCCAGAGATCATATCCCTAAGCTCTGATACCAACTGTGACGCCCCCAAAATAGGTATACAACACCCATTCTGAGTCGCCAAAATACATGGTACAGAAACAACTACATCTTTACTGTTACAACATAAGAACTGTGAGTTTAAATACAAATATTGTCATCTAGACAATATCCACACTCAAATAAGTCCTCATCACAATTATTGATACATTATTTCACAAAAATGGTGAGGACTACTAAAATAACTTCTAGAACCATCATTCCATACCCCGACTAGTACTCGCTACATTCTCGCCTCCTGAGAAAAATGGAACAAAAAAAAAAGGGTGAGCTCAACTAGCCCAGTAAAGAACATTATGACTAAGATAATACAGAACAAATTATCGTTAGTCTTCAACAGGAAAAAATCTAATAGAATACAATAGACAACAAGTTTTAAATCAATAACTGCAGCGGAAACAGCAAACCATTAGAAGAGTCAAGTAGAGAATGAGTTCTACTATCTTCTAAGATTTAAAAGTCCATCATCAATATTTTATCCCTGTAACAACAATCAATAACCATCTTTAATCAAATATTCATCTTTGCACTACAGGCCAAAGATATTCATTTGTATCACCAGTCGGTCATGTTCATCTCAACACCTGTTCATCTTTGCACTACGGGCCAAAGATATTCATTAGTTAATCATTCATCTTTGCTCTACAGGCCAAAGATATTCAGTAATATCATCATTTAGAACTGAGGATGATGAAAAAATATCTTAAAGAAAACGAATCCAGTGAAACAAAATAACAAATGTTAAGGATTCGTATTTCGATTTATCCATGTCCAAAAATACCTTATAATTATTCATAGTGAAGTAAAATTCAAGAATGATCAAAACATGGATACAATCAAAGCTAGTACTCAGAATAGATATTTTGGACGAAAAGAAATTTTTTTTATTTTCGGTGAATAGTAACTCGTGAATAGTAACTCGTGAATAGTAACTCACGAATAGTAACCCCGGCGTGAAAAGTTCCAAATTTGATAAAAATTTCTAACCAATATTTCGGCATAATGATATTGAAGAAATAATATCATTTTCGAATAAAATAACATCCCTTACCTCGTAAAGACAGTACTTCTGGTCGGAATACCGGTATAAGGCTGAAAGAAACTTGCTCTGATGAATAGAACTCTCAAAGTATCTAAATACTCACAAAATACACTCAATAATCTAGAGAGAGAAAGAGAGAAAACTTGTTTCTGGTGTGATTTTCAATTCTAACTTAAGCACTTATTTATAGGAAAATGCTAGAACGCCAAAGGAGACTAAATAATAAAATATTATAATTACAAAACTCATTTCTACGCATGCCAATTCAGCCACCAGCCATCCTTGACCCAAATTAGCAGCCCACATGTGTTAGAATAAAAGTGGGTCCCACCCATAATTAATAAAAATTATTTTATTTTCCAAAACTTTAATAATTCATAGAAAATAACCCTTTTATCAGAAAATTCAAATCTCGCGACTTTTTATAGAAAATTCAATTCTCTACAACTTTGCAGAAGAAAGTTTTTCCAAATTCCAAACAGAAATTGACCGAAATCCATAAACGGACGATTTTACAGGCTATAATCAAATTTCAGTCAAGAAATGGGGTCCACCGACACACAAAATATGTGTTAATCATTTAATACAAAAAAAAATACTCTTCCTCCTCATATACTCATATATCCCACATTCATTGTAAAACTATCACCATTATTATATTATTAAATGAATTATTTTATCAGAAAAGATAAAATATCATTTTTTTAATAATTGTCACTTAAAATTTTCTCCATCTATATCCACATAAAATTAATATTTTTCTCATCATATAAATCAATAATTAATTATTCACAAATAATATTACAAAATCACAGTACTGGCAACCAGGCAATTCCCAGGAAAGAGGGGGCTTTCCAATAAGGATTTCTCCTTACTGGCGCGCAATTAGATGACCAAACCTCTCCTTAGACAGAACTTTCTAGACATTGCCAATAATGTTATCTAATAATATTATTCAAATAATATGAATTATTGATCTGATAATGGAAAATACTGTGTAGTGACAATTATTGAAACAACAGTAATATAAAATATCAACGCAACAATTATTGAATCAATAAAATAAAATACTGAACAGTAATTACTGTAACCATTATTGAGTAGTGCCTTCTTACGTAAGAATCAATAATTGGTGCAATACAGTGTGCTACTGTGCAACAACGCGTATTACTGTGTTTTAACTACCGGGTATTCCAACAGTATTAACGGTAACAACTACGCCGTTATTTATAAACAACTTATACTTGTCGTTTTTTTCATCCAATCGCTTTCCGTTATGGGGCCCACAAAAGACTGCGCCGTCGTACGAATATTCTCCGACAGAAAGAATATTCCACGACCAAACGAATATTCTCCGACAACAATGAATATTTTATAACCACCTGCTTATTTGAAATATTTGCGCATTTTACCCATAACTAACCTCGTTAATCAATTTAACCCTTACTATTTCAAAATAATAAATAGAGGGAATTTAAATTTCATTTAATAATAATTTGGGGTCTTACATGTCTCGTCTCTCAATTCGGCCACCCGAAGCATTTGTTCAGCTATATCTTCTCTCTTTTTTAAAAGGACTTCTAAGGCCCTATCCGCTTTGTCTGCCATTCTCGCCAACTTGACAGCTCTGTCCTCCCGATCACTTCAATGATGAGTCTTGGTCGGTGAACCTTCTGCTCGCCCTCGACTATGATCTTGCTCTTTATCTGTATCAAAGACCAGCCTCCGTCTGGCTTTACCATGAATCGTCGGACGAAGATCCCCCGAATCGTACTTGGAGGCCGTACTATCGTGAGCACTTTTAGAAGGACCCAAACGATCCTTTACCGAAATACGGGGCAACGACGAGCTCACAGCCATCACCTGCCCTTCGGGTATTGGCGTTCTACTCTTCCCCATGAACACTGACGTAGAACGGCTACAACGTATGTGATTGGAAAATACTCAGACACTAGAACTCAGCCCTCCTTCTAGCGCCAATGTTAACGCCAAGATCTTTGATGACGTCCCAATCACGTAAGACGCCCTAATCCTGCACAGTAAACACAGTCAACACCAAAAGCTTGACGGCTGGACCGTCGGGGGATAGCTCCGGCGTGAGAGTCAGTACATGCCGTTCAAGGTTTAACAATGGAGGATAAAATATCTAGTGTCTCTAGAGAGATGAAAATTGTGGGTCGTGTGTATGCGTACCTTTTCATGAAGTCTTTCTTCCTAGGTTATAGTCTCTCACCCGGTTTACCGTGCCACCCACTACCCTTTGACACATCCCCCCACTCCTCAGTGATCTCTGCCGACTGCATGCAGGTTGTCACCTTTTTCCCACTGTGCATGCCGCCGGCCGGATAAAATCCCATCCACATTAATGATCTGCAGACCTTTGGTCAACAGCCTTCCTTTTTCATCATTACAAGTCAAAGATAGAAATATTAAAAGATCTAATGGACCAATCCATTGACCCGGCCCAATATTAAGAAGATATAATATGAAAATTAGGCCCAATCTTCAAGATCCAATAGGGGAGATCCAATAGACTAATTGGATAGTTAAATCCAATCTCCAAGGCCCAATAGGAGAAATATCATGACCCAACAGGTATATATTCTGCATGTTTATATTATTTTCATTTAATAATATTATCTTTTTAATTCTCACATATATACGGACTAATGATTTTTATTTTAAATTCTATCAACAAGGTGGCGAGTGGACTAGCGATAGCGATGGCGATGGCGATCGGAGGGACGACGACACTGATTTTCATACACTAGAGCAACATCATCGTCCACCTCCGCCCGATGATGATCTGACTACTAGTTTATAGTTCATTTGTATTCATTTTATTCATTCAACTAAATAGCATTTGTACATGTTGTAGTCTAATTGCGTAGTTTTGTAGATCATATTGTATATAATTTATGGCACATTAGCTTATATTTGTAATTGTTGATGATTTAGTATATCATTTGTAATTGTTAGTTGTTGATGATGAGATGATACAGGTTACAACTATATATATATATATATATATATATATATATATATATATATATATATATATATATGTCTGTCTATATTAGGATAAAACAGGTTACAGGTACAGAAATGAGTTTAAACACCTGGAATTACACTTTTAAAAATATTATTAAAAAAGGTTATTTTCGACGGAATAAGGTATTTTCGACGGATATTCCGTCGGATTTAGATTTTCAAAAATCATATTCTTCGTCGAAAATAACTTAATTCTGAGCGAATATTCCGTCCGAATTAGTAGTTAAATACTTTTAAAAAAAATGCTACTTTTCCGTCAGAATTAAGTTATTCTCGAAGGATAATCTGTCGGAATTAGAAATTAAATGGTTTTTAGGAAATCCAATTTTCCGTCGGAAATATCTTATTTTCGAGGGAACATCCATCGAAGATAAGTCAACTCCATATTCGACGAATAAATTTTGTCGTACTATTTCCCTCAAAAATGCCTTATTTCCAACGGAACTCCGTCGGATATAATTCAGTCGGAAATATGGGCATTACGACAGAATTTTTGACGGACCTTATCTCCGATGCGTGTATATACGACTGAAGTTCCGACAAAATATTCTGTAGGAAATAAGCTTATTCCGACGAAATATGCTTAATTTCAACTAAAAATTCCGTCGAGATTAAGGTTTTTTCTTGTAATGTGTAGGATAAATTTATAGATATATCTTTTTTATCCCCTCCTTCTCCAACATAGGCCCACCTAGCAATTTCCCATGCTCCTTTATTTATCTCTGTTTTTCACTATCAATACCTCCTTAGAAAGTGAAACTGAGATGAGTTCCTCTTTATCTCTCACATAAGAGCTCTTCTACGCGGACATGAAATTGGACCTAAATGTATTTAAATTTTACTTATTTGTAATGGGAGGTCAAAATACAAATAGGTGAAATTCAAATACACTCGGGTCTAATTTTCTTATCCAATTTTCATGTCCAAAGAGTTTTTGCTCACATAAACTCACTTTCCATTAAAAGTGTAAACGAGTCGAACCGAAGCGAACAAAGAGCTGCACGAATTACTCGATGCATTAAATTCATACTTGAATTCGACTCGAACTGTATTTAAAAAATTCTACTCAGATTCGACTCAACTCAAATATTTATTAGGAAATTGATATTTTCACAACACTTTTTGATATTTACACATGAAAAGTGTCGCTATAGATGTATAGCAATGGTGAAAACCGTCGTTATAGGATCTATAGCAATGATTTTTATGTGAAAATATCATTTTCTGTTATGAATTTATCAGTTTCCCATTTATTATTCAAATTCGATCCGACTAGGATCGAATTATATTCAAACTACTTGTGAACTTCAAATTAAAGATGGAATTCGAGTCTCCACATAATAACTAGCTTTTTAATAAATATAATTATACTTTGAATTTGTTATTTTACTTATAAAGGAGAAAATATATTTACTATTACACTTTACAAATATAAAATCATAATTAAAATTAAAAAAACAAAACCAAACAATAATTAATTATCTTAATTTGATTTAATTTTGTATATATTATAAGAAAATGTATTGAGTGTCTAATAGAACATGTATCAATTGAATATGTATCCAATCACAATCGAGAATTCGAGTAGTTTTAATCTTAAACGTGTCGAGTATAACCTTGCTCAGATTTTACTCATATTTTTTTGAATTATTTTTTATTCTCAAATTTAGATTATATTATTAAGAAATTCGAGTCTCGCTCGTATTTTTTTTAGTCAAGTCCGAATCAAGCCCGAACTGTTTGGTTTATTTACAAGCTTACTTTCCATACACTTCTCTCAGGACAAAATACTTCAAATTCCAAAAATATAAAATAGATTGTAATTTTAAAGAATAGTTTAAAAAATTGTAGTCTTTGTTGAATTAAATTTTACTACTCCATCCGTCCAAGTTTATATCTGTCGTTGTCTAAATTTACTTGTCCTAATTTCTTTTTTGAATTATTCAAATCTAATTGTCATCTTTCCTATTTAATATTATTTTTAACATTACTTTTTTAAAATTATCCTCATTTAACTTTTAAAAAAATCATTAAAAATAACATGACATACGTTAACAATATTAACATTCACATTGAGAGCACAATCATACAACCCTTTTACTCACTCCTTCCCGACTGCAGGCCCACCTAGCAATTTTCCCTCCTTTTTTTCTCCCTCTTTTTCTCACTCTATTAATACCTCCTTAAAAAGTAGTAAAACTGAGGTGAGTTCCTCTTTTTATCTCTCATATAAACTCACTTTCCACTCACTTCTCTCAATATAAATATAAGATAGATTGTAATTTAAAGGAATTATTTAAAAAAATTGCAGTCTTTGTTTAATTAAATTTTACTACTCCATCCGTTCAAGTATTTTTGTCATTGTTTAAAAGTACACGCCTATTAAAAAAAAGTTTTCATCTCTAAATTACTCATCTTAACTAATTTATTATTTTTATTTAATTTCCTAACCTTTTTTTCTTGGAACAATAAAATAAAGAAGAGAGAAAGGGGAAAACAAACAAGTAGTAAGATTGTGCTTTCAATGTGAAAGTCAATATTTTTATTACGTTTTTCAATATATCTCGTGTTATTTTTAATGATTTTTTTAAAAGTTAAATGAGGATAATTTTGAAAAAGTAATGTTAAAAATAATAGGAAATAGAAAAGAGAATAAATAGATTTGGACAATTCAAAAAGAAAATTAGGACAAATAAACTTAGACTAATGGAGTAGTAAAATTTAATTCAACAAAGACTACAATTTTTAAAACGATTACTTAAAATTACAATCTATTTTATATTTTTAGGAATTGGAAGTATTTTTTCTTGAGAAGTGTATGGAAAGTGAGTTTATGCGAGAGATAAAGAAGAACTCAACTCATTTTTACTTTATAAAGAGGTAAGAGAGAGAAAAGAAAGGAGGGAAAATGAAAAGTAACGTGTAGTAATTCGTCTCATCAACAATAATTAAATATATTAGAGTACATTACAATACGAAAAATAATATATTTTATACTTTTATATATCGATTTTTTTAAATAATTATTATTGACAGTGTTTTAACTACATATTTAATATAATGAATTAATTTTATTTAATTTTATATATTAATATATATTATAATTACTAATTATAATTCCACGGAAAACTTTATATAACAGGACTCTTACGATAATTTTAATAATGTCACATGTCTAGTCACGAACCAAATTTTGTATGCATGTATTTGGTATTTCCAAATGAGATTATCATTTCAGTCTTCTAGGATGTCAAAATCATATAAAATCAATCAACCAACCAACCAAAATATCCTTGAAAAACATAGGAGTATTACTACTAAAATAAAATTTAAAAAAAACAACAACAAAATGCCCTATAAATTGAATTTCTAAAATTAATTTGATATATTTTTAACATCAAAATTTATGTGATCTATTAAATTTATAAAATAATAGAACTTATTATTAGTACTAATACTTTTAATATAGTTTATGATACTCATAACTATATTGATTAAAGTAAAATAGATTCAAATCGAAAAATATCTTAAATTACCCTAAAAATAACTAAATTAACGGTTATAATTTTTAATAGGAGAAGTAATTTATTCACTTCTACCAAATATAAATTTATATAACTTCTAAATCCATTTCAAAATTAAAAATATATTTGATTTTTTTGAGTCAGTTTAACAAATCTTAAAATTCAAAATTAACATAATTTCATAATTTTATTTAATTACGAATACAAATAATATAATTACTAGTACTTCTTAATTATTACATAATAATTTATTTATTTATAATAATATTAAAATTTTAAGTTTTATAAATTAAAAAAATTTAAATATATTTCTAATTTTGAAATAAAAAAACAAATATTACCCAAGTAAATTGACCAATAAAAGGATATTACATATATGTGGTTGTGAATCCAACTAATTATATTACCCAAGTAAATTGACCAATAAAAGGATATTAGATTATGGAAACTGATATTTTTACAATTTTTTGATATTTTAATAATAAAAGTGTCGTTATATATAACCATGATTTTGTTGCGAAAATATTATTTTGTGTTCTAGATTTACCAGTTTCCATGATATATATGTGGTTATGAATCCAACTTGCCAAAGTGTCGGTTGTTCACACTCCATTTTGGCAGTTTCCCTATAGAAGACCAGAAGAAAGAACTCGAGAATTCTGTATAAAATTCTCACTGATTTGTTGGTTCTGAGGGGGAGAAATGGCGGAATTGAAGAACAAGCAGATAGTATTGAATGATTATGTGAAGGGTTTTCCAAAAGAGACAGACTTTTCGGGACAAACTGGAACTGTAACTCTAAAGGTGCCAGAGGGTTCAAATGGGGTTTTGGTGAAGAATCTTTACTTGTCTTGCGATCCATACATGAGAAATCGCATGAAAAAGACGTTGACTCCTTCACTCCTTGTCAGATAATTTTAGATCTCCATATACTCGTATATATCTATCCTTTCAAAGAAAATTTTGATGGGTGTTTGATTATTACAAAATGTATCAAGTCTTTTAAGAATAATTTTAGAGCTTTCTAGTTGGAAATGAAAATTAAATATAGGTGTATTTGAATTTTATCTATTTATATTTTTATCCACTATCGAGAGTCAAAATATAAATAAGTAAAATTTAAATACATATGTCCAATTTCTATGTTCACATAGTTTTTGATAATTTTATGTTATAGATTGTAACCACGACTTTTAATGATAATAAAATATAGCTGATATATTATGTTTGATAAAATTAGTTGTTAAGATCTAAATAGTTTAGACATCTGAATAATATAGAGTATCTAAATAAAATTGTATCTGAATAAAAAAATGTTGTTTGATACTTATTTTTTCAAAATATCTTAATAACATGTTTTTACTATTTTAACCCTTCTTCTTCTTCTTCTACCTCACCCATTCGGGCCACCTCCACCCCACCCCACCTCCCTCCCTTCTCCCTTCTCCCCTCTCCCCCATCCCTGCCCCACCCTCCCCCCCATCCCCGCCCCACCCACCCCCCTCCTTCCTCCCTCCTCCTTCCTCCCCCGCCCTCGCCCCACCCCTCCCCTCCCCCTCCCCCTCCCCCTCCCCCTCCCCTCCTCCCCCCGCAGATCTGGTGGTCTAGTGGTGGTCTTGGGGAAATCTGGTGGTCTGGTGGTGATCTAGTGGTGGTCTGGTAATATTAAAAATTGATAATATTGAAGAGGGTATTTGTGTCTGAAAAATAACAAGGTCATTAAGAGGCATGTCTAAATAATTTAGATTTGATTTTCTATCTCAACCATTTAGAGGCATTTAGAGGTAACAAAAAAAAAAAACATTTACCCTCTTAGCGAATAAGAGGTGGTCTATCAAGACCTCTTAAGAGGTAAACAAACAGCACCTAAGACGTTAGTGTTGTGTATGTTAAAATTATTAGATTAAATAACGGATTAATTATAAAATAAAATATGGGTTGAAATAATTTGTATCGGTAATAAATTTAAAATTAGTACAAGTAATCTTATTCAATCTATTAATATGCAGCCTACGAGCCTGTTCGGGAATGACTTATAAGTTGGTTTGTTCAACATATAAGTCATTTGTTACTATTCTCCTGTTCGGAAATGACTTATTTTTGTACTGAGTTTTAAGTCAAAAAAATAAGTAAGTATTTGTAACTACTTTTAAAATGACTTATAAGTAATTTTAAAACAAGTTAGTTTGACTAAATGTAATGTTTATTTTTCCTTTCTTTCTATTAATGTCCTTTTAGTAATCTTCTATTTAATTTTAACTTATAAGTCATTATGAGCCGAACACCATCATAACTTATTTTAACTTAATTTTTACTTATAGGTTAAATTGATATCGAACGCTTTTACTTATAAGTCACAACTTATATTTTAATTTATAAGTCATTTTAAAATAAGTCATTCCCAAACAAGCCTCAAGAGTTGTGGTGTTGTGATATATACATGATAGTAAAAAAATAATGGTAAATAAAAAACATCAATTTATGGCCCTAAATGCTTAAATGTCAATGTATCTTTAATTTTGAAACGGATTAAAAAAAAATGGAACGAAGGGTGTAGAATGATTATAATTCTAAACTAGTCAAAGTATTTCTACTTGTTACAAAACTTGAATCCTTTACATAGCATATGATTCCTTACTTCTTAATTAATTTTAGATATGTATTACTCGGAGTTATATACGTCCACTTATGTAAATATAACCAGTCCTTCAACCAGCATTTATCTCTGCCTCTTCACTTTGGAATTTATAGGTATGGGTATTTATTTGCATAGCCCAAAATGTAATATTTGATATTTTCTGCTGTAGAATTAAACTTTGTGTTTCTTACTTTGGAAACAGTTATCAAATGTAGATGAAAGAAAAGTACAATTTTTTTGGTAGGGTGTACGAGATTATCTGGATATAACAGAGACACCTAGGTTTGAGTCTTCAAACCAAGATATAGCATTGAAGTGCTGGCATTTTGTTTTTTGTTTAACTTAGATATTTTTGTCATTAGTTCAAGTCTTACCAATCAAACATAGGCAGAGCAATTGCTATCAATCAAATGGTTCATAAACTTTGCATGAATCCGCAATTGTGAACGCATACATGCACCTAGTTAAGGTGAAAATCTGAAAGCCTGAGGTGGGAATGATTAAGGAAAATGGAAATTCTGTCTTTTTTATCTTTGAGGTGATCCAAAGCTAGTTATCTTTGATAATTAGGTTGTGAAGATGTTTCTGAGGATCATAGTTTTGTATTGGTGACTCTCATTGTTAATTTCGTGCAGCCTATTGTCGGGTATGGTGTGGCTAAAGTTTTGGATTCTGGGCATCCAAACTTCAATAAAGGTGACTTGGTTTGGGGATCGACTGGTTGGGAAGAGTACACCCTCATTACAGCTGCAGAGTCTCTATTTAAAATTGAGCATACAGATGTGCCTTTTTCATACTATACAGGATTACTGGGTAAATCTTCTTACTTATTTATTGTATGATTATTAATGTGTATAACAAAGATTTTAAGAGAATGGTCATTTTACATTGTTAGTCCTATAAGTCAAGGTTGCTGGGAAGGACAGATTGGGTCTGTGTTGTTTATATTCAGATATTTGGTATTGCTAGTGGAGTTGTTCAAAGAGAGATCTCCAATTAATTGTGTTATGCTCATCTTTTTTAATAATACGTATTAATTTATGTTCTGCTAGATTTATTCTCCTCGTCTTTCTTTGGTGTTCTTGTAGGTATGCCTGGTATGACTGCTTATGCCGGTTTCTATAAGGTATGTTCTCCGAAGGAAGGCGAATCCGTTTACGTTTCAGCAGCATCGATCCAGAGCCGTTGGTCAGCTTGTTGGGCAGTTCGCAAAGCTGTTGGGCTGCTATGTTGTTGGGAGTGCAGGAACGAAAGAAAAAGTCGGTTCCCTTTAAAGTGTCTTTTCATCAAAATCCAATGCGTGTTTTTTTTGACTAAACTGATCTCAAACATAAGCAGTGATGCTCTAAACAAATTTAAATACACCTACTGTGCTGATCATGAAACTGTGACATACATACTCGCAGCATACACGATTTTCTGTATGTTTGAAACGTATTTGCTTCTTTGCTTAAGGTTGACCTGTTGAAGAATAAAATTCGGGTTTGATGAGGCATTCAACTACAAAGAAGAGCAAGACTTGGATGCAGCCCTAAAGAGGTCAGTACTTAGATTTGCTTCCATGGAAGATCATTATAACCTTATGATGCCCTAAAGGGGTCAGTACTTAGATTTGCTTCCATGAAAGATCATTATAACCCAATGAAGCATGAAGCCTCTTTTTTTTTAAGTTGAAAAAAATGGGAGTGCCGATTCAAACAAGTAACAACCTTGCTTTTGATGTATAAAGCTTGATTCTAAACTTAGTACAGAGTCCTTCCCATGTTTTTAGCATATCTGGGAGGTTATCATTGGCGTTGTAATTTTACCCTCTAAATATCTGGTCTTATTACAAGCTAGGATTATCTATTTGTTTTTCTTGCTGGCCGGTAATTAAAGAAGGAAATTATTATCTATTAGATTATTACATTAGCACACAAATATCACGTTATGCTTTTGTGTTGTTTATCAGGTACTTTCCTAATGGTATTGACATTTACTTTGAGAATGTTGGAGGAAAGATGCTTGATGCAGTACTTGTTAACATGAAAATCCATGGACGGATTGCTGTGTGCAGGTTGATCTCACAATACAACCTTGATAAGCATGAAGGTGTTCACAACTTGTTCTGCCTCATTTCAAAACGAATCCGCATGGAAGGATTTGTTGCTAGTGAATACTATCACCAGTATCCCGAGTTTCTGGAGATGGTTCTTCCTTGGAAAAAGGAAGGGAAAATAACGTACGTGGAAGACACAGCCGAAGGCCTTGAGAGTGCCCCTGCAGCTCTTATAGGGCTTTTCTCTGGCCGCAATGTTGGTAAGCAAGTGGTGGTGGTTGCTCATGAATGAGACCTTCTTGTTTTGCTAATGATAAGCCTTATCATCACCCAGACTTTGTCAAAGAAGATGGAGATAAGATGATAACATTCAAATCTAAAGGCTAAGATGATAACATTAGTTACAACAACTCTGTAATTTAAACTTCTTTGTATTTTATCATTATCTTGTACTTGCCACACTATAAATACAAGAGGCCACAAGCATTTTGAGTGAGCCAAACATTATATCTTACATGGTATCAAGAGCCATATAAAACAAACGTTTCTTTTTCCTTCCTACATATCCCATCTGAATTCTCTTATTTTTTTCCCTATCAAATGGCAGACTCCACTAGTACTAATTCTCCACCACCACTGTCGGAAAATACCACCACAACCGACTCTCCTATTTCCCAAACTCCTACTAAGCTCCACCAAAATGTTACTCTCAAACTTTCAAGGGATAATTATCTCTTATGGAAGACACAACTCGTCCCATACTTGAAAGGCCAAAATCTTTTTGGCTATGTAGACGGTACTGTCTCTTGTCCGTCTCCCACCTTCGAGGTCTCTACTTCTACATCTCCTCCTGGCAGCCAACTTAATCCTGCATATTCAGCTTGGGTTCAGCAGAATCAAATGATCTTGAGTGCCATTTTCTCCTCCATCTCCGAGGAATTGCTACTGCATATAGTGGGAGACTTTACTTCACACCAAGTATGGGATATTCTTGCCCAACTCTTCTACTCAAACTCACGAGCCCGTTCCACTCAACTGAAATATCAACTGTCTTCTATCCGGAAAGGACATGACTCTATCGATACGTACTATGACCGTATCATGTCCGTCGCCACTACCTTGGCTGCAATTGGCGAACCACTTCGCCACTCTGATCACTTGTCATATCTTCTCGCTATGCTCGACTCTTCTTTCGATGCAGTCATCACCTCTATCCATACGATGATTAATCCACCATCTCTTCCTGCTGTCTATGAACTTCTACAACGCCAAGAGGATCGCAACCGTGCCTTATAGCTTCCCATTGAGAACCCATCGTCCCACTCTGCTGTTCGGAATCCTTCCGATCAACATTATTCATTCTGCGCGCACGGACAGTGGGCGAGGTAGCTGTCATCCTTACCGTGGCACCGGGGGAGGCAGGGGGCGCACTCGCTATACCAACTCTAGCTCGTATACTCCACGATGCCAAATTTGCAAAGGAGATGGACACATGGCTGCCAAATGTGCGCTTCGATTTGATCAAAATTTTCATGGTCCCAACTCGCAGCCAGCCGCTTATGCTGCAAGTCACGCCCAATATACGCCTGTCGGCTCTTGGTTTCACGACTCTGGAGCTACCCATCATATCACAGCTGATCTAAACAATCTCAATCTCATTGTTGACCCTTATAATGGAACCGATCAACTTCAAATCGGAGATGGTGTTGGGTTAAAAATCACTCACTGTGGTAATGGTATCATCCACACTCCTACTCATGATTTTCAATTGAGTAATGTCTTACGAGTTCCACATATTTGCAAAAATCTTTTATCTATTAGCAAATTTACTCGTGACAATAATGTTTTTGTTGAGTTTCTTGCATCTTATTTTTGTGTTAAGGACGAGACCACGGGGAGAACACTGCACCGAGGAAAATGTGAAGCCGGCCTCTATCCTCTCCACCCATCTTCTCAACAACAACCGTCTGCCTTCTTTGGTGTCCGATCACCCTTGCATGTATGGCACTCTTGCCTTGGTCATTCATCATTTCCTCTTACGCATTCAATTGTTCGTCAGTACGCATCGCCATACGAAAATAAGAGAGCTTTTAACATTTGTAACTCATGTCAAATGGCTTAAAGCAAACAGCTTCCTTTTCGTTTATCTATGTCTCGTTCTGTTTTTCCTTTTGAACAATATTTTTGGATTTGTGGGTGACATCTCCCTCACCTTCAATAAATGGTAAATGCTAGTTTTTATCAATTGTTGATCATTATTCTCGTTACTAATGGATTTTTCCCTTACAGTATAAATCGGGTGCTTTTACTATTTTTGTCCAATTCCAAAATCATATTGAAAGACAATTTAATCGGAAAATTAAAGTAGTTCAAACCGATTGGGGAGGTGAATTTCGACCATTCACACAATATTTTACTACTAATGGGAATTATACACCGTCACCCTTGTCCACACACTCACCAACAAAATGGCATCATTGAACGAAAACACCGTCATATTGTCGAAACCGGTCGTGCCCTCTTGGCCGAATCTTCTACACATCTTTCTTACTGGGAAGATGCATTCAACACCGCATGTTTTCTTCTCAACCGACTACCAACTCCAGTTCTTCAAAATATTTCTCAATTCCAAAAGTTATTTCACCAAAAACCTGACTACACCTTTCTCCGTACTTTTGGTTGCCCCTGTTGGCCTTATCTCCGTCCGTACAACTGACATAAACTCGATTTTCGCTCAAAAATGTGTTTTTCTGGGCTATAGTCCTACCCATCACGGGTATAAATGTCTCGACAGAATTTAATTATACAGGAACGTGTTATTGCATAGAATAAATAGAATCAATTAATCATAATATTAAGTACTTACATGAATTGAGAGAAGTCATCTCGTATGTATCAAGCTTTCGTTGCGCTTAAGGGTGAAGGTCTTCAATTGTCTCTCTCAATCTTAAGATGGATGTATAGGTGTGTATAAAGTTCTTGAGACGACAACTGGGACCAAACCCTAACTGTTTTATTTATATAATAACTAAGGGTCAAAATCGTCCATCAAGATTATGAAACCCTAGGGCCCATTATGCCAAATACTATTAGGAATATTATTTATAGGCCACATAATTAATTACCAAACCCATAAATAAAGTTATTAAATTAATACAATATGTAAGCCCAATAATTACATAAATAGTAAAGGCCACATAAGGAATAAAATATTCTAACATTCTCCCACTTGGCCGAAATACTATTTATATACAAAACATAACGCTTACAATTATTAATTTGGCCAAGTATTAATTTAATGTCTACATCCTGTTCAAATAAAAATCACCAATGCGAATTAATACAATCTTTGTGTCACTATTAACACAAGATCCCCATTAGTTACACAATTAGTACTTTTATTAAAACAAAGATTAACATTAAGCATAACAGGTATGAATAGAGTTTACATAAGTGGTAAATGATTAAACTCATTCATATGGTCCAAAACATTACCGTACCGTTTGCTCATAAGTTCTCAAGTGTGCACCATAAAGAGAATAGCAAACCATAAACATAATGTGAAGTTCAAAACAACGAGCTCAAAATTGTTGTCTTACATCAAAATAACTTACTAATTAAGACTACCAGTTAAACCCATGCCGGCAACATGCTCTAAAAGAGTTTGGGTGGTAAGCCTTTCGTAAGTGGATCCGCTAACATATCATGCGTACAAATATATTTAATGACAACGTTTTGATCTTCAACTCTTTCCCTGACAAATAAGTACTTAGTGTCGAGGTATAGTCCAGCACCACTCGAAATGGTGTTGTTGGACAAACTAACATTAGAATTATTATCACAAAATACTTTCAATGGCCTTGAAATGGAATCTTCAACCTTGAGTCCTGAAAAAAGATTCCTTAATAATATGGCGTGACAAGTAGCATGATAACAAGCCACATATTCTGCCATCATCATGGAAGTGGTAGTTAACTCCTTCTTATGAGTTCTCCACGAAATAGGGCCTCTTGAAAGCATAAAGATGTACCCTGGTGTAGATTTCTTTTTCGTCTTTACACTTAACAAAATCAGAATCAGAATAACCAACAACTTCAAGGTTATCTGTTTTTCTAAAAGTAAGCATAATATCCTTAGTACCCTGTAAGTAGCGTACATAAGACTCCCAACCACAGAAGTATAGGGAATAAGATTCATTTGTTCACGTTCAAGGTTGTTCTTAGGACATTGATATGAGCCAAATTTGTCACCCTTAACAACAAGGGCGACAGTAGGGGAGCAATTTTGCATGTTGTATTTATTAAGAACTTTGTCAATATAAGATCTTTGGGACAATCCTAATATCCCGCGTGACCTATCTCAATGAATTTCAATACCTATAACATAAGAGGTTTCACCGAGATCCTTCATTTCAAAATTTCTAAAAAGGAAAAGTTTGGTCTCATGCAACATGTCTAAGTTATTACTTGCAAGTAGTATATCATCAACATACAAAACAAGAATAACAAATTTACTCCCACTGACCTTCAAGTATATACATTGATCCACTATATTTTTCTTAAAATCAAAATTACTCATCACCTCGTGAAACATAAGATACCATTGTCGAGAAGCCTGTTTTAACCCATATATGGACTTCTTAAGTCTACATACCATATGTTCCTTGCCTTTAACCAAAAAACTTTCTGGTTATGTCATATAGACATTCTCATGCAAGTTACCATTAAAGAATGCAGTTTTAACATCTATCTGATGTAACTCTAAATCATAATAAGCTACTAAAGTCATGACTATTCTAAATGAATCTTTCCTCGATACTGGAGAGAAAGTTTCATTAAAATCCACACCTTCCTTTTGAGTGAAACCCTTAGCAACCAATCGAGCTTTATTCCTTTCAACGTTCCTTTTAGGATCTAATTTGGTCTTATAGACCCACTTGCAACCAACAGATTTAAAACCTTTTGATAATTCTTCAAGATCCCAAACGTTATTTAGCTCCATTGATTTTAACTCATCATTCATGGCTTCAAGCCATTGAGTTGATTGAGCACTCATATATAATGACCTCTTTATAGAAGATAGGATCACTAATCTTACTTGAATCATAGTCAATCTCATTAAGATAGGTTATAAAATCATCAAAATTAATAGGCTTTCTAGGTCTTTCGGACCTACGTAAAGGCTGCACAATTTCAGGAATATGATTTTTAATAATGTGGGGTTCAACATTAGGCGGTGGCTCAGCTATCTCAAGGGCATCATTCGCCTCAATAGGAGGTTGTTCTGCCTCACCCTCTTGAATTACAGGATTAGAAACATAAAACTTGTTTTCTTCAAGATCAATTTTTCTAAGCTCACCACTCCCACTTAAATCACCATTATCTAAAACTCTGCATGCCTAATCTCAACAATTCTAGTGGTATGCGAGGGACAGTAAAATCGAAAACCCTTAGATCTCTCAAGATATCCAATAAATGGCAACTAATGGTTTTAGAGTCAAGTTTCTTTATTTGTGGATTAAAAAACTTAGCCTCGGCTGGACAGCCCCACACCCGGAAGTATTTTAAACTAGGTTTCCTACCTATCCTAATTTCATAAGGAGTGTTAGGGACAGATTTGCTAGAAACCCGGTTTAAAATATAAACAGTTGTCTTTAATGCCTCAGTCCACAAAAACACAAGTAAGCTAGAATTGCATAACATACTACGTACCATATCCATAAGGGTACGATTTCGCCTCTCAGCTACAACATTCTGCTGCGGTGTACCAGGCATTGTATACTGAGTGACGATTCCATTTTCTTGACAAAATAAGGCAAATGGGCCATGACTATGACCTGTATCGGAGTGTTTACCATAATACTCTCCGCCTTTATCTGATCTCACTACTTTAATTTTTCGGTTAAGTTGATTTTCAACTTCATCTTTGAAAACTTTAAACATATTTAGTGATTCAGATTTTTCATTAATCAGGTAGCCATAAGTATAATGAGAATAGTCATCAATAAACGTAATGAAAGATTTGTGTCCACTAATTCCTGGAAAAAATGGTCCACATATATCAGTGTGAATCACCTCAAGAAGTGTACTACTTCTAGTTGCTCCTTTCTTATTACCTTTCACAAATTTTTCTTTTATTCATTCAATACAATGGTCAAGATCAGAAAAATCTAGTGAATGAAGAATTCCATCCTTTATAAGACGTTGTATTATGTCTTTTGAAATATGGCCTAAGCGTTAATGCCACTATTTTGAAGAATTCTCATTATCTAGTTTTTCTCTTATTTTCACTTTTAGAGGTACTTTCTGTCACATTCATTGTTAACAAGGATTCAGAAAATACATTACCCAAATTTATCTTATAGAGGTTTCCCTCTAAAGATCTAGAACCAGTAACATGAGAGCAATGATAAATAATTATTTTATTATTCCCAAACTTAAACGAAAATCCATCAACGTCAAGTTTAGATACAGAAATTAAATTCTATGTCATACTGGGAACATAAAGAGTATCATATAAATACAAAATAAAACCACTCTCCAAAACTAAAAGAAGAGTTCTTAATGCTTCAACTTGTATAGACTCTCCATTGCCAACTTTAATGGTTCTTTCCCCCTTTTAGAGTGTCTTCTTTAAAAAAGAATCCATGCAATGAATTAGTAATGTGAACCATAGCACCAGTGTCAAGCCACCATGTATTAGAAGGAACATCAATTAGAAAGGATTCATAAGTTACATAATTGAAGGACGATACACCTTTCTTTTCAAGTCATTCTCTTAATTTAGGGTATTCTTTCTGAATATGTCATTACTTCTTACAGAAGTGACATTTAGGACATGTCTCAGAGTTGTTACCTGAATAATTTTGCCTTATTTGTTTTGGTAGAAATTGGTTTATCCTTATTCTTAAAACCTTTGCCATTTTTATAAGCTTTCTTCTTATAGGATCCAGTGGTAGTCAAATGAGCAACATTAGATTTTTCAACCTTAAGCCTTTCTTCATCTTTAATTTAAAAGCCATGTCGTTCATCATCATAATGTGCTCGTGCACCCTACTAACCCCATCATACCTGCTAATAAGCATTTTCAAAATAAGGGTACTTGCATGAGTTTTAGAAGAACCTTTAAATTGTTACTCGACTGAAGTTAAGTACTCTTTAACATTCTCAAAGTCAGGAATGACTTCTCGAATGACTGTCGTGACAGAGTTTTTAATAATCATAAGGGACATGCAGTTAGATTGCTCCCATTTTTCATAAATAACTTTTTGCTCAATTGAGCTAGTAGTTGTAAGTGGAGCAGTATGATCCACTCGTAGTGCATAGTCCAAAACCATAGTGCCGAGAACAATTTTCCTTTACACTTTTCAAGCAGTAAAATTAGTTTCATTAAAGATTTCAATTCCAGAGAGATACCCAGAAATACTAGTTGGAGTCAATGTCGAAACATAATCAAGCTCATAAACATGCTTACAAAAAAAAACTAAAAGAAATTCACAATGTACAACAATAATTATTCATAATAAAAACCAACTGTAGGGCAAGCAATTAGTTACATAAAATCTATTTACAACACCTAAAAAATAGATTTTAATGAGATGTTGGTGCATAATTATTAATTTTTCGTTGGTCCAATTAATAATATACTAATAACATCCCCATAAAATAATGCACAACACATTTATCCACGCATCACCGTTGGGCAGAAAACGAAATAAACATGTCACTTATGCAATAAAATTCCATTTAATAAATTCTAATTCTAATTTTTCCGTTGGATAAAATTAAAATCTTTATTTATTAAATGTAACATTATGTGACTTTTCTTAATCTTTAATTGTTTCAATTAATAACCCTCCGTTGGGTTGATTATTAATTTTAACAATAAAAGAGTCACACATACATGTAAATTATTATAATCAAACTCAATTTTCTTTAAACATATTAATCAAGTTTGAAAATTAACATTATTTAAAATTTACATGTAACAACTTAAAAGCCCTAATAATATATCATATCATGTTCAAAAATTTTAAATTAAAATATATAATTATGAACATGAATTGATTATAAAATAATCACGTTAATTTTAACATGAATACATGAGGGCATAAGAATATCATAATATTATCCAGACATAATAAATAATAAATTTAACATATATTATTTTAATATTCATGTTCCTATTCACGCATAACATTATAAAAAATAAAACTTAAACGAAAATTAATTAACGCATATATATATATATATATATATATATATATATATATATATATATATATATATATATATATATATATATCATAGCAGGTTCAAGGACTAGAACTAAGTGGGAAGTCTTCATGATGTCCTCCATAGCACACTTTGGGATCTAACAACACTCTTTAAAACCCCTAAATTGAGCATTCAGTTTACCGTCAATTTTTTTTTTTTTTAAATTTGTTGGATAATGGAGCAATATAAACTCTCATTGGGTTTTCAGCAGTGCACACTTTATGGAACATAAATATATCTAATCAAAATACTTTTTGGCAGACTACTTGATTATTGGCCTACCTACATCACGTAGTCTAATTAATTTCAGGTCAAAGTTTAATTCTCTTTGTTATTCCGGTGAGAAATCAATTTCATATAGTATATATGAATTGATAGGAAGATGAGCCAATATATCAGAATTCGTATGCTAAATTGGAAGATATTACATTACTTTCGGAAATTCCTTATCATAAAACATACTGAATAATTTTATCTTATATCAGTAAAGAGGCTATGCGAAAATAGAATTTCTAGCATAACAACGTAATTAATTTATTCTATACAATAACGTTACCTTCGCTTTGATACCAGATGTTGAATAAATTATACAGGAACGTGTTATTGCATAGAATAAATAGAATCAATTAATCATAATATTAAGTACTTACATGAATTGAGAGAAGTCATCTCGTATGTATCAAGCTTCCACTGCGCTTAAGGGTGAAGGTCTTCAATTGTCTCTCTCAATCTTAAGATGGATGTATAGGTGTGTATAAAGTTCTTGAGACGACAACTGGGACCAAACCCTAACTGTTTTATTTATATAATAACTAAGGGTCAAAATCGTCCATCAAGATTATGAAACCCTAGGGCCCATTATGCCAAATACTATTAGGAATATTATTTATAGGCCACATAATTAATTACCAAACCCATAAATAAAGTTATTAAATTAATACAATATGTAAGCCCAATAATTACATAAATAGTAAAGGCCACATAAGGAATAAAATATTCTAACATAAATGTCTCGACCTCGAAACAAATCGTGTGTACATCTCTCGTAACGTCGCCTTTGATGAAACTCGTTTCCCCTTCGCCACACCACCTCCATCCAAGCCTACTCAAAATATTACATCCTTACCAATGAATCTCCAAGTCTACCCGACACATTCACCACCTCAATACCCTATCGGATTGTCGTCCGTTCCTTCCACGACTTCATCCCAAATGCTGCCCACAACAGCTTCTCCACTGTCCAAGCAATTTCCAGATTCCAACTCCATCCCACTGCAAGCTCAGCCTAGTCCTTTATCCACTCGACATGCTCTTCCAAACCTCCTAACAGACCCGACAAGCCTACTGCCTGTCTTACCCACCGTATCCAGTTCACCAACCATTACTATCAGTCATGCCAGCCCACTGTCAGCTTCTCCTAGTCCACTATCAGTCCCAACTAACATGTCTTCGACTCCACCCGAGCCTACCTAACCCAGCTTACCACAACTACTCGGTGTATCCAATCCCCGTGTGATGGAGTCCTTACACCCGATGCTTACGAGACTTCGCAATAATATTATTCGACCAAAGGAGTTTACAGACGACACGATTCGATCGGTATCCTTTGTCTCGGGCTCTTGTGGCGACTTGTACACCTGAACAAGTCGAACCCACTTGCTATACACAGGCGGTAAAATTTTCGTCATGGCGTGCGGCTATGAACAGTGAGTTTGATGCACTTATGCGCAACGGCACTTGGACACTTGTTCCACCTCCATCTCGCAACTCCATCATCGGATGCAAATAGGTTTTTCGCATTAAGCACAAACCTGATGTAAGACCCCAACTTATTAATAAATGAAATTAAATTTCCTCTATTTATTATTTTAAAATAGAAAGGGTTGATTTGATTAATGTGGTTAGTTATGAGTAAAATGCACAAATATTTCAAATAAGCAAGTGGTTATAAAATATTCATTTTTGGTCGGTGAATATTCATTTGGTCGTGGAATATTCTTGCTGTCGGGGAATATTCGTACGACGGCGCAGCCTTGTGTGGGCCCCATAACGGAAAACGATTGGATGAAGAAAACGACAAGTATAAGTTGTTTATAATTAACGGCGTAGTTGTTACCGTTAATACTGTTGGAATACCTAGTGGTTAAAATACAGTAGCACACGGTATTGCACCAATTATTGATTCTTACGAAGGAAGGCACTACTCAATAATTGTTACAGTAGTTACTGTTCAATATTTTATTTTATTGATTCAATAATTGCTGCATTGATATTATATATTATTGTTGTTTCAATAATTGTCACTGCACAGTATTTTCTATTATCAGATCAATAATTCATATTATTTGAATAATATTATTAGATAACATTATTGGCAATGTCTAGAAAGTTCTGTCTAAGGAGAGGTTTGGTCATCTAATTGTGCGCCAGTAAGGAAAAATTCTTATTGGAAAGCCCCCTCTTTCCTGGGAACGGCCTGGTTGTCATAAATATGATTCTGTAATATTATTTGTGAATAATTAATTATGATTCATATGATAAGGAAATATTTATTTTATGTGGATATAAATGAGGGATATATTTTTGTGGTTAAAAATGAAGGAGTTAATGTTGAGGTTTTTATCCATATTTTTGTCGGAATGGAGGTATTAAAAATCAGGGTTTTTGAGATATTTTGCGGGGGTTATAATTTTTAATCCGACCGTTGGATCGTGGTAATTTTTGGATATGTTATACATATATAAGTTGAGTATATGCCCACAAATTTTGAACAGTTAAAAATGAACGTATGATTTATTATGAATTTTACAAGATGACTGGTTCAGAAATTGTTGAATTTTCGGAGTTTATCATTTTGATGGAAATTTCTAGAATTGGTGGGCCCCACTTGTGGTTGGTGAAGAAATGTGCTGAATTATATTTCAAATGTGGTGGGTGAGAATAGTAACAGGTAAAGCCATCAGGTTGCTGGTCAAGCCTACTAAAATTTTCCTATAAATAGAGGGCTAAGTTAGAATTGAAAATCACACCAGAAACAAGTTTTTTCTCTTTCTCTCTCTAGATTATTGAGTGTATTTTATGAGTATTTAGATACTTTGAGAGTTTCTATTCATCAGAGCAAGTTTCTTTCAGCTTTATACCGGTATTCCGACCAGAAGTACTAATATTTTGAGGTAAGGGATATTATTTTCTTCTTAAATGATATTATTTTCTTCAATATCATTATGCTGAAATATTGATATGAGTTTTTATCAAATTTAGAACTTTTTGTGTCGGAGTTACTATTCACGTATACGGTACTATTCACGTATACAGTACTATTCACGAATACGGCACTATTCACCGAAAAATAAAATTTTCCCTTTTTGTCCAAGATGTCTATTATGGTTACTATCTTTGATTGTATCCATGTTTTGATCTTTATTTTTGAATTCTGCTTCACAATTGATTATTATGAAGTATTATTGATCTTGGATAAACTGTTATACGAATCCCTACTATTTGTCCTTCTATCTCACTGGATTCGTTTTCTTTAAGATATTTTTCATCATCCTCGGTCCTAAATAATGATATTACTGAATATCTTTGGCCTGTAGTGCAAAGATGTATGATTACTTGATGAATATCTTTGGCCTGTAGTGCAAAGATGAACAGGTGTTGAGATGAACATGACTGACTGGTGATACAAATGAATATCTTTGGCCTGTAGTGCAAATATGAATATTTGGTTAAAGATGATTATTAATTGATGTTACAGGGATAAAATATTGATGATGGACTTTTAAATCTTAGAAGATAGTAGAATTCATTCTCTACTTGACTCTTCTAATGGTTTGCTGTTTCCGCTGCAGTTGTTGATCTAAAACTTGTTGTCGATTATATTCTATCAGATTTTTCTCTGTTAAATAGTAATGATAATTTGTTGTATATTATCTTAGTCATAATATTCTTTACTGGGCTAGTTGAGCTCACCCTTTTCCTTTTTGTTCCATTTTTCTTCTCAGGAGGTGAGAACATAGCAGGATCTAGTCGGGGTATGGAGTGATGGTTCTAGAAAGATGTTTTAGCAGTCCTAACTATTTTTATAAAATAGTATTTGAATAATTGTAATGAGGACTTATTTGAGTGTGGATATTGTCTAGAAGACAATATTTGTATTTAAACTCACAGTATTTGTATTGTCGTATTTTGCACGATAATTATTATAATGAAGTTGTATTTATTTCTGTACCATGTATTTGGCGACTCAGAATGGGTGATGTATACCTATTTTGGGGGCGTCACAACTGACAGGTCCATTGAGAGACATAAAGCGAGACTAGTAGCCAAGGGGTTCCATCAACAACAAGGGCTCGACTATGATGAGACATTTAGTTCGGTTATCAAACCTACGATGATTCGGCTCATACTCTCTATGCGGTAACTTGTAATTGGGTAATTAAGCAAATTGATATTTCTAATGCCTTTTTACATGGTTTTCTTTCAGAGACAGTTTACATGCAGCAACCTCCAGGTTTTGTTCATCCACGCTTTCCGCATCATGTATGCAAATTACGCAAAGCTCTTTACGGCCTCAAGCAAGCACCACGGGCCTGGTTCTCACGCTTAAGTTCAAAGTTATTAGCACTCGGGTTCATTAATTCTCGGGCCGATACGTCCTTGTTCATTTGTTGGCAAGCCTTTACATGCATTTTTGTTCTTATTTACATGGATGACATTATTATTACAGGGTCCAATATATCACTCGTCAATGATTTTATTGCATCTCTTGGCATTGATTTTGCTGTCAAAGATCTTGGTGATATTCACTGCTTTCTCGGCATCAATGTTATTCGCGATGCCAACTCTATGTTTCTTACCCAACAATGCTACATTACAAATCTACTCGTTCGCACCGACATGCTCACAACCAAACCCATTGCATCACTAATGCCATCCTGGATAATACTTACCTCCACGGATGGACATCCTTATTCGGACCCAACTCTTTATTGCAGCACAGTAGGTGCACTTAACTATCTTGCTTTCACGCGACCCGACATCTCTTATGCTGTCAACCGTCTATGTCAGTTCATGCATCGTCCCCTAATTCCTCAATGGGCAGCTGTTAAACGAGTATTGCGCTACTTAAAACATACCATACATTATGGTATACTACTCACTCGAGCACCACACTCCTCTCTTGTAGCTTTTGGCGATACGGATTGGGCCGGTGATTCGAAAAATCGTCGCTCCACAATGGGACATTGCATATATTTTGGCGGCAATCTTATTTCATGGGGTTCTCGCAAACAAACAACGGTAGCTCGTTCAAGCACCGAGGCCGAGTACCGTGCCCTTGTGAATACAACTTCCGACTTAACCTGGATCACATTTTTATTTCGTGAATTGGGCTTTCATTTTACTCCGACCCCATTCATTCTTTGTGATAATATTGGTGCTACCTACATGGCCGCTAATCTCGTGTTTCATGCTTGCACTAAGCACGTTGAGATAAATTTTCATTTTGTTTGAGAGAAGGTCGCATCCAAGACCATTCGCGTTTGCTTTGTTAGTACCAAAGATCAACTTGCAGACATTTTCACGAAACCTCTCTCAATTCAACGTTTTGCACCATTACGAGACAAGCTACGGGTCCGCGAACTCCCTCTACGCTTGAGGGGGCGTGTTAATGATAAGCCTTTTCATCACCCAGACTTTGTCAAAGAAGATGGAGATAAGATGATAACATTCAAATCTAAAGGCTAAGAGATGATAACATTAGTTACAACAACTCTGTAATTTAAACTTCTTTGTATTTTATCATTATCTTGTACTTGCCACACTATAAATACAAGAGGCCACAAACATTCTGTGAGTGAGCCAAACATTATATCTTACATGTTTTGTAGAATTTCTTCCGTGCCTATTCTTATACGGTTATACCTTATAAAAGTGGTTATTTATCGTCTTAATGAATGTATCAATATGTTCTTACAATCAAGATTACCTGAGTTATATTATATATGCGAGCTGGTGTATTATTTGGCTTACAGATTTTTGTACCGCTACTGCTTCCTTATAGTTTAACTACTATGTTGCATGCTTGCCGCAGTGATTATTTAATGCTGCCTGCTGCATTATATTCTAACTGCATGCCTGGATTTATTTGCTGTCTACTAGTTTGTGCACTAGCTTGTTTTTTAACTGTAATTATTTAGCATCTTATTCTCCTTTGCATATTCTTTTGACATATGCTAGGATTATATATGTTGGGCTGTTTAAATTTTGTTTGTTGGTGTTTAGCATGCTACTAGTAATGTTCAATTTTAATGTCCACATAGAGTTTTTGTTCTTATTAATTTATTTATGTACCTTATTCTTTCCTAGTGATTTAAATACCATTGTAAAGGCTCTTTTGCATTATTTAAATTAGCACTCGGTACACACATTGCGTGTGTAAATTATGTGAGATAAAATAAAAAATTTATAAAATTTAGAAGATTAAATAGAAAGATAACATAAATAATATAAAAAAAAATAATTAGTAATATAATTAAATTTGTAAGGGAAAAAAAGAAAAAAAAATAGTGTAACATTATTACACCAATGATAATATGACATTAAAGGTTCAAGAGAATAGCTTTATATTATTTAAATTAGAGAATGATGGTAATGGTCAATTGACTTTTGTCATTAATTAAGTTAAGTATGAATGTATGATCACAAAGTCCAAGTTTTTAAAGGGTCAGAGAGTTACATAGGGTAATATTTCATCCCTGGCATCATGTTAAAGATAAAAATAAATAAACAATTAAAAAAAAAGTCAAATGTAATGCTTTGACATTTTGCCACTAGAGAGAACTCAAACTAGGTCTCCCCTTTAGCATAGGGATGACAATGGTATAGTGAGGTTTTGATTTTCCAATAATTTTAAATCGTATAGTTATTTATAAATCTTAAACTGAAATCACACCGTATCGATAGGAGTTTAAGAATTTTTTTTATATCAAAATCACACTGGACGATTTATATTTTGAACTACATCACACCGATTTACACCGAACAAAAATTAAAAGTACTTTTGACTTAATTTTTATTAAATTAATTTGATACTTTTGTAACATACATTACAACAACATTTATTAAAATAGCACAAAAAATATTAAAAGTAATATAAGAATATATGCTCAATTAAAATTAAGATAACATTATTATTTAATATATATCAACTATATATAAAAAAAACTTCATAAATTAACTTTTGATATGCAAAAGTAAAAAATAATTAACATATGCATAATTTGATGATGAAGATGATGAAATAAATGAATGAATATGCAGATATGTCTGCATTGAAACAAGCTGTAAAGTCCTTAGTCTTGGACTAAGAAGTTGGCCCTTCCTGAGCTTCCTTTACCCAGAAGAAGAACTGAAATAAAATGCATCACGAGAACTCATATGGAGTACATGCATAGAAAATCATTTAGAAGAAATCAAGCCTGTTGATGAACCATGCAACTCCAAGTTGGGGATTAATGAATAATCATTCACTGAAGCATCTCTCAGAAGACGATTGTTAAGTTGACAAAGAAACACTACTAGAAAATCATCCTATAGCGACGGTCGCCGACCGTCGCTATAGGCCAAAAGACCGTCGCTAAAAGTTTTAGCGACGGTCGCCGACCGTCGCCATAGAACCCGTCGGTAAAGCCTATAGCGACGGTCTTTTGGCCTATAGCGACGGTCACCGACCCTAGCTATAGGTCATGACAAAATCGTGTATTTGCTCTTTACTAACAGTCGCTGAGAGTTATTGCTACGGTCATGACCGTAGCTATAGATGTCTATAGCGACGCTCGGTGACCGTCGCTATAGGGATGTGTTTTATAGAACACTATAGCTACGGTCGATGACCGTCGCTATAGCCTTTTCATATTAAAAAAAATAATTAATAATGCACATTTATTCAACAAACACAAATACAATATAAAATAAAATATAAAAAATAGTATCTACATCATTTAAAATCATTCACATTACAACATTACAAGCATCACAAACAAGTATATTGTCCACCTCGTTAATGATGTCTCTCTAAAATGATGTCTCTCTGCTCTAATCTAAAATGATGTCTCTCTGCTCTAGGAAATGCTAATGAACAAGAATCCCTTCCAAGATCACTTCTAGGTAGTCCACTGGAAACCAAAGGTCTTACTTCGCTGGTGGGAAACTGATATAGTAAAGGTGTTAAGTTTGTTGTTGAGACATGACCCAAGCGTGAAGAGGGTTGGAAGCCTCCGGAAGAAGCTGGAGGTTGACGTGGTTTTTTTGAAGAAAACATTCGAACAGCATGAGATGTTCCACAATTTTTAGTTGCTGAACTTACATTTATATGCAACCTTTGAGATGAATATGAAGTAGAATGTAGGGCAAATTTCTCTGACTTTTCCATCTGAAATGTGAAGGGTAGGACAGAAGTAACCATCAGAAAAGAAACATATGCAACAATTAAAACAGAGTGATTCAATAAGTCAGAAAAAAATAACAGTAAGCAGCCATGATATTGTAAACTGGTAAGACATGTTATATATCAAATATACGAGTATTTTCTTATAACTGACATATAGAATTTGCTAGTTATGGTATCTGGCTTACTACATATATTATTTACACATTTCTCTCTAAATTTACAATTATATTCATTTATAGTATTCAAACTAATAAATAATTGAACGAACTAACTCAAGAGGCATCTTTTATAACATAGGTTCTGAAAGTAGCAGGTGATAAAGTCCAGGGACATTATAAGACAAAAGGTAGGAGAAGAAATGCATTAATAACTATGAACATCACAAGGAAAATAAAACATTATAGCAACACTCGTCAAAAATATTATTTTATCGGCCACATTGTAATATTGCTACATCGAATACCTATGTAAGCAGTGCATGTATGGTTGTGCGCATGTGGCAGAAGTGCAAGACAATAAGACAAATGAGAGATAAAGACTACCAGCAATAGAGAGACTTTCCACATGAGTTGAGGTTCTCAGCATATTTATAGGATTATATATATCTACTAACCAGTCTTAGCCCAGTTGCGTTGTACATTGAAATTAAGACTAACAATCAACCTTGAAGCTATGAAAAACATCACTACTGTCTGTCTGCCGACTCTTTCTCTATAATCACCATAATATTAAAGAATTTGCCGTCGCTAAAGCATATTCAATTCCGAATGCTAAGTTTACATGACTAAGTGAAAATGAGACTGTTCTCAACCAACATTCAAAAGATGAACTTGCCAAAAGTTCCAATGCATAAATTAGCAAAAAAAATACACATAAACTTATGTTCCATGATAATGAATTGAGAAAGAAACTAACAGATTTAGGAAGCATTTAAGTATTCATGCACAATTGTATGGCGTACCTTCCTGTTGAGGATATGATAATGGGATTACTAACAAATATCTACTGTATAGCGTGTTATAAATAAGAAACATTAGCAACATATAAAGTTAAGTCTATGCTCAGTTAATGAGAGAAATCACAAATTCTACATTAACAAAAGGAACTATTCTTTAAAAATGAATTCACACATCTAATAGCTATATTAATGTGACAACTCTACTTTACTAGATGAGCAGTGTAGCCAATACAATTAAGATATGTATTTAAACAAAAATTGGGTGGAATATAGTCTACAGATCATACCATCTTTTAAGGAGTAGACATCTACAAAAGACGGTCACTTTAATCAAGAACAGGTGGGGTAATATAACCTTTTCATTACTGTTACCAGGAAACAACTTAGTTTTATGGTTTCTGCTAACAGGTGGAATAATATAACCTCTTCATTTCTTTTGGACAGGTAAAGAATACTCAAAAGGTGTCCACGGGTACAGACAATATTATCACTAAATAACCTAGCTGATAATGAAACATCATAAACATGATAATTTTAGCTATACTGCAATTTCTTTTACATTCTCTTCCACTAAAACAAGTAACATGGTAAGTACATCTTGTATTCTACAAAGTACAAATAAAGATCGTTATCCAATGCTGCCAAAATGTCACTGACACAAAATCAAACATGTCTAAAGAATACCTGCTCTTTAAATTGTTCTTCCTTCTCTTCATAACTAGAAAGAGCCACAACTTCAACTTAGGCATTTCAGCTAAACATTTGTTGTGTGAGTAAAATTTCTCCATCTCAATAAACAAAAAATATGCATATATATGGTGAAGCTAATTGTAACCATGAGGTACTTACATTAAAAAAATCACTTAGTGGGGTTTCTTTTACATACATACATACATAATAATCGCATCATGACCTGTAAATGAAAATCATAAAAAGTTAAACCCTTGATGCCATTAATTAAAGACTATCCCCTAACTTTATAGTTAAGAGTATTGTTAGTAAACATTTGTAGCTGTGAATACAAAGTAAACATGGCATAGAAGAAATAGATGGCCACCAATAACAATCCAGAGAACATGATAAATAATTTAAACAGATAAAATGATGAAACAAAAAGAAGGATTTCACTTTTAAACATGGAAGTCATTATCAAAACATTATACTGTTAGTATGAAGCATATAGATCATTAGTACCTGAGATCCCCGACCAATACAAATCTCTTCCTCCCCTCACAATATACTACAAATCACAAAAACAGACAGCGTGTAAGGAAGATTTATATGTACATCAATACCGAGTGCAGAAGGGGGGAAAATACCTCATCATGACCTGCCAGAGAAATTTTCTCTTTCTTAAACACCGATGTCTCAAAATCGAGAATAGTCCGATGCTTAATCGTTGGTGCAGACACCATGCGAGCCCAAGAGCTGATCCTGAACCACCAAACCGAAAAAAAGTCAATAGATCTTAAACTAATTCAATCAAATCTAAAATTAATACCTAGCGACCGAAAATTCGTGGCTGACAAAGGAAAATTAACTGGTGTACGACCACCATATCCTTTTGAATACGTCGAATCGCTTCGAGTCCTATTTGGAGTCATGGATCTGGTATTATATCCATTGTCGGAGCTGTAAAACGAAGTCGGCGAGGAGGAGCAGGAGCAAGGCACACCTTTCTTTCTCACTTAGAAAGAGATGTTTAAGGTGGAGAATGGAGATGGAGAAGTTATTTGAGATGAAAGAAAAAGTAGGTCGAGAATATACTGATTTTAGGGGAAATAAGTCCGTAAAATGTTTTTGGGAAAGATGGGTGATCTATTCCTACGGCCATACAATGATCCTCGCACTAGACCCTAATAGCGAGGGTTCCGTCCCAACCGTCGATAAATGTGGTCGCTGTAGCTTAAAATTCTAGTAGTGAAAATCGTAGAGCCTATAGCTATCTCATGAAGCTATACTCTATGTATTGAAGAAGTCAACGGTCAACCAATGATCAGAGGGAACTGTCATAATGACAAATTCAAAAACCTCCAAGCAGTTATCAAAAGCTATCGACTTCCTCTCCCTCCCTTTTTCAAACCCTAAAATCCTCTTCAAAGCCAAAATCCATCAACCCTCGAGCTCCGCCGAAATCGCATTCAACTATCTCTTGTAAGATTCCTGATATCAAATACCCATACAATTCGAACTCTCAAAATGGAAGATTGGCGTGTTATAACTGGAATCCAACTCGGTTTTAAGAAGTTCGAAAGATCAGAAAATAAGTTCAAGGACATACTTGAGCTTGTAAAGAATGTTGGATTTTCAGAGTGCTTGGAAGTCAACACTCCAGTTTATACCGATTTAGTGAGGCAATTCTATTCAAATGCAACGGTAGACTCTGGGCTTCTATCCACAAAGGCCAAAGGAATAAGCTTGAAGATAAAAGCCTCAAACATCAACCAATGTCTAGGGTTTCCTAACCAAGGTCTGATAAACCTCGAGGACGTCGACATCGAAGAAGGTAAAAATTTAATGCGCTACAAAAGGCATGTAAATCTAAAAGATATGAAGAAAAAGAAGTTTCCTGAAGAGTTTCAATTCATGGCTGAGATTACAGAAAAATGCATCTTATGCAAGGATACTGCACATGATAGTGTTAGTGATCTGCAACTGAGAGTTATGACTGCAATCGTCATGAAACAGCAGATGAACTTCGGAGTCCTACTAATTGATTGGTTGTCCAAATGGCTGGAAAAAGCTGAGAAGAAGAAGTCCACTTATAAACCCCTCACAAAGGTATTTCATGGAAGACTCTAGAGCATTATTCTGAAGAAGAAACTGAAGAGCAAGATAAGGGATGATGAGGGAGAACACCTAAATGTTCAAAAGGTAATGTCTCCAAAGCTGTTCAAAAATTGGAAGAAAAATCCAATGGAAAATGACTAATGACATCTGGCAGCAGTAACAAGGTCTCTGCAAAGAAGAGAAATGCAAGAGCAATGTAAAGCGAATCATCTCAATCTGATGATTCTGCATCTCCAGTGGGTACTTTCGAAAATCCAACCAAGAAGAAAGCTAAGTTGTGAAGAAGTAAAAAGAGGAACCAACAAGCAGTTTCTCTACTGATAAGAAGAAATCAGGATCAAGAAAGGAAAAAGCATCAAGTGTTGCACCCCCAAGGAGGAGAAAGAGTAACATAATACTTCAAAGAACAATCCTGAAGAAAGAGGGAGGCTCTGCTTCAAAAGTAATTGACCTTAGTGATAGTGATGAAGATGACAAATTACCCGAGTCTATGGAAAAAGACATGAAAGGCAAAAAGAGGATGATTTCTAACAGCTCTAGCAGCGAAAGTGAAAGGACTATAAATGCAAATGAACCTGTGGCAGAAGAAGATGAAGAAAATGAAACAGAAGAGGGAAGGACTGCTGAGTCAGACAACTCTGAGAAGGATACTAAAAAAGGACCAAGTGATAAAAATCAGCTGGAAGGATCCACTGATGAATCAGTTGAAATGACTCTGCATGATTCAAGCTCTAAATCAGAAAATGAAGAAATAGAGACAGACTCCAGCTTAGCAGATCAGGAATCAATAGATTATCACATTATGTCCCCGGCAATGGCTCGCAGAAGAATAATGGTGGAAGTTAATGATGAACCAAGAAATGTGATACCAGGAAGATGGATAAATCATGGGAATGCATGCCTCAAAGTAGTGATGATGACTACAGAAGAATTGCTCAACAATTTTCACGATATAGATTTAGATTGTTGTAAAAACCCGAATTTTTAGAAATTATTAAAATAAGAATTTAGAGAATAAAATTCTTAAAGCATGAGATGGGTTCGAATAAGAATATATAAACATGTTACGAGGTATGTGATATTGTTTTACATAGGGTAATATGAGCTATGTAATAAGTGATGTTGTGTTTAATAAATATATATCGTTATTATATATTTATTAAAAATTGTAGAAATGAATTAGTAAAGAAGATGAGTAGAAATTTATCTATTGATATTAAATAATTTATGTGAAATTATTTTATCATAGTAGGTTGGTGATATTAAATATCTTTGATAATCACTAATTCCTTGAGTATGTAAGAGTAAGTATCGAGTCTAAGGCAGTGCAAACGTACCCTTTAATGGTTTATGTATAGGAGCTGGGCTAAACGATTCCTTCAGAGAGCGGAGGTATATACGAATTAGTAACCGATCTAACTCACTGTGAAAACAGTATAGACGAGACGAAAACTAAATTGTTGGTTGTTTGTGAGAAACCACTCAGTGTACTATATTGAATACCATTAAAAACTCGATGTGTGCTAGGTTTGGACTTGTATATATGTACGTTGTTGACGAGAGAAGGAAGTCGATATATCTTTAGATAAATATTGGTTAGAGATTTATTGACTAATATTGGGATATGGTTAAAGGTATAGATTAAAGGAAGAAGAGTTGAACTTGAAGTTAATCTCTAAATTATTGATGAATGTAGTCATTGGAGATTCATTTTGGTTAGTATGATGAGATAGCATGTATGGAGCATGTTAAAGGATTTGCGAGTTAAGATCTGTTCTGTTGAAGCATAACATGTCTGCGTCCTAACTTGAGGTGGCGCGACCACGCTACTCTTAAGCCTAAGTCCAGCGCGGCCGCGCCGGTCTACAGATGGTTCAAGATAAGTTTGTAAAATCTGATGAGTTGTGTAATCTGAACTATAGAAATTGTGTATTATTAACTAATATGTTATAATAAGGATCATAATTGGTGTTCCAACTGTCCATGAATGGATTGAGATAACGAATCATGAATTGAATGAGAAATTAATTATGGAAATTAATATTGGTTAATTAAGTTATATTATTTAATATTATAATATAATGCTAAAGCCTTGTGTGGTAGTAAATTGAATGAAATGAGTAATTCACTTAAGTAAAATGGTGAATTAATGTATGTACGTTACATTAAGAAAATGAAATGATTATATTAATTAAATTTGCTATTTTCATATATTGCATATATGATAGTATATGAAAGGATTTAATACTTGAAAGATGATAATGGAAAATGGGTGATGAATAATAGAAGAAAACCAATATATATATAAATAATTATTGGTTAGAGATGAAAGAAGTTGTCTTGGGACAATCGAATAATTATACGAATAGTGTATAATTTAAATAATTAATAGAGTAGATATTAATTATTTTAAGTGTAAAGGTTATACATATTACAAGTGTAAGGTTAGCTAGCATTGAGGTAAAATGTGTCATACAAATTTTATATTAAAATGTGATAATGGGTTGAAAGTACCCAAGTGAATGATATTTAGCTCAATTAAAATATTAATTTGGACATTATCATTAAATAGTATTACTATGTGTAATATGGAAAATGTGGGTAGTAGTAATATATAATACATATGGCTTAAGACTACATGAAGTGTGACATTTAATTGGGACTAATGATATAAGGTACCAAGTAGTAGAGTGAAATCATATGTAATTTTAATACATAAATGATTAAATATCTGTGTATTCTAGAAACTGAGAAAGGAATTAAGTGTTTAAATAAACGTTAATATTAAATAAGGTTATAATGTGGTTATGTGAATAGTAGAAATATTTAGGGAACTACTCGGACAATAATGCATAACTGCGTTGTTTTATTGCGTGTATTTAATGTACATGGACTATATGATGTGAGTATATAAATAATCCCTAATTTTTTCTAATATGGTAACAACTGTACATTAAAATTTCATTTTGGAAATTAAAGTAACCAAACTAAGCTCTATTGCTGAGATTTTAACTGTGTCCCAAAATCAGTGTCACCCATTTATATATCAGAAGCGTAAATAGGCCAATGGCCTATCCTATTTCTTCTTTATGTAACTTCCAAGTATAAATCAGTGGCTAAGCTTAGGTGATGACTGCTAGGCTAATGGTTGGGAAATGGTAGTTGAACCACTCTTGATTAACCAGTGTGTTTTCCTTCTACACCATGGATGCAATCTTTGGTGTAAAGCTTTTAGCCAGTTCTCCATTTCTTTATAATTAGGAGTTTCATTTCTCAATTTTTACGTTGGTTGTTTTTGTCCATTAAAACACTGATAATGTGAGAATGAGAGTCTGTTGCTCAAAGAGGAGCCTAACAATCTCAAAAGGGATTAATTAAGCAAACTAAGCTCCTCGGAAGGTAAACTCTTGTGTTAGAAACTTAATTTCAAAGTTTACAAATTATGGAAATTCTACTAGATTCTTGATAATTGGTTTGTGAATTGTTACCATGATGTTGTGCGAGTTGGTATGTATGTTATGGAGCCTATATGGTTGGTCTAAGCATGCTAGATTGAGGAGTATATGTTCTGAGTTCTGGAATCTACAGAAACAGAGGCCAAGTCTGGGTTGGTGCCGAAGTGGCGCGGCCGCACCACTTCCCAGTACAAACCCAGCGCGGCCGCGCCATAGACCAGTCTTGAATTTCAATTTTGTTACCTTCTGGTATTCCAAGCATGTTAGTCTGACTTAACTAAATATGTGAAGGGATCTAACATATGATTTTAAGTTACCTTGCATATAATGAGTTGTGTTAGCTTGGTATTAATAATTTTCTAAAGAGACTTGAAGATTTTGAAAAATAAACCTTAATGAACTTTGAGTCATTTAAGTTCTGACTTTGATAGCATGTATACGAGGTTTTATTATGAATGATATAAGATTCAAAATTATTTCGTATGTGTTGGATTGCCTTGAATTGGTTTAAAACGATTTAAAATGCAAACTCGGATATTTTGCAAAATAAGTTTTATAAACATAGAGTGGTTATATTTTGACCTTATAAACATGCGTAGAAATATGTACAAACAAGTAAGACATGTGAGTTGAAATTGCCTTGCATGATTAGTTTAGTATGACATTGTTTATGGGAATAAAATTTAAAAGTTTTGAAAATAAAACTTGACGAACTTTATGTCTTTTAAGTTCCGACTTTAGGAACATGTGAATGTGGCCTAGTTAGGTGCGCGGATGAGTAAGGAATGTAATTTCAAGATACATTGCACATAAAAGGTTGTCAAGCTCGATTTAGTATATGTTTTAAAGAGAAATTTAAAGGTTAATGAGCATTGTATTAGTTGCATTATGACCTTATAAGCAAGCATGATAAAGTTGTTTATGCCTTTAAGCATGAATGATATGTGCACTCAATTAGTTAAGCATGACATACGTTATTTAAGCATGTTTTAAAAGTAAATGAAATATGCTATTATGTAAATGAGATAGATACATGTGAGCATGCGTATTAAAGGCTTGTTAATACTAATATAAGGTTTAAAAACTTATAAACATTGAACCTTTGTTAAAAGAAGTTGTTAAACCTTGTTGATGTGAAAAATTTAATATAGAACTATGTAATTCAAAACTAAATGATTTGAAATATGAACTTGAAGAACAATCATAACCTACTTGATGTATGTTTATAGTATGTATCAGAATGCATAGTAGGTTAGGACTAAACTGAGCAATGAAAAGCTCAAGTCTGGTTTTGGCAGGGAGTAGCGCGGCCGCGCCACTCCCAAGCTTAAATGCAGCGCGGCCGCTCCGTCCTGCAGAGTGACTAAGAGCAGTTTGTTAACTGCATGGTCTTAAGTTATGGTTATGTTGTCCTTAAGGACTACAAGATATGAAACAAGATTGTTGAGATAAATATGATAGTAGAATGAGCTAGTCTCATGGTTATCCTAAGTTCAAGTAAAAATGAAACCAAGATAGGAAATAATATTTGTTCTTATATTAAGAGTGTATGAAATGTATGACTGATGGGTATGAATCCATGATTATATAACTGTGTAGAATACATGCATTGCACATAAGCTTTAAGCAGTTAAGTCGTAGTTGATAAACTACGAATCAGACAAGTCTTTCAATTTCTATTTGATATATAAATTCTATAACTGTTAGTTGAGCTATATTATGCGATGCAAATGTTGATGTATATATATGAAATGCGTATGAGATATGCATGAAATGTGAAAGTTGATCTTTGATGATATGCTTATGTTAGTAAATCTCTATGCCTGTTATGTGTGAAGTAATATGCGTAGTAAATATTAATTGATTATGAATGCATGAAGTGAATATGCTATTATATGCTATGTGATGCATGAAAATTGTTAGAATTGCTGGGCTGTCGAGCTCACCCTTGCAAATAACCACTTTTGTAGGTTAAGGACTCACGGTAAAGATTTTGTGTAAGACCCCAAATTATTAACAAATGAAATTTAAATTCCTCTATTTATTATTTTGAAATAGTAAGGGTTGATTTGATTAATGTGGTTAGTTATGGGTAAAATGCGTAAATATTTTAAATAAGCAAGTGGTCCTAAAATATTCATTGTTGTCGGGGAATATTCGCTTGGTCGTGGAATATTCTTACCGTCGGAGAATATTCGTACGACGGCGCAGTCTTTTGTGGGCCCCATAACGGAAAGCGATTGGATGAAGAAAACGACAAAAACAAGTTGTTTATAAATAACGGCGTAGTTGTTACCGTTAATACTGTTGGAATACCTGGTGGTTAAAACACAGTAATACGCGTTGTTGCACAGTAGCACACGGTATTGTACCAATTATTGATTCTTACGTAAGAAGGCACTACTCAATAATTGTTACAGTAATTACTGTTCAATATTGTATTTTATTGATTCAATAATTGCTGCGTTGATATTTTATATTACTGTTGTTTTAATAATTGTCACTACACAGTATTTTCCATTATCGGAGCAATAATTCATATTATCTGAATAATATTATTAGATAACATTATTGGCAATGTCTAGAAAGTTCTGTCTAAGGAGAGGTTTGGTCATCTAATTGCGCGCCAGTAAGGAGAAATCCTTATTGGAAAGCCTCCTCTTTCCTAGGAACGGCCTGGTTGCCAGTACTGTGGTTCTGTAATATTATTTCTGTATAATTAATTATTGATTTGTATGACGAGAAAAATATTTATTTTATTTGGATATAAATGGAGAAAATTTTTAATGTGACAATTGTTAAAAAATAATATTTTATCTTTTTCTGATAAAATAATTCATTTAAATATATTATTTTAATAATATATTGATGGTGATATTTTTACAATGAATGTGGAATATATGAGTATATGAGGAGGAAGAGTATTTTTGTGGCATTAAATGATTAACACATGTTTTGTGTGTTGATGGACATAATTCTTGACCGAAAATTTATTATTGACTGTAAAATTGCCCGTTTGTAGATTTCGGTCAATTTCTGTTTGGAATTTGGAAAAACTTTCTTCTGCAAAGTTGTAGAGAATTGAATTTCCTATAAAAACTCGCGAGATTCGATTTTTTTGATCAAAGGGCTGTTTATTATGAATTATTGAAGTTCCGAAGTTCCGAAATAATTGATTTTTGGAAGTTTTAATTATTATTTTAAAGAAAAACATTTTTTTCAATTGAGGGGCATGTGTTAAATGGTTGAAATCAGCTGGTGGTGTGCTTAGGAATTTTTTTTATAAATAATATTATTATATTCAATTTTCTGCTTTGGTGTTCTAAGCATTTTCCTATAAATAGGGTGCTTAGGTTAGAATTGAAAATCACACCAGAAACACAAGTTTCTCTCTATTTCTCTCTCTATATCGAGCGTATTCTTATGAGTATTTGATACTTTGAGTGTTGCTATACGGTGCAAGTTTCCTTCAGCACTATATCTAGTATTCCAGTCAGAAGTACCGTCTTTCCGAGGTAAGGGATGTTATTTCTTCTTAAATGATATTATTTTCTTCAATATCATTATCCCGAAGTATTGATCTGAACTTTTTATCAAATTTAGAACTTTTCATGTCGGGGTTACTATTCATGAGTTACTATTCATGAGTTACTATTCACGAGTTACTATTCACGAGTTACTATTCACCGAAAAATAAAATTTTCTTCTTTCTGTCCAAAATATCTATTATGGATACTAGCTTTGATTGTATCCATGTTTTGATCATTCTTGAATTTTACTCCACTATGATTATTTATGAGGTATTTTTGGAAATAGCTGAAATACGAATCCTTAATATTTATTATTTTGTTTCACTGGATTCGTTTCCTTTAAAATATTTTTCATCATCCTCAGTCCTAAATGATGATATAATTGAATATCTTTGGCCTGTAGTGCAAAGATGAATGATTTCTGATGAATATCTTTGGCCCGTAGTGCAAAGATGAACAGGTGTTGAGGTGAACATGACCAACTGATGAATATCTTTGGCCTGTTATGCAAAAATGACTATTTGATTCAAGATATTTATTGATTGATGTTACAGGGATAAAATGTTGATGATGGACTTTTAAATTCATAGATAATCGTAGATTTCATTCTCTACGTAACTCTTCTATGAATTATTATTTTCCGCTGCGAATATTGATTTAAAACGTGTTGTCTATTGTATTCTATTAAATTTTTTTTCCTGTTGAAGACTAACGATAATTTGTTGTATATTATCTTAGTCATAATATTCTTTACTGGGCTAGTTGAGCTCACCCTTTTCCTTGTTGTTCCATTTTCTTCTCAGGAGGCGAGAATGTAGCGAGTACTAGTCGGGGTGTGGAATGATGGTTCAAGACAGTTGTTTTAGTAGTCCTCACTATTTTGTAAAATAGTGTATCAATAAGTATAATGAGTTCTTAATTGAGTATGAATACTGTCTAGATGACAATATTTGTATTTAAACTCACAGTATATGTGTTGTCGTATTTTGCACGACAATTGTAATAATAAAGTTGTAGTTATTTTCTGTACCATGTATTTGGCGACTCAGAATGGGTTGGATGGATTGGACCTATTTTGGGGGCGTCACAGTTGGTATCAGAGCTTAGGGATATGATCTCTGGCGGAGATCGGGGAATAGAACTAGGAGGGGAAAGATGAGTAAATCCTTCGCTAGTGTGTCCTACCTAAGCTTATTTGTTGGTCGGTCATAATACAGGGATATTATGTGATTTGTTAATTTGTTAAATTAACCCTTATTTTATGGCAGTAGTTGAGAATGTCGACTGAGAATGTTAACAGTGGAGTAAATGAAACCGTGGAGACACCTGTACTCACCAACGAGGAGAACGTACAAAAGGCTGGCAATGTTCCTCCTGTGAACAACGTTACTGAGCAGATGATGAACGATGGGATGCTTAGAAGCTTTTTGCAGTTCATGCAAAATCAGACGAGGGAGACTCGTTTACAGAATACGGGTGAAAATGATAGCAATGCGCGGCTTGTCACAGCCAAGCAGTTTAAAGAGTTGGGACCACCAGAATTTAAGGGAAAGCCAGATTCGATCATGGCGGAAATGTGGGTCAAGCAAATTACCAAGATATTCGATGTCTTGGGATGCACGGAGGAACAGAAGGTTCCATTCGCCACCTTTATGTTCCGTGGCGAGGCAGACTACTGGTGGGAGTCTGTGAAGCGTACCCATCCAGCCGCACTCAGCATGTCTTGGGAGACATTTCAGAAACTCTTCAACGAAAAATACTTTCCTAAAAGTATTCGCCATATGAAGGAGGTAGAGTTTATTAGACTGGAGCAGAATAATATGACAGTGTCCCAGTACGAGGCGAAGTTTGCAGAGTTGTCCAGGTTTGCACCTCATTTGGTGGAGAATGAGGAACGTATGACGCGGATGTTTCTGAGAGGTTTGAAACCCGACATACGTCAATATCTCATTTCTCATAAATTTTCTCTCTATTCAGATGTTGTCAACAGGGCTCAATTATTAGAGCGAGATAACGAGTACGGTCAACCGAGGGACCACAACCAGGATCATACCGGTGACAGCAGTCATCAGAACAATGATAACCAGCGGAGAAAGAAAAATATAGACAAGAACGGCAACCACTTTGGTGGTAATCGTAGCCATGAAAATAGAAGAAGCGAGTCAGGAGGAGATTTTAAAAAAAGGAGATTCAACAATGACAATACGAAGACGTCAGCACCAGCAGCAACTGGGTCCAAGGGAGGAGAACGACCACCGATTATATGCTATAAGTGCAGAAAAGAAGGACATATCAGCCCAAACTGTCCACAACAGTTTAAGGTATGTTATAACTGTGGAAAGGAAGGACATATCACTCGAGATTGCACTGTAGCGAAACCAAGTCCAACGGGGGTGGTGACTCAAAAAGTTGTCCCAGAAAAGTAAAAGTCAACGGTTCCTGGAAGAGCGTTTTTTGTGACTGGTCAGAATACGAGGAACCCGAACGAAGTTAGCACGGGTTAGTTAATTATAAATTTTTGCGAAGTCTATACCTTATTAGATACCGGTTCTACCCATTCATTTATCTCTCCTGCTTATACTCAACGTTTAAACTTGACTCCGGAGAAAATTAGACTTTGCTTATCTATTGAAACTCCGTTAGGAGAAATTTTCATCACATCCACTGTTTATAAATCTTGTTTGATCCAAGTTGGCACCATCACATTACCTGTTGATCTTATCTCTTTAAAGATACTTACTTTTGATGTGATTTTAGAAATTGATTGGTTAACTACTCATCATGCCAAAATTGATTGCTTTTATAAGGTTGTTAGTTTTCATATTCCTAAGCAACCTGTTATTCAAATTCAAGCAACCAAACCGTTGAAGTTAAACTCTTTCATATCAAGCCATAAAGTTATTCGTTTATTGAAAAACGGATGTCAAGTTTTCTTAGCTATGTTATGGACTTGAACAAAAATGCGTCAGATTTGAATAATATTTCTATTGTTAGTAAATCCCTGACGTATTTCCTGAAGAATTTCTTGGCCTACGCGTGATATTGAATTTTGTATCATCTTTGAATCTGGTACAAAACTCACTTCTAAAATCTCATATTGAATGGCTCCTATTGAACTTCAGGAGTTAAAAACCTAACTGTAGAAGTTTGTACCCGAGCCTTTATCTGGTGACTTCCTTTGTGGAATGCACTGAATCCAAACTCTCCGTAGGGGACGCCATATTCGTGCGGTAGTAAACTGATAGGTGTCATTGTGACGTGCTATCCAAGATTGGGATATGAGTCACAGTTGAGAGCAACCTAAGTCAGTAATCGAAATACATAGCTTTCTAGGCTTAGCTGGTTATTATCGGAGATTTGTAAAAGGATTTTCTCGAATCGCTACTCCATTAACTCAGCTGACTCGAAAAAATACAAACTTCGAATGGACCGAGGAATGCGAGAAGAGCTTCCAAGAATTCAACATGCGACACCGACGTTGGCTCGAGCTGTTGAAAGATTTCGATCACACCATCCAATACTATCCTGAAAAAGCGAACGCGGTAGCTGACGCATTGAGTAGAAGATCAAATGCAGGAACGAGTGCGATGATGTCAAGTATACGCGTAGAATCAAATTTAATCGATAAAGTTAAAGTTGCTTAAGCCACAGACCGGGAACTGATGCGTATGAAGAAGAAAGTACAAGAAGGTGCTATTCCGGAAGCAAGAATCGATGAAGAAGGAATACTTCGAGTCCACTCCAGACTTTGTGTTCCTAACGATTCTGATTTGAAGTACAAGATCATGATGGAGGCACACAATACACCATTTGCAATCCATCCTGGTAGTACTAAAATGTATCGTGATCTTTGACATACATTTTGGTGGAACAATATGAAGAGAGAGATTGCAAAGTTTATCTCGAGGTGTTTAACTTGTCAACGTGTAAAGGCGGAGTATCAAGTGCCAAAGGGTCCATTTCAACCACTTTAGATTCCGAAATGGAAGTGGGAACACATTACCATGAATTTTGTTACGGGTATTCACACGGTTTCTCAAGGCATAAATGCTATTTGGGTGATTGTTGATAGATTAACCAAGTCTGCTCATTTCTTTCTGATACGGGAGACTTATTCCCTTGAACATCTTGGTAGTATGTACGTGAATGAGATTGTGAGGTTGCATGGCATGCCAGTATCCATAGTTTCGGATCGTGACCCAAGATTCACTTCAAGATTTTGGGTTAGCTTGCAGAAAGCTATGGGCACGGATTTACGATTCAGTTCGGCATACCATCCTCAAACGGACGGACAATTAGAGAGGACTATTCAAACTCTTGAAGATCTATTAAGACTTTGTGTCCTAGATCTCAAAAGGAGTTGGGATAAGTACCTACCATTGGTGGAATTCTCCTACAACAACAGTTATCAGGCGAGCATAGGTGTGGCTCCATTCGAGGCGTTGTATGAAAGAAAATGTCGCTCTCCAGTATGCTGGGACGAGGTGGGTGAAGCAACATTGTTGGGACCAGAGTTGGTACGCATTACTACAGAGAAGATCCAAACGATTCGACAACGTATACAAACGGCACAGGATCGACAAAAGAGTTATGCGGATCTTCATCGGAAGGACGTGAAATTTAATATTGGGGATCATGTATTATTACGTGTTGCACCATGGAAGAGAGTTACAAGATTTGGGAAGAGAGGAAAGCTCAATCCAAGATTTGTTGGTCCATTTGAGATTCTTGAACGAATAGGAAATGTGGCATATAGACTCGCGTTACCTCCAAGCATGTCTCGTGTTCATAATGTTTTTCATATATCTGTGCTTCGTAAATATGTGAAAGACCCGAACCACATCATTGAGTTAGAACCGGACGAGATAGCCAAAGATTTAACGTACGAGGAGGTACCTGTCAAGATTTTGGATAGGAAGGAGCATGTCCTACGCACGAAGGTCATACCACAAGTTAAAATTTTATGGAGGAACCATGCTATTGAGGAAATGACCTGGGTGTTGGAAACGGAAATGAAAGCGAGGTATCCTCATCTTTTCGAAACACCAGGTACGTATGTCAATTTTGAGGACGAAATTTCATAAGGAGGGGAGGTTGTAAGACCCCAAATTATTAACAAATGAAATTTAAATTCCTCTATTTATTATTTTGAAATTGTAAGGGTTGATTTGATTAATGTGGTTAGTTATGGGTAAAATGCGTAAATATTTCAAATAAGCAAGTGGTCCTAAAATATTCATTGTTGTCGGAGAATATTCGCTTGGTCGTGGAATATTCTTACTGTCGGAGAATATTCGTACGACGTCGCAGTCTTTTGTGGGCCCCATAACGGAAAGCGATTGGATGAAGAAAACGATAAAAACAAGTTGTTTATAAATAACGGCGTAGTTGTTACCGTTAATACTGTTGGAATACCTGGTGGTTAAAACACAGTAATACTCGTTGTTGCACAGTAGCACACGGTATTGTACTAATTATTGATTCTTACGTAAGAAGGCACTACTCAATAATTGTTACAGTAATTACTGTTCAATATTATATTTTATTGATTCAATAATTGCTGCGTTGATATTTTATATTACTGTTGTTTTAATAATTGTCACTACACAGTATTTTCTATTATCGGAGCAATAATTCATATTATCTGAATAATATTATTAGATAACATTATTGGTAATGTCTAGAAAGTTCTGTCTAAGGAGAGGTTTGGTCATCTAATTGCGCGCCAGTAAGGAGAAATCCTTATTGGAAAGCCCCCTCTTTCCTAGGAACGGCCTGGTTGCTAGTACTGTGATTCTGTAATATTATTTGTGTATAATTAATTATTGATTTATATGATGAGGAAAATATTGATTTTATGTGGATATAGATGGAGAAAATTTTTAATGTGACAATTGTTAAAAATTAATATTTTATCTTTTTCTGATAAAATAATTCATTTAAATATATTATTTTAATAATATATTGATGGTGATATTTTTATAATGAATGCGGAATATATGAGTATATGAGGAGGAAGAGTATTTTTGTGGTAATTAATGATTAACACATGTTTTGTGTGTTGGTGGACACAATTCTTGACCGAAAATTTATTATTGACTGTAAAATTGTCTGTTTGTGGATTTCGGTCAATTTCTGTTTGGAATTTAGAAAAACTTTTTTCTGCAAAGTTGTAGAGAATTGAATTTCCTATAAAAACTCGCGAGATTCGAATTTTTTGATCAAAGGGCTATTTATTATGAGTTATTGAAGTTCCGAAGTTCCGAAATAATTGATTTTTGAAAGTTTTAATTATTATTTTAAAGAAAAACGTTTTTTTCAATTGAGGGGCATGTGTTAAATGGTTGAAATCAGCTGGTAGTGTGCTTAGGAATTTTGTTTATAAATAATATTATTATATTCAATTTTCTGCTTTGGTGTTCTAAGCATTTTTCTATAAATAGGGTGCTTAGGTTAGAATTGAAAATCACACCAGAAACACAAGTTTCTCTCTATTTCTCTCTCTATATCGAGCGTATTCTTGTGAGTATTTGATACTTTGAGTGTTGTTATACGGTGCAAGTTTCCTTCAGCACTATATCTAGTATTCCAGTCAGAAGTACCGTCTTTCCGAGGTAAGGGATGTTATTTCTTCTTAAATGATATTATTTTCTTCAATATCATTATGCCGAAGTATTGATCTGAACTTTTTATCAAATTTAGAACTTTTCATGTCGGGATTACTATTCATGAGTTACTATTCATGAGTTACTATTCACGAGTTACTATTCACCGAAAAATGAAATTTTCTTCTTTCTGTCCAAAATATCTATTATGGATACTAGCTTTGATTGTATCCATGTTTTGATCATTCTTGAATTTTACTCCACTATGATTATTTATGAGGTATTTTTGGAAATAGCTGAAATACGAATCCTTAATATTTATTATTTTGTTTCACTGGATTCGTTTCCTTTAAAATATTTTTCATCATCCTCAGTCCTAAATGATGATATAATTGAATATCTTTGGCCTGTAGTGCAAAGATGAATGATTTCTGATGAATATCTTTGGCCCGTAGTGCAAATATGAACAGGTGTTGAGGTGAACATGACCAACTGATGAATATCTTTGGCCTGTAGTGCAAAGATGACTATTTGATTCAAGATATTTATTGATTGATTTTACAGGGATAAAATGTTGATGATGAGCTTTTAAATTCATAGATAATCGTAGATTTCATTCTCTACGTAACTCTTCTATGAATTATTATTTTTCGCTGCGAATATTGATTTAAAATTTGTTGTCTATTGTATTCTATTAAATTTTTTTCCCTGTTGAAGACTAACGATAATTTGTTGTATATTATCTTAGTCATAATATTCTTTACTGGGCTAGTTGAGCTCACCCTTTTCCTTGTTGTTCCATTTTCTTCTCAGGAGGCGAGAATGTAGCGAGTACTAGTCGGGGTGTGGAATGATGGTTCAAGACAGTTGTTTTAGTAGTCCTCACTATTTTGTAAAATAGTGTATCAATAAGTATAATGAGGACTTAATTGAGTATGAATACTGTCTAGATGACAATATTTGTATTTAAACTCACAGTATATGTGTTGTCGTATTTTGCACGACAATTGTAATAATAAAGTTGTAGTTATTTTCTGTACCATGTATTTGGCGACTCAGAATGGGTTGGATGGATTGGACCTATTTTGGGGGCGTCACATTTTGTGCTACTTGATTGATAGAGTTCGATAGTATCAAAGGAGATTGATTCATTTATTTAAATATATACTCTTGTACCATGTTTAGGTTCTAGGAGATGTACTTGATAGTAGTTTACAATGTGTAATACATGTTGAGTTGTTAAGTTGTACTATGTGATACATAGAGGAATTCGAATCGATATGTAAAGATTTATACAGTAATTTGAATAGAATGAATCATAAAATAATTTGATTCAGGAATTTGTAATTGATTCAAGTTAAGAAATCAATAAAAGATTTATTTTTCAAAGGAGATTGAAAAAGTTTAAATTATTCCGTATAATTATATAACATCGAATGTGATGTAAAACAGGAATAGTAAATGACCAAGTTGTGAAACTTGTAAAAGTTTGGGGTCATTACATAGATCCTAGAAATGGAAAGAATTTATATTCTAAATTATAAAAAGTAAAGTTTATTCATTAAATTATGAATGAAAAATATAAATAGTTTGACGATAGTAGTATCGTGACGGGCCGAATTCGTGGTTCGAAGGGACCCGAATTTGGGGGCGTCACAATTGTACTACGATATTGTACAATCCTGACAATCATCTGATAAAATGGTTCTATCCATGGATGCCCTGGCTAAAGGCTTATGCTGATAGAGATGTGAGTTACATCAGCTAGTTTTATTCATACTTTCCCAATTTGGAGCAGGTCTCTCAGAACTCTCCAAGAATCAAGACATTTCACACCAAACTAATCAAGATCGTCCCTCGTTTCAAAATTTATCGTCATGCTGGTAACATCTACATTCCCTTCTATCTCTTAGAAAATTTAGATAATGGAAAGGTCACACCAAAGCCCTCAATCGTAGAGGTCTCATGCTCTGTGATTGCAAATGTTCAAGCTCATCATGCTACCCAATCATCAAACACCACTCTCAGTACTCCACGTCTCAATCCCAGTATACTATCTGATATCCCCTCTTCATCCAACAATGATTTCTTCGACATTTTCACTGCCTTTGAAAATATCTACCAAAGTGAGAAACTCAAACAAAATACACAAAGCTCTCTAGACTCTGGGTTATTGAAAAACTCTGAGGAAATGGCTGAGATATTTTCCTATATTATCGAGGAAGCAAAGGGCATGTCAGAAGGAAAGGACAATGAGTTCCACAAGAAGAATCAAGCAACCATTTCTGATATATCTAATAAGCTTCATCAGATAGATCAGATTTATTTGGAATCAATTGAGCAACAGAGGAGAGAAGCCCTGTTACTTCAAAAGAAAAATAAAGAATCTATTGTGTCTCTCTCCGAGAAAATAGATACCCTGAATCAGTCTCTCTCTCTCTCTCTCTACAACTAGATCTCAGCCAGCAGGAGCTAAAGATTGAAGTTGGAAATTCATCCTACCTAATTGAGCAGCTTATGTCAAATGTCCAGCATCTCTATCAAGTGATAGATGACAAAAGGGGGGAGAAAAAGAGAAGGCACTCAAAGGGACATAAGAAGAATCGAATGAAGGCAAAGATGAAGATTCAGAAAGAGAATCAGGAAAAATAAACTGCAAAGCAAAAAAAGAGGACCCACCATCTCAGGGGGAGCAGGAACCATGAGATCAAACAGATGAGTAGCATCAACAGATAGAAGATTCAGGAGACACACATGAAAGACACACATGAAGAATAAGGTACATCTCTAAATATCTCTAAATGTAATATTTAACTCTGGATCCAGAATTTAGGTTTGCTATTCATCTGTAAACAAATGCTTTTTAATATATCATTCATATTACCTGTTCTAGCAATACAGCTGTAACATTCCAGAATTTTAAAGTGCAATATTAAATATGTATTGATTTATATAAATATTTAATGGAAATGCTTATTGTTGAATAAATAATTGTTCAATTTGAGTTTATGTGGTGGAGTTATTTATTTGTTAAATAAATAATTAAATATTAAATATTTATTTGCAATATTAAATATTTAATGAATTATATAAGTATTTAATGGCAATTTTGAGTTGATGTGGTTTAGTTAATTATTTGTTGGATAAATAGTTAAGAAGCTAAGAAAATTAATTGTTATGAGATTATATAATAATTTAATTTAATAAGTAAGCTAGAGAGCTTATAGTGATTTAAATAAATTATAATATTTTAAATGGGAAATTGTAATTTAAAATATTAGTCGGTTAAATAAAATTATAATTATAAAAGAAATTATAGTTATGTGATATTAAATTATGTGCTAAAGTAATTTAATAGATTAATGTTTTAATTGATTTATTAATTAAATAAAAGTGTGACTAATAACCTTGCTATAAAGGAGTTATTAAAATAAATTAAAAGAGTGTAATTTAGTTTTGGCCAAACAAGTCTTATTGCATATTAAGTCTTTAATATAATTGTGTTTTACCAAACAAGGCATAAGGATTAATGGGTTATATTTTAGTGGTTAGCCAAACAAGCCTTATGGCTTTTGATTTTCAAAAGTTTTTAACTGATGTCAGTTAAGTTAGTATTATATTATATATTTAATATATCTATTATTACTATATACGTTATATTATTATACGTAGTAGAGTAAGGAAGAAAGACTCAGTGAAGAAAAAGAGAAGAAGAAGAAGAAAACTAGAGAGAAATTGAGAGAAATCCTAACAGGTTTTGATAAAGGAATTGAAAAAAAAGAAATTAATAATCAAAAGTAGCCATCATCTTCTTAATCAAAGGTAGGAGCTTAACCTTTCTCTTTAAAAATTTAGTTTTCCTCTTATCAAAAAGTTCTCTGTGAATTTTTTTACAAAAGATAAATTGTTGTTATGTATATAAGTTGGTATGATTATTGATTATAAGGTTATCTCATGAGTTTATGCATGATTATAGAGAAATTAATTCATGTATGTATGTGTTTTGTGAAGAAATTATATTACAGTGTTCATATGAAAAATATATGAGTATGACTGAATTTAAAATAGAAATTAAGGTTTAATTAGTTGTTAGATTGATATATTGATTATAGAAATTGATAGAGTATGTATAATCATAACTATGATGTTTTGAATTTACTGTTTTGGTTGAAAAATAAAATCACAGTGTTGATTTTCATTGAAAATATCAAAAATGGAGCTTTTGCCAAAAATATTGAAATTGAGTGTTGTATATTTGATGTTTAAATTATTTTATGAGTAGAAACATGTTAGAAGTTTTCACAATATGTTTATATGAAGTTTATATGTAAATTACGTGATAATCAGACTATTAGATTCGAGCTTTTAGGCTAATTTTTGGCTTTTTCTTACACGGTTGCCGAAGCTGTCAGTCGAAACTGCAGTTTCGCGCCGCGGCGCAGCTCTAGCAGTGCATTAGTGGCGCCGCAGCGCCATCACCATGCCGTAGCGCGGCTTCGTAGTTCATTCACCGCGCCGCAGCGCCGACTCAGCGCCGTAGCGCGAACCACAGTGTAAACTGTGGCGCCGCAGCGCGAGTTAGCAGAATGGTCTGATAGTGTACTTTTTATACACGAAAATTTTAAGAAACACTATATGATAATAGTAGGACTATAAAATATTAATTTTAGTGTTTCTATACGGTGAATAAATATGTTATTAAGGAGTAACTTGTGTTATAATTTGATTATGTGATTGAATAATCAAACCTACGTGGTGAATGTATTGGTTATGTGTTAATGTCTAACTATGTCATGATGACATATGTTTATAGGATATTGTGATTCAAATTATTCGGTTTAGTCTACGAGCAAGACAAGTTTTCTAACTCTATTTTATAATTGAGCAAGTTTTCTAATCCTTTGTCTTATTGAACTATTTGATGTTGAACAAGTTATTCTTGTAATTCAATCTTTGGTTAGCATGCATAACTAGATTTTTATGCATGTTTAATATTCAATTCTAATTAACCTTGGCTTAGTATTGTTTAAGCAAGGGATGCTATAGTATTCAAATTATATGCTATTAGATTATTCCTAAAGCATGATTTTAGTTACTATGATTAATTCAATTATGATTATTCTATAAGTATAATGTCATGGACTTTATTCAACTACTCCGTAGTTGATGTTCGTTGAATTCCAAATTACCTTGAAAACTTATCCAAACCAAACTTACATTGGTGTGGACTTGTATTCTAAATACTGAGATGAACAACTCTTTTAATAGAGGTTTACGCTTAGCGTTGAAATGGTTGTGCACAATACATTGTACGAAGGATTGATCCCCCTAAGTATGTGGAGTCCTTATAGTCTTATGACTGTTAAAGTTAAAGTTGAAAGATTACTTATAACTGTGGACATGATTCGTGGTCATTAGACCCTCAGTAAATGTTATAACTTTCAGAAAGTTAATAGAATATATTGTTCAGTTCTATTAATACTAATATTGTCAATTGATGTAAAAGTTTAAAGATTTACTTATTGTTATTTCAAGTGGGCCTTGTTTGCTCACTTTTGCTTGTAAAATTTTTTACAGCTAAAGTTGAAACTGGTGACGTACCAAGCACCGGTAAGGGAAAAGGAAAGATGAATAAGTGCTGAAGACTTGTAATAGTTTGATAATTTATTTTCAGACTTTGGTTTAATAATTGTAATGAAGTTAGTTAATTATCCGCATTTGAATGATTGTTGTTAAAGGTTAGATAACCTGGGAGATTTTATTTAAGTTTAATCCTGTATGGGCAGATTTTCTTTTATTATTCAATTCTATTATGAATGGGTAGTTAGTAAATGAATGTTTTGATTGCGTGAGCACCAAATCTTAAGGAAATGAAGTACCAGGATTTAGGGGTGTCACAACAGCAACTCACTATATCTTAAGATTCATTCATCTCATACATATGCATTATGTATTTTTGTCATCATCAAATAGGGGGAGATTATTAGGAATATGCATGTGAATGTTATTCCTTTATTCAAATAATTTGATGATGAAGATGATGAAGTAAATGAATGAATATGAAGATATGTCTGCATTGAAACAAGCTATAAAGTCCTTGAATAAATAATATGAATATATGTACAAGGATTTAGACTAAAATGATCAAATATGTTAGGTTGATTCTACATGAACAAAACAGCTTTGTAAAGTCCTTAAAAAGAATATGATGTACAAGGACTAAATATAGAAAGATCAAGCTTGTTAGGTTGATCTTATATGATGTAATAGATAGGCATGTCTTATCGTCAAGTACTGCACCGGCTTCGAAGTCTGGCAAGAGAGACAAGGAACTTAGAGACTATCAAGGCAGAATAGTAGTTTATCGAGCCAGCCGAGGGATTGCAGAAGCCAAGGCAGAATCGTAGAGTATCGAGAAAATTGCTACAGAATTGTAGTCTGCTTTAGAGGGCCTTACTCAGAATCGTAGAGTTGGTCCAAATGCCTGTCGAGCCAAGTCAAGAATCGTAGGCCATACTTGAAGTCTTAGAGTCTACTGATCATATCAGAGGTAAAAATCGTAATCGAGCTAGATCAGACAAGGACAGCAAGTGTTAAGGCAGTAATCGTAGTCTGTTGTATAATCTACTCTCGGAATCGTAGTGTTTGCAGAACCAAAGGAGATCGTAGTCTGCAAAAAAAAGTCTTCGACAAAGTCTATCAGTGCTCATAACGCCAAGAAAGAATCGTAGTGTTAACACGATTCTCAACACATGAGCACTTCCAAAGCATCCAAAGAATGTAGCCTCTGGTCAGAACTGTAAAGATGAAATCCACCTTAAGGAAGCCAAAGCGCACTCACCAAATGGCTTACAAGCAAACAAAAGATCGAAGCACAAAGTCGATATGCATCCTGATTGAAGAAGTTAAGCCATTCAAGGGAAGTCTTCCACAAGCAACAGTAAGAAGACTTCAGATAACGTGACTAACAAAAGGAAGTCAGCAATGCAGTAACTGTCAAGATAAACAAAAGATGACGATCTTGGGTGTGACTACGATCATAGTGCTTACCAGATGAGGAGCAGGAACTGATGCGATTTATACAAAGACACTGGCCAACCTATAAAGAATAGACAGAGAAGATTAACCATGGGTCAGACCATTAATGATATGTGAACGGGAGATCACAAGGAGAAAAAGAGTTGAGCATGATCAATCAGATGAGTTTTGAAATTTAGGAGGGCCAGAGAATTCAAACATGTTGTCAGTATCTAATGCAAGTCATGGCAAGCTGAAGTGTTAAAGCACTGCACGAGTAAAGGAAGAGAGGTTCTACATTGCAAATCCAAAGAACACTCTCATAATCGTAGAGTTCGGTCATCTGCATCAGAATCGTAGATTTCGGTCATTGTAACGCAAGGAGATCCTATTTATTTTCAAAATCAAAGTTGGGCAAAAATATTTCATTTCATACATACATATATATATATATACACACACACACACATAGTATGCATATGCTGACATTTTTTTTAAGAAACCGTATGGGACATTCATTTTGGGACCATATTTGAAATCGTGTATATATTATATAGGTTATAATGTTTGCATGCATGTGCTATATATATATATATATATATATATATATATATATATATATATATATATATATATATATATATAAACCGAGTATGCATGCATGTGCTGGCAAAACCGTGTTCTCCAACACTTGGTCAAAATGAATATTAAATGCTAAGTGAATGGATTTTGGCCCAGGCGGAATTATAAGCTCTTCCGTGTAAAAAAAAAATTCATCTGGACCGTTAAATTCAAAAATACACCATCCGAACCATGCATTCAAAAATAAATTTTCACAAATTACATTTTTGCCCCCGGCTTCAAAAATCTATAAATATGGAGTATTTCATTCATTTGGTTTTTACCAATTCAGTGAAAAGTAAAGCATACTCTCCTTGCTTACATTCTCTCTAAAAGTTTTTTATCTCTTCTTACAAAAGTTCTGATCACTTTAGAAGAGAAAATTGGTCCAAGTACTGAAATAAGTCATTTGAGTTTAACTTCTGTTGCGTTATTTCTTACATGTTATATATATATATATATATATATATATATATATATATATATATATATATATACATTGTTATACACAATTTTAAATATATATTTTATCTATTTGTCAAATAAAAGGATACTTGGGCGCCGCAAGGCTACAAAGCTACACATCTACGGAGAGAAATTCGAACCGTGCGATTTCTTATAGTCTTTAGTAACCTTTTATCAATATTATTTATATAAATATCGTAAAATAAATATGACACTTGATAGCTCAAAATGACACTGAGATATTCATCCGAACTGGATTTGAGAATCGTAATGATCTATTAAAAATATTTATATAAATATCAATTGTGAAAATATAAATTTTGTCATACTTAGATGCCGCAAAGCTACAGAGATACATCTCTACCAAGAGGAATTCGAACCGTACGATTCCTTATAGTACTAAGTGACTTTATTTATACAATCACATAATAGATAAAATATTGTTATATATTATCTGAGTTAAATAATAATATTTGATATATCAGTTTGTGCTTAACCGATTTATTTATTAAACTTGATATATATTGTTTAAATTGATTTATTCATTTATAGACAAGTATTGATACATAAAAACATTCATATAATACTTGTTAAAGATTATCTAAGAAACAATTTTGGTTAATCCATAGAAAAACACTCGTTATTTTAAAGAATTAATAATTCTTTATAAATTGTATTAAAATTTTATATCTGCTTAAATCGAAGCATTGTTGAGCTAAAAGCTAAAAATTAACTTACCTTCTTATTCAAGAAGCATCTCTCGAAAACATAAAGGTTACTTGAACTTTTATAACTGTGCATACTTTACATATTTGCTTAATAAGAAGCATCATTTAATCTAAACATAAATTATTATCTGCTTACTAAGAAGCATATTTTTAAAGTATAAAAGTCTTTGAACTTGTTCTTTAATTGATATATGCTTATTTGAGAAGCATCAATCTGTATTAAATTCTTATCTGCTTATTTAAGAAGCATATTGTTGTAAAATCATTTGTAAAAGGAGAAAAGTTCGGAGTTAGTTTATTTTATGTACCTGTGAGAAAAATGAGTAATTATTCGACCAAGTCCAGAGTCTTAGAGAAGTCAGCAGGAAGTTGGGTCTCTAGTGCACTTGTGAGGTGAGGAAGAGACTGTTGTTTCAAGACCAGATCATAGAATAGAATTGAACTCAAAAGAAGGAACAACTAAACTTGAGGAGGGAGCAGGGAGCTTGCTGTCCAAGATAGAATAGTCAAAAAGTTGGAAGTTTGTCTATAAAACTTTGTAAAGGCTTTTCTACCTGTTGAAGGAGCTTTTATTACTGATAGTAATAGGATCTCAAGTTCCAAGTAGGGACTTGAGACTGGACGTAGCAACATACCAAGGGGTGTATATTGTGAACCAGATAAATCTTTGTGTATTGTGTGATTGAATTTTTATTATCTTGCATGCTAATTTCAAAAACTACAAATTAATTATTAAAAATTCAAAAAGGCCTAATATAATTTTTTAACTTGTAATAATCTATTCAACCCCCCTTCTAGATTATTATTGGACTTTCAATTGGTATCAAAGCAGTGCTCTTTAACTCGTTTGTTGAGTATATATAGGCATACCTAAGAGTAGATCCATGGCCTACAATGCTACTAATTGCGGAGAAGGACTGTCAATGTCCAGACCACCACTATTTGAAGGTACCAACTTTGCCACCTAGAAAAATAGATTCAAAATCTATGCCAAATCCCAAGGAATCAAAATTTGGTGTGTCATCGAACGAGGTGTACAAATTCCAACCAAAATCCAAGGAGAAAAGACTGTCGAGAAAGACATCTATGAATTCACCACTGAAGAAGAAGAAACTATGAATATTGCATCCCGAGCTGAACAAGTGCTAACTAGTGCTTTAATTGAAAAAGGATACAAAAGAGTTAGCAACTGCAAAAATGCGAAAGAAATTTGGGAAAAATTGATTGTAACCTATGAAGGTATCAATCATATCAAAAAAACCAGAAAAGATGCTCTAATTCAATAATATGAAAGTTTCAAGCTTGAAGAAAGAGAAAAGATCATTGATATGGAAACATAGTTTTCCAGAATCATTGATGAGCTAGAGGAATTGGGAAAGGCATACACTACAAATGAGAAAAACAGAAGAATTCTCAAAACCCTTCCATCCATCTGGAAAATGAAGGTTACAACAATCAAAGAAATGCAAGATCTAACCACATATCCTACGGATAATCTCATTGGAAATCTTCGTGCCCACGAAGTCGACATGCTCATCAAAAAAGCCAGATCAGACACAGATCTCAAAAAGAAAGGAATCACCTTGAAAGCCCTTCTAATGGACCAAGAAAGCGATGATGAAGAACTAAATAAAGAACTCCTAAGTCTATACAACAATGAAGTTGCTCTACTATCCAAACAACGCAGGAGAGTAATTCAAAGCAAGGCAAGAAAATATGGCAAACACTTTATGAAGACAAACAACAACTTAAAAAGCAAACAAATTTTCAAACCAAAGACGCAGGGAGGAAATTTCAAAGCCAGTAACAACAACTTCAGAAGTACAAACCCAAATAAAAATTCAAACACATGCTTTGAATGCAAGCAGCCTGGGCACTTCAAAAAGGATTGTCCAAAACTAGCCAACAACAAAGTTCTTGTAGCTGAAGAAGGATGGGATCTAAGTGACGAGGAAGAAACTACTGAACAAATCGAAGAAGTTGCAAATCTCTATTTAATGGTAGACAATGACTCATCACCAAGATCTGAGGTAAATTATGAACACCAATTGCCTAGCACATCATTTTCTGCATACATATTGGAAAATATAAATGAAGAACACTATGAATTACAAGAGGCTTACAGTCACTTATATGAGAATAATGAATTATTAAAAGAAGAATTAGAAAGATTAAGAAAAATAAACAAGAGCCATGAATTGAAAATGCTAACTTAATTATCACCGATGAAAGTTTAAATGAAGTAAACTTAAAAATAGAAGAAGAATTAGAACAATTTAAGAAAATAAATAAAAATCTTGAAATAAAAAATTCGTCACTTATTATCTCAATTGAAAATCTTGAAATTGAAAATTCAACACTTGTTGTAATCAATGAAGATAATCAAGTGCAAGATCAAGCGGAAATTGAAAAAAAATTAGAAATGAGAATTCTCTTTTAAAATTAGACATAAAAGAACATAATTCCATAATTGAAAACTTAATCAAAGAACGTGAAGATTTAAATAATATAATTTATAAATTTACAAAAGGCAAAGAAAATCTTGATGTCATGTTAAATTAACAAAAATATAATTTTAATAAAATAAAAAAAAAGGTTTAGGATATACTGGAGAAACAAGTAAATCCATAGATAAAGGATTATATCATATTAAAATCAAAGAAAAAGAAAGTCATATATCTCCTTTCACTAAATGTTCCTATTGTAACAGAAATGGTCATTCCTTTTACATGTGCAATGCTAGAAATGGGAACTATAAAGGAAAAATGATTTGGGCTCCCAAAGGGGCATATACTACACCAACTATCACAAGAAAAGAATTTCATAGACAGTATTATCATACTTCTCATAATCCAGTTACTCATAGAATGCTTTTTTTCTACTAAAACTAACTATCATATGCCAAGTTTTGTAAAGGAAACTTCAAATGCTCCTTATACAAAATAGAAAACTCACCCTAAGGACCCTTCCTATTAAAGGGTACCAACTGGTAAAAGTAGTACATACACTGCAGGTATGTCTTGCAGCTGATCTGAATAAAAGTAAATGGTATCTTGATAGTGGCTGCTCAAGACACATGACTGGCGACAAGTTAAAATTGAAAAATCTGCAAGCTACAGACTTTGGTGAGGTAACTTTCGGAGATAAAAATAAAGGTAAAATAATTAGAGTTGGATGTGTTGGTAATAACCACATAACTATCTCTAACGTTCAGTTAGTTACTAGACTCAGGTATAATCTTCTATCTATCAGTCAACTCTATGATAGTGGTTTTAAAATATCCTTCAGTACACATAATTGTTCTATCTTTGATCAAACTGGTAAATTAATTTTAGTCTGCCCTAGATTTCAAAATGTGTATACTTATGACTTAGATGCATATTCACATTTAGATAACGTTTGTCTTATATCTGCAAATGAGGATCCTTGGCTATGGCTTCGTAGACTAGGACACATCAACATGAAACTTATTAACAACATCTCTTCTAAAGAACATGTTCGTGGTCTTCCTAAACTAAAATTCTTAAAAGATCACATCTGTGAAGCTTGTGAACTGGGAAAACAAATTCATGCATCACATAAAACTAAATTTATCGTGTCAACTTCTAGACCCTTAGAACTGTTACACATGGACCTTGTTGGACCTATCCCTAAACATAGCATGGGTGGTGTTGTGTACATTCTAGTTTTGGTTGATGATTATTCACGATTTACATGGGTTGATTTTCTAAAATTTAAAAATGAGGCTATTAACTCTTTTTCTACCTTGTGTAAAAAGATTCAAAATCAACACAGGAGTTCTATTGTCTATATTCGATCTGATCACGAAAAAGAATTTGAAAATTTTGATTTCATTATGTTCTGTGATGAGAATGGTATAAGTCATAACTTCTCTGCTCCTTATACACCTCAGTCAAATGGTGTAGTTGAAAGGAAAAATCGTTCTTTGCAAGAAATGGCTAATACCATGTTGAATGAATATCGTCTTCCAAAGTATTTCTGGGCTGAAGCTGTGGCAACATCATGTTACATTTTAAACAGAGTTTTATTAAGACCTATTTTACTCAAAACTCCCTATGAGCTTTATTATAAAAGAACTCCAAAAATAAATTATTTTCGTATTTTTGGGAGCAAATGCTTTATTCTAAATAACAAAGGACATTTATTGAAATTTGAACCCAAATCTGATGAAGGAATAATTCTTGGATACTCTCTTAATAGTAAAGCATACAGAGTTTTCAACAAAAGAAGTCTAGTTGTGGTAGGATCAATGAATGTGAATTTTGATGAAACTCAACCACCACCAAAATATAAAGAGCTTGTTAACAATGATGTTGTCATTGAAAATATTCTTAGAAATATGGAAGAACCAAAACTAGATAATGCATCTCCACCTATTGATGGGAATCCCCTTGAAAATCAAAACCCTCAGTTGAATGATTTGCCCAAAGAGTCTCACATTATTAAAAATCATCCTATAGAAAATGTTATTGATAATATTGATAAAGGGGTTATCACTAGATCACAAGCACAAAATTTAGATGGTCACTTATCTTTCTTGTCTCAAATTGAACCTAATAATATAAATGACGCCTTACTTGATGAAGACTAGATAATGGCTATGCAAGATAAACTTGAACAATTCACTAGAAACAAAGTATGGGAGTTAGTCCCACAACCCGAGGATGTTTTAATTATTGGAACTTGATGGGTATTTCGTAATAAACTTGATGAAAGTGGAACTGTTGTACGTAATAAAGCAAGATTAGTTGCACAAGGGTATAATCAAATGGAAGGTATTGACTATGATGAAATGTAAGACCCCAAATTATTAATAAATGAAATTTAATTTCCTCTATTTATTATTCTGAAATAGTAAGGGTTGATTTGATTAATGTGGTTAGTTATGGGTAAAATGCGCAAATATTTTAAATAAGCAAGTGGTTATAAAATATTCATTATTGTCGGGGAATATTCTTACTGTCGGAGAATATTCGTACGACGGCGCAGTCTTTTGTGGGCCCCATAACGGAAAGCGATTGGATTAAGAAAACGACAAAAATAAGTTGTTTATAAATAACGGCGTAGTTGTTACCGTTAATACTGTTGGAATACTCGGTGGTTAAAGCACGGTAATACGCGTTGTTGCACAGTAGCACACGGTATTGCACCAATTATTGATTCTTACGTAAGAAGGCACTACTCAATAATGGTTACAGTAATTACTGTTCAGTATTTTATTTTATTGATAATTGTTGCGTTGATATTTTATATTACTGTTATTTTAATAATTGTCACTATACAGTATTTTCTATTATCGGAGCAATAATTCATATTATCTGAATAATATTATTAGATAACATTATTGGTAATGTCTAGAAAGTTCTGTCTAAGGAGAGGTTTGGTCATCTAATTGCGCGCCAGTAAGGAGAAATCCTTATTGGAAAGCCCCCTCTTTCCTAGGAACGGCCTGGTTGCTAGTACTGTGATTCTGTAATATTATTTGTGTATAATTAATTATTGATTTATATGATGAGGAAAATATTGATTTTATGTGGATATAGATGGAGAAAATTTTTAATGTGACAATTGTTGAAAATTAATATTTTATCTTTTTCTGATAAAATAATTTATTTAAATATATTATTTTAATAATATATTGATGGTGGTATTTTTACAATGAATGTGGGATATATGAGTATATGAGGAGGAAGAGTATTTTTGTGGCATTAAATGATTAACACATGTTTTGTGTGTTGGTGGACATAATTTTTGACCGAAAATTTATTATTGACGGTAAAATCGCCCGTTTATGAATTTCGGTCAATTTTTGTTTGGAATTTGAAAAAACTTTCTTCTGCAAAATTGTAGAGAATTGAATTTCCTATAAAAACTCGCAAAATTCGAATTTTCTGACAAAAGGGCTATTTATTATGAATTATTGAAGTTTCGAAGTTCCGAAATAATTGATTTTTGGGAGTTTTAGTTAATTATTTTGAGAAAAACGTTTTTGTATTTTTTTAGACATCATAAACATGTGCAAGGTGGCTGATTTCAGATTTTCTAAGGTGGGCTTGAAAATTTATATATATATATATATATATATATATATATATATATATATATATATATATATATATATATATATTATTATATTAAATTTTCTGCTTTGGTGTTCTAAGCATTTTCCTATAAATAGGGTGCTTAGGTTAGAATTAAAAATCACACCAGAAACACAAGTTTCTCTCTATTTCTCTCTCTATATCGAGCGTATTCTTGTGAGTATTTGATACTTTGAGTGTTGCTATACGGTGCAAGTTTCCTTCAGCACTATATCTAGTATTCCAGTCAGAAGTACCGTCTTTCCGAGGTAAGGGATGTTATTTCTTCTTAAATGATATTATTTTCTTCAATATCATTATGCTGAAGTATTGATCTGAACTTTTTATCAAATTTGAAACTTTTTATGTCGGAGTTACTATTCATGAGTTACTATTCATGAGTTACTATTCACGAGTTACTATTCACCGAAAAATAAAATTTTCTTCTTTCTGTCCAAAATATCTATTATGGATACTAGCTTTGATTGTATCCATATTTTGATCATTCTTGAATTTTACTCCACTATGATTATTTATGAGGTATTTTTGGAAATAGCTGAAATATGAATCCTTAATATTTATTATTTTGTTTCACTGGATTCGTTTCTTTTAAAATATTTTTCATCATCCTCAGTCCTAAATGATGATATAATTGAATATCTTTGGCCTATAGTGCAAAGATGAATGATTTCTGATGAATATCTTTGGCCCGTAGTGCAAATATGAACAGGTGTTGAGGTGAACATGACCAACTGATGAATATCTTTGGCCTGTAGTGCAAAGATGACTATTTGATTCAAGATATTTATTGATTGATGTTACAGGGATAAAATATTGATGATGGGCTATTAAATTCATAGATAATCGTAGATTTCATTCTCTACGTAACTCTTCTATGAATTATTATTTTTCGCTGCGAATATTGATTTAAAACTTGTTGTCTATTGTATTCTATTAAATTTTTCCCTGTTGAAGACTAACGATAATTTGTTGTATATTATCTTAGTCATAATATTCTTTACTGGGCTAGTTGAGCTCACCCTTTTCCTTGTTGTTCCATTTTTCTTCTCAGGAGGCGAGAATGTAGCGAGTACTAGTCGGGGTGTGGAATGATGGTTCAAGACAGTTGTTTTAGTAGTCCTCACTATTTTGTAAAATAGTGTATCAATAAGTGTAATGAGGACTTAATTGAGTATGAATACTGTCTAGATGACAATATCTGTATTTAAACTCACAGTATATGTGTTGTCGTATTTTGCACGACAATTGTAATAATAAAGTTGTAGTTATTTTCTGTACCATGTATTTGGCGACTCAGAATGGGTTGGATGGATTGGAACTATTTTGGGGGCGTCACAGTTGGTATCAGAGCTTAGGATATGATCTCTGGCGGAGATCGGGGAATAGAACTAGGAGGGGAGAGACGAGTAAATCCTTCGCTAGTGTGTCCTACCTAAGCTTATCTGTTAGTCGGTCATAATATAGGGGTATTATGTGATTTGTTAATTTGTTAAATTAACCCTTGTTTTATGGCAGTATTTGAGAATGTCGACTGAGAATGTTAACAGTGGAGTAAATGAAACCGTGGAGACGCCTGTACTCACCAACGAGGAGAACGTGCAACAGGCTGGCAATGTTCCTCCTGTGAACAACACCAATGAGCAGATGATGAACGATGAGATGTTTAGAAGCTTTTTACAATTCATGCAAAACAAGACGAGGGAGATTCGTGTTCAAAATACAGGAGGAAATGATAGCAATTCACGGTTTGTCACGGCTAAGCAGTTCAAAGAGTTGGGACCACCAGAATTTAAGGGAAAGCCGGATCCGATCATGGCGGAAACGTGGGTTAAGTAAATTACCAAGATATTCGATGTCTTGGGATGCACGGAGGAACAGAAGGTTCCATTCGCCACCTTTATGTTCCGTGGCGAGGCAGACTACTGGTGGGAATCTGTGAAGCGTACCCATCCAGCCGCACTCAGCATGTCCTGGGAGACATTTCAGAAACTATTCAATGACAAGTACTTTCCTGAAAGTATTCGTCATATGAAGGAGGTAGAGTTTATTAGACTGGAGCAGAATAACATGACGGTGTCCCAGTACGAGGCGAAATTTACAGAGTTGTCCAGGTTTGCACCTCATTTGGTGGATAATGAGGAACGTATGACGCGGATGTTTCTGAGAGGTTTGAAACCCGGCATACGTCAATATCTCATTTCTCATAAATTTTCTCTCTATTCAGATGTTGTCAACAGGGCTCAATTATTAGAGCGAGATAATAAGTATGGTCAATCGAGGGACCACAACCAGGAACATACCGGTGACAGCAGTCATCAGAACAATGATAACCAGCGGAGAAAGAAGAATACGGACAAGAACGGCAACCACTATGGTGGTAATCGTGGCTATGAAAATAGAAGAAGCGAGTCGGGAGGAGATTTTAAAAAGAGGAGATTCAACAATGACAATACGAAGACGTCAGCACCAGCAGCAACTGGTTCCAAGGGAGGAGAACGACCACCAGTCATATGCTATAAATGTGGAAAAGAATGACATATCAGCCCAAACTGTCCACAACAGTTTAAGGTATGTTATAACTGTGGAAAGGAATGACATATCGCTCGAGATTGCACTGTAGCGAAACCAAGTTCAACGGGGGTGGTGACTCAAAAAGTTGTCCCAGAAAAGTCAAAGTCAACGGTTCCTGGAAGAGCGTTTTTCGTAACTGGTCAGAATGCGAGGAACCCAAACGAAGTTAGCACGGGTTAGTTAATTATAAATTTTTGCGAAGTCTATACCTTATTAGATACCGGTTCTACCCAGTCATTTATCTCTCCTACTTATACTCAACGTTTAAAATTGACTCCGGAGAAAATTAGACTTTGACTTATCTGTTGAAACTCCGTTAGGAGAAACTTTCGTTACATCCACTGTTTATAAATCTTGTTTGATCCAAGTTGGTACCATCACATTACCTGTTGATCTTATCTCTTTAAAGATACTTGCTTTTGATGTAATTTTAGGAATTGATTGGTTAACTACTCATCATGTCAAAATTGATTGCTTTCGTAAGGTTGTTAGTTTTCATATTCCTAAGAAACCTGTTATTCGAATTCAAGCAACCAAACTATTGAAGTCAAACTCTTTCATATCAAGCCGTAAAGTCATTCGTTTATTAAAAAACGGATGTCAAGCTTTCTTAGCTATGTTATGGACTTGAACAAAAATACGTCAGATTTGAATGATATTTCTATTGTTAGTAAATCCCTGACGTATTTCCTGAAGAATTTCTTGGCCTACGCGTGATATTGAATTTTGTATCATCTTTGAATCTGGTACAAAACCCATTTCTAAATTCTCATATCGAATGGCTCCTATTGAATTTCAGGAGTTAAAAACCCAACTATAGAAGTTGATAACCGAGCCTCTATCTGGTGACTTCCTTTGTGGAATGCACTAAAGCCAGACTCTCTGTAGGGGACGCCATATTCGTGCGGTAGTAAACTGATAGGTGTCATTGTGACGTGCTATCTAAGATTGGGATATGAGTCACAGTTGAGAGCAACCTAAGTCAGTAATCAAAATATATAGCTTTCTAGGCTTAGCTGGTTATTATCGGAGATTTGTAAAAGGATTTTCTCGAATCGCTACTCCATTAACTCAGCTGACTCGAAAAGATACAAACTTCGAATGGACCGAGGAATGCGAGAAGAGCTTCCAAGAATTCAACATGCGACACCGATGTTGGCTCGAGCTGTTGAAAGATTTCGATCATACCATCCAATACCATCCTGAAAAAGCGAACGCGGTAGCTGACGCATTGAGTAGAAGATCAAATGCAGGAACAAGTGCGATGATGTCAAGTATACGCGTAGAATCAACTTTAATCGATAAAGTTAAAGTTGCTTAAGCCACAGACCGGGAACTGATGCGTATGAAGAAGAAAGTACAAGAAGGTGCTATTCCGGAAGCAAGAATCGATGAAGAAGGAATACTTCGAGTCCACTCCAGACTTTGTGTTCCTAACGATTCTGATTTGAAGTACAAGATCATGATGGAGGCACACAATACACCATTTGCAATCCATCCTAGAAGTACTAAAATGTATCGTGATCTTCGACATACATTTTGGTGGAACAATATGAAGAGAGAGATTGCAAAGTTTATCTCGAGGTGTTTAACTTGTCAACGTGTAAAGGCGGAGCATCAAGTACCAAAGGGTCCATTGCAACCACTTGAGATTCCGAAATGGAAGAGGGAACACATTACCATGGATTTCGTTACGGGTCTTCCCACGGTTTCTCAAGGCATAAATGCTATTTGGGTTATAGTTGATAGATTAACCAAGTCTGCTCATTTCTTGCCGATACGAGAGACTTATTCCCTTGAACGTCTTGCTAGTATGTACGTGAATGAGATTGTTAGGTTGCATGGCATGCCAGTATCCATAGTTTCGGATCGTAACCCAAGATTCACTTCAAGATTTTGGGTTAGCTTGCAAAAAGCTATGGGTACGGATTTACGGTTCAGTTCGGCATACCATCCTCAAACGGACGGGCAATCAGAGAGGACAATTCAAACTCTTGAAGATCTATTAAGACTTTGTGTCCTAGATTTCAAAGGAAGTTGGGATAAGTACCTACTATTGGTAGAATTCTCCTATAACAACAGTTATCAGGCAAGTATAGGTGTGGCTCCCTTTGAAGCATTGTATGGACGAAAGTGTCGCTCTCCAGTATGTTGGGATGAGGTGGGAGAAGCAACGTTGTTGGGACCAGAATTGGTACGAATGACTACAGAGAAGATCCAAACGATTCGACAACATATACAAATGGCACAAGATCGACAAAAGAGTTATGTGGATCTTCATCGAAAGGACGTGAAATTTGACATTGAGGATCATGTATTATTACGTGTAGCTCCATGGAAAGGAGTTACAAGATTTGGAAAGAGAGAAAAGCTCAATCTACGATTTATTGGTCCATTTCAGATTCTTGACCGAGTAGGAAATGTGGCCTATAGACTCGCGTTACCTCCAAGCATGTCTCGTGTTCATAACGTTTTTCACATATCTATACTTCGTAAATATGTGAAAGACCCAAACCACGTTATTGAGTTAGAACCAGATGAGATAGCCGAAGACTTAACGTACAAAGAGGTACCTGTCAAGATCTTGGATAGGAAGGAGCATGTCCTACGCACGAAGGTCATACCACAAGTTAAAGTTTTGTGGAGAAACCATGCTATTGAGGAAATGACCTGGGAGTTAGAAACAGAAATGAAAGCGAGGTATCCTCATCTTTTTGAAACACCAGGTACGTATGTCAATTTCGAGGACGAAATTTCATAAGGAGGGGAGGTTGTAAGACCCCAAATTATTAATAAATGAAATTTAATTTTCTCTATTTATTATTCTGAAATAGTAAGGGTTGATTTGATTAATGTGGTTAGTTATGGGTAAAATGCACAGATATTTTAAATAAGCAAGTGGTTATAAAATATTCATTATTGTCGGGGAATATTCTTACTGTCGGAGAATATTCGTATGACGGCGCAGTCTTTTGTGGGCCCCATAACGGAAAGCGATTGGATTAAGAAAACGACAAAAATAAGTTGTTTATAAATAACGGCGTAGTTGTTACCGTTAATACTGTTGGAATACCCGGTGGTTAAAGCACGGTAATACGCGTTGTTGCACAGTAGCACACGGTATTGCACCAATTATTGATTCTTACGTAAGAAGGCACTACTCAATAATGGTTACAGTAATTACTGTTTAGTATTTTATTTTATTGATAATTGTTGCGTTGATATTTTATATTACTGTTATTTTAATAATTGTCACTATACAGTATTTTCTATTATCGGAGCAATAATTCATATTATCTGAATAATATTATTAGATAACATTATTGGTAATGTCTAGAAAGTTCTATCTAAGGAGAGGTTTGGTCATCTAATTGCGCACCAGTAAGGAGAAATCCTTATTGAAAAGCCCCCTCTTTCCTGGAAACGGCCTGGTTGCTAGTACTGTGATTCTGTAATATTATTTGTGTATAATTAATTATTGATTTATATGATGAGAAAAATATTGATTTTATGTGGATATAGATGGAGAAAATTTTTAATGTGACAATTGTTGAAAAATAATATTTTATCTTTTTCTGATAAAATAATTTATTTAAATATATTATTTTAATAATATATTGATGGTGGTATTTTTACAATGAATGTGGGATATATGAGTATATGAGGAGGAAGAGTATTTTTGTGGCATTAAATGATTAACACATGTTTTGTGTGTTGGTGGACATAATTTTTGACCGAAAATTTTTTATTGACGGTAAAATCGCCCGTTTGTGAATTTCGGTCAATTTCTGTTTGGAATTTGGAAAAACTTTCTTCTGCAAAGTTGTAGAGAATTGAATTTCCTATAAAAACTCGCAAAATTCGAATTTTCTGACAAAAGGGCTATTTATTATGAATTATTGAAGTTTCGAAGTTTCGAAATAATTGATTTTTGGGAGTTTTAGTTAATTATTTTGAGAAAAACGTTTTTTGTATTTTTTTGGACATCATAAACTTGTGCAAGGTGGCTGAATTAAGATTTTCTAAGGTGGGCTTGAAAATTTATATATATATATTATTATTATATTAAATTTTCTACTTTGGTGTTTTAAGCATTTTCCTATAAATAGGGTGCTTAGGTTAGAATTAAAAAGCACACCAGAAACACAAGTTTCTCTCTATTTCTCTCTCTATATCGAGCGTATTCTTGTGAGTATTTGTTACTTTGAGTGTTGCTATACGGTGCAAGTTTCCTTCAGCACTATATCTAGTATTCCAGTCAGAAGTATCGTCTTTCCGAGGTAAGGGGTGTTATTTCTTCTTAAATGATATTATTTTCTTCAATATCATTATGCCGAAGTATTGATCTGAACTTTTTATCAAATTTAGAACTTTTCATGTCGGGGTTACTATTCATGAGTTACTATTCATGAGTTACTATTCACGAGTTACTATTCACGAGTTACTATTCACCGAAAAATGAAATTTTCTTCTTTCTGTCCAAAATATCTATTATGGATACTAGCTTTGATTGTATCCATATTTTGATCATTCTTGAATTTTACTCCACTATGATTATTTATGAGGTATTTTTGAAAATAGCTGAAATACGAATCCTTAATATTTATTATTTTATTTCACTGAATTCGTTTCCTTTAAAATATTTTTCATCATCCTCAGTCCTAAATGATGATATAATTGAATATCTTTGGCCTGTAGTGCAAAGATGAATGATTTTTGATGAATATCTTTGGCCCGTAGTGCAAATATGAACAGGTGTTGAGGTGAACATGACCAACTGATGAATATCTTTGGCCTGTAGTGCAAAGATGACTATTTGATTCAAGATATTTATTGATTGATGTTACAGGGATAAAATATTGATGATGGGCTTTTAAATTCATAGATAATCGTAGATTTCATTCTCTACGTAACTCTTCTATGAATTATTATTTTCCGCTGTGAATATTGATTTAAAACTTGTTGTCTATTGTATTCTATTAAATTTTTCTCTGTTAAAGACTAATGATAATTTGTTGTATATTATCTTAGTCATAATATTCTTTACTGGGCTAGTTGAGCTCACCCTTTTCCTTGTTGTTCCATTTTTCTTCTCAGGAGGCGAGAATGTAGCGAGTATTAGTCGGGGTGTGGAATGATGGTTCAAGACAGTTGTTTTAGTAGTCCTCACTATTTTGTAAAATAGTGTATCAATAAGTATAATGAGGACTTAATTGAGTATGAATACTGTCTAGATGACAATATCTGTATTTAAACTCACAGTATATGTGTTGTCGTATTTTGCACGACAATTATAATAATAAAGTTGTAGTTATTTTCTGTACCATGTATTTGGCGACTCAGAATGTGTTGGATGGATTGGACCTATTTTGGGGGTGTCACATGAAACATATGCTCCTGTTGCTAGAATTGAATCTATTCGTATGTTATTAGCATTTGCATATCATAAAAATTTTAAACTATTTCAAATGGATGTCAAATCTACATTCTTAAATGGTGTTATAGAAGAGGAAGTTTATGTTAAACAACCTCGTGGCTTTGAAGATTTTAGTCATCCTGAATATGTTTATAAATTACATAAAGCCTTATATGGTCTGAAACAGGCCCCTAGAGCTTGGTATGAAAGACTGAGTAATTTTTTGCTAAATAATGGTTTTAAACGGGGAACTGTTGACACTAATTTATTTACTAAAAATAAGAATGATAATATTCTGATAATTCAAATATATGTTGATGATATTATTTTTGGTTCCACTAACATTACCATGTGCACTGATTTCTCTGAAAGTATGAGTAAAGAATTTGAAATGAGTATGATGGGAGAATTAAATTTCTTCCTCGGATTACAAATCAAACAAGGAGAAAAAGGTATTCATATATCTCAATCTAAATACTGTAAAGAAATGATCAAGAAATTTGGCTTAGAATCTGCAAAACCTCTTAACACTCATATGTCAACTACTGATAAATTAATTGTTGATGAAAATGGAAAATATGTTGACTCAAATAAATATAGAGGAATGATCGGAAGTCTATTATACATAACTGCTAGTAGACCTGACATTATGTTTAGTGTTTGCAAATGTGCCAAGTTTCAAGCTAATCCTAAAGAATCTCACCTGACCGCAGTAAAAAGGATTTTTCGGTATCTTAAAGGAACAGCTGAATTAGGCCTATGGTATCCTAAGGATCAACCATTTAATCTCGTATGTTTTTCAGACTCTGACTATGCAGGTCATCATGTTGATCGAAAAAGTACCAGTGGTACCTGTCAGTTTCTAGGAGGATGTTTAGTTTCTTGGTTTTCTAAGAAACATAACTCGGTATCTATTTCAACCACCGAAGATGAATATATTGCTGATGCACATTGCTGTGCTCAAATACTGTGGATGAAACAAACCTTTGCTGATTATAACTTGAAATTTAACTGTGTCAATTCTATGTGACAATATAAGTACTATCAATCTCAGTAAAAATATTGTTTTGCATGCTAGGTCAAAGCATATAGATATTAGGCGTCATTTTTTATGTGATCATGTAAATAACGAAATTATTAAGCTAAAACACATTGACACTGAATTAAATATAGTTGATATATTCATTAAACCACTAAGTTCGGAAAGATTTTGTAAATTACGAATTGAATTAGGCATGCTAGATATTTCCTCTTAATTTTTCTTAACTCATATTTATTAATTTTTAATTAGATTATATATTATTTCTATATATTTATATAGTAATTATTATAAAACCAAAACATTTATATATTTTATTTAACAATATTTATTTTACTAATTTTATAAATAATATTTAACATTTTATTTTTTAAATTAAAATATATATATATATATATATATATATATATATATCAAAAATTGATCTGAACTATTCATTAAAGTACAAATTCAATGGCTATCTAGACCCATCCGCGCCTTCCCCATCAAACCAATCAAATTCAAGCTTCAGGAAGAACACGAATCACCACCTGAGCCCTTTGATCAAAACAAAAATTTCATCTCAGCCGTTGAATCTAAGTTATTTCAAGAAGCACAACAGTTCATCTTCGGATTCAATCCAAGCCTTCAATTTCAATCCAGATTAATTTTTCACCGTTGGATCAAGAAGGTGAGTCAAATTAAATATATAAAATTTTCATTTTTTAATTCATTTTCTACTCTCTCTTCTCATCTCTCACGTCAGATTCTCTCTTGCCTCTCAACTCACTGGTTCTCTCTTCTCTCTCATCTTCTCGTCTTCTCCAATCTCTGTTTTGTCTTTCCTCTTCTCTATCAACTCATGCTTCTCATCATCTTAAAACTTTTTACGGATTTAGTTGTTGGTTAATCCATCTGATTAATCATGAAAACTCAAAATTTTCTAGAACTCTTTAGGGTTTCGATCGAAAAACAATGAAAATCGTTTCTTTTGATCCTACTCTCTTGAATCCATTAAAATTTCTGGTGATATTTATTTGCAAAGCTTTAGAAAACCCTAATCTCTTCTGACTTTTTACTCAAAATCATTAATTTTTTACTCACTGGCGTAATTTTTTTTACTCACTCTCTATTTTTTTTTCAAACATGTTATGCTCTGAAATAGATAAGATCTGAGAAGTTTTTAGGGTTTCAATCGAAGAATGATAAAAATCGCTTCTCTTATTTCTACTTTCTGGTAATTTTGTGGTCGAAAACAAACCCTAATGTCTTCTGTTCATTTTCAAAAATCTCATTTTCATACTTTTATCTACTATGATTTATAACCACAATTTTTGTGTGTCTAAACCTTCTCTGGTTTATCTTTTGGAAAAGCACTCTTAATTTTTGTTAGACATCTATGTCTTTAAGGTTTTGACAGAAAGCAATTTTTTATAACTTCCTGGTTCATTGATTTGAAAACCAATCATTTCTTAAACCCTTACATCGTAACAGTGCATGCTTACAATCGTTCTCTAAATTTCTTTAAGAATTTCTTTTAATCACCAAGTTCTGTCTAAGCTTCCACTGGATCATCATTTTGTTTTGGTATTTAAAATCTTTCTTTGAAAATTTTCTGACAGATCTATGAAATTTGTGATTTGGGGTTTCACTTTCTTAAAAACGTTTTCTTTTAAAACCCTAGAATCTTAACAATTTTTAAAAACAGTAGTGATTCTCAATTTTTTTTTAAACCCTAATTGTAACTCCATTCAATTTTGGCTAAAAATCTGTATTTTTTCACACTGGAATTATTATTATTATATATATATATATATATATATATATATATATATATATATATATATATCTTATATATTATATATATACCTATGTGTATGTGCACTTCTGCTTGGGTGAATGAGGTTCTCAATGAGAAACTGTATAAGGATGAACATGTCACGTTTGCTTTCTCTATGGAACTGGTATATTTTTTTACTCACTCAGGTATAACCCTCCATTTTTAAGTATTGTCTACTATAAATTGTGTGAATACTGATGTCCACTGGGTTTATTTTTGAATGTCTTATATATATTGTGTGGATATTGATGCCCACTGGGTTTAGTTATTGCAATAACTGCTATGTGATCTATCTTTCTGAGATTTGCTATGAATATTAAATTTTGCAAATTACCTGCCTCTCGGAAAATTTATTTTTGAAATGGCAATCTCTCTATATGCTGATTCAATTAGACTCTATTCTTATCTGTCAAATAGTTTCTTGCCATGCTCAACTAAAGAATGTTTTAAATGACAAATCTTGTTATATTCTTCTGAAATCTTTTGTAATCATTCTTGAAGTTGACTGAACTTATTTGTTCTCTATGTTCTCTATGTGACATGTGGCTCTCTTCTGTTACTATTTTCTCTACCCTCTTAAATAAAAGTTTTTTTTAATTTTCTTCTTTTATCCATATTACTGTTTCAGTTAAATATTTTCTGAGGTTAACTACAGTTCTTCGTATGTTCATATTACTTGTAACCTCACACTCCTATTTACTACTAAATCTTGACTGAGTATAAGAGCTATATTACCTGCAGCATATCATTACTCTATTCTCTACATATCTCTATATATATATAAGCTCATTTTCAAACATGATGCATTCATCTTTTCAATTCTTACTTAGATTCATCGTCTCCCCTGTCTTTCCTGCTTCTTTACTAATAATGTCTAACCTTTTTCATCCAAACGAAAAACACTTCATTTGCATTATGAGTTACAGTTTTCTAATGTTGTTCCACACCTCACTACTGCATCTGCACAATCTAAATATAGGACTATGAGACACAATATGTGTCCAGGGAATGTCATTATGTTTCATAGTTTTACAGACTTGTTCGAAAATTTTAAAAATATTGGGTGGGAGTCCTTGGTAACTTTCTATGATAAATCTATATATCTAGTCTTATAGCTGAGTTTTACTCTCATATGGAATTCTCTGCTGATTCTTCTGGTTTATTAAAGAGCATCACTACTTGCATTCAAGGTCAGACATACATTATTGATGAATTGTTTCTTGTCCATGCACTTCAACTACATCCCTCTACTTTAGAATTACCTAGGATCAACTCCTATCTTCATTCATCTGGCATTTCTGTATAAGAATGCATGTTATTTAAGCACAACTAGTCTGTTGTGACTGATCAAATGGTGTCTGCATTGTTATTTTATTTTCCTTGCAAAATTGGATTGGAATTTCTTATTGTTGAGTGTCAATTTCTGGGTAAAATTCTGAGAAACAACTTCATGCATGTTAGAGATGATAGGAAACTGCTGCCCTTTGATTTGGAAATCATCAAAAGCATTTTGAATGAGTGCATGCCTTATAACTTGACATACTTTTTATTATCATTCTTTGAATACTGCTTCCATAACAACTGTCTTGGATTTGGTTTGTTGCTTACTCATATTTTCAATTATCTGGGCATCCATGTGTCGCAACATCAGTCCCAACTTGTTCCCACCAGTAATATTGTTTCCCATTTAAATCTGCCACCTCAATCCTGAATTGTGTTTAAGCCTGTTGATCATGAGGTGATTGAAACCAACATTAACATGGCCACTAAAATTGATTCACTTAATAGCATGAATCAGCTTCTTCTACACAACCAAACTCATTTGTTAGAAAAATTAGAAGATGTGTAGTTATCTTTACATGTTGTTAAGTCCTTGGTATGCTTCCTGATGGAGAACAATAGACTGGTTATGGGTCCCTATCAGTTTAATGCCAATGTCAATGATAACCCAGCTGATCTTGTGCCACCACCATTTCCTAAATATCCAGATGTTCTCATTCCAGAAATCTCTCACTTCTCTCCTTTAAATCTAGAGGAAATCTAACTATTTGAACTATCTGTATTATTAACTAACTATTTGGGATGAGTGTACCTAACTCACCTAACCCCTCACTACTACTACTACTACTACTACTACTACTACTACTACTACTACTACTACTACTACTACTACTACAACTACTGCTAGAAATATCTTCTCTCGTTCTATAAATTTATTGGTTACTAACTTTCTGTGCAGGATTACTTAAACTAAACTTTCTGCAGGATTAAGTGTAAGACCCCGAATTTTACGAAATAAAAGTATTCAATTTTCTGATAATTGTTATTCTATTTAGTAAATGGATAAATTGATAAAAGGTTAAAGTTAAGGGTGATATTTGAAAATTTTACAAAGTAAGCAAGTTGATATAAAATATTCGTTGTGTCGGGGAATATTCGTTTGGTCAGGAAATATTCTTTTTAACAGGGAATATTCGTACGACGACACAATCATTGGTGGACCCCACAATAGAAGTACTGTCGTAGTTAGAAAATGACTGAAATATTTTTAAATTGTTGAACTACCCGGTAGTAAAAGAACAGTAATACGCGTGGTTGCATAGTAGCATACGGTATTGATTATTGATGCTTACGTGAGAAGTTACTCAGTTATACTCAATTATTTCTACAGTAATTGCTGCATAATATCTCTCATATTATTGATTCAATTATTGTCACAGTATCATCTGCATAATATTTATTATTATTAAATCAATAATTGAGACGACAAAATTATTCATATTATTATTTACAATATTGACGATGTCTAGAAAGTTCTGTCGAGTAGAGGTTTGGTCACTTAATTGCGCGCCAATAGGGAGAAATCCTTATTGGAAAGCCCCCTCTTTCTTGGGAATGATCTGGTTGTTAAATATTGTGAGTTATTATATTAATAATGAATAAATTCGAGTTAATTAAAGATGAAATTAATATTTCTATTGTGTTGGGATTATTTGTGTTAATGGAAATCGACATTTATTTCTATAATAATTGATATCTGGAGGTTATATTGATTAATCGGGTAATTAATTGGATAAATAAGCAATTAATTGCTATTAATTCACATACTTATAACTATTTGTTCACATGTGTGTACTATTGATTCACATGCATGTACTATTATGCGAGTTGGTGGAAGATTGATAATACTTGCATGCCTAAATTGTGACGCCCCCAAAATTAGGTATACCTCACCCATCTTGGGTTGCCAGATACATGGTACAGAATACAAATACAAACTAAATTATACAACTGTCGTGTAAGATACGACAAAACATAAGTTGTGAGTTTTAATACAATACTTTCTTCTAAACAGGATTCAAACTCAAAATAAGTCCTCAATACATTGGGCAAAGGTCCAAAAATGCCCCTGATGTTTACCCCGATATCCCATTTACACCCTAAACTAAATTTTTTTTCAAAAATATCCTTAACGTTATAAAATTTAGCCCAACTATGCCCCTCCCGTTAACAGATTTGCCACCAAGGCAAACGAAGCAGACACCTGGACAAAATTTGATGACGAGGCAATGCATACATGTAAAAGAAGGTATTATAAACCTATTATATTAAATTATTAATAGTCGTATTACAAATAATTTTGCTGCGTACAAATCTTCTTAATCCCCAATTTCGATCTCTTCCCATCAATACAGAGTCAACACCTCCAGGAATCAGCAATTGACTTAGAAATCCATCTGCATCCTTCTTCACCATTGCAGAGTACCAGGAGCAGGAGGATTTTTGCCAAAAATCCATATCCATTCTCTCTCTAAACCCACCATTCTTCTCAGATCTAAACTCCGAGCAATTCCGATCAGATCTAAACTCCGAGCAAACCCAACTGGGTAACTCCCCCTCTTTCTTTTCTTGTGGTTGGTGGTGGTGATGGAACTGAAAATGATCTGATAACAGTACTAATTTTGAGAGGCTGTGATGGTATTTTTTCTAAATCCGAGCAAACCTGATCAGGCATGGTGAATCTGAGCCTCACTCTCTCTGGGCATTATAGAGGTCATGTGATTGATTAAATTCAACAATCGATCCATTTTTCTCACATGCAACTGGGGGTTGCAACCATGGCATTCATATTCCATGTTTGATTTTTCACAAACCTGAGCCTCACTCTCTCTCATATTTATCTTTTATTTTTTTAATTATTGTGTGAATAACTAAATATATTATTAAAAGCACTGGTTATTTAATTCGTTTTTTTTCTTTTATGTACTTGAGACCCGCTTTCAAACAATTTGGAGGAACAAATTGTGATTGAGAGAGATCTGAAATTTAGAGAGAGAAAATAGGGGAAGATGGAGTTTGGAAGAAATGGAGAGAGAAAGAGACGGGCTTCATATTTTTTCTTCATTTTCTTCACCAACTATGTGTGTTCCCATAATACTAAATCTCACCGCCATGAATGAATTCAAACAAAAATATATCCAGCTTTCACTTAAAATCAAAACCCACCACTAATAAGTAGTACCAATTTTGTTGGTTTGGAATTAAATCGAAGGGTTTGGAAAGGAGATTTAGATCTGGATCTGGCGAGTTTATGAGAGAAAATTTGGATATTTTTATTTTACTGTATTTTATTAAAGATTAATTTTGAAAATATTAAAGTTTTTTTTATTAGAGTTTAATTTTGAAATTAGGGCTTTTTTGCCATTTTTGTTCACTTCATGCCTCGTCAGCAAATATTGTCCACGTTTTAACAGAGTTAGTCTATGTGGCATATCCGTTAGGGGTAGGGGTACGGTTGACCTAAAATTTGTAACGTTAAGGTTATTTTTGGAAAAAAAAAATTAGTTTAGGGTGTAAGTGGGATATCGGGGTAAACATTAGGAGTATTTTTAGACCTTTGCCCTCAATACATTTATTTTCACACTATTTTATAGAATAGTGACGACTACTAATGCTATCATCTGAACCGTCACTCCGTTTCCCGACTAGTCCCCGCTACGTTCTCATTTCTTGAAGAGAACAATAAAAGCAAAAGGGTGAACTCAACTAGCCCAGTAAGAAATATTATAACTAAGATAATGCAGAATAAATTATCATTAGTATTCAACAGTGTTAAACTAAAAAAATATAATAACTATCAAGTTTAACTGCAGCGGAACAAGTAATCCATTAGAAGAGTCAAGTAGGGAATAAAATCTATTATCTTCTATGATTTAAAAGGTTTTTCATCACTTTTATCGCTGGGACTCAGCTTAATAAATAATCCACATCATCGAATCACCCCTGCACTACGGCCAAGGATATTCTTTAGTATCACGACCACAATTATCCATGTACTACGGGCCAAGAATATTTGTGTATTCATTAATGGTCATGATCATGCCAACCACTGTTCATCAATGCACTATGGGCCAATGAGGACTTTTACCACATTATTTGTAATATTACGGTCATGATTATACTGAATAATCCCTGGTCATAATCATACCAAGTCCATCTATGCACTACAGGCCACAGATGACTTTCAACATAATATAAACATGAGTATGATGACAATGATATAAGAATTCAATAAAACAAGTTCAAAAATTAATTTATCCAGGAACCAATAACGTCCAAATTGTCAACATGATACTGTTTTGTGGAGTAAAATTCAAGAATGCTCGGAAGAATATTTTCATGAAAAGATACTGGATGAAGCGCAAATATCAAGGATATTTCACTAATTTCATGAAGTATAAAGTCAAAACTTTAACCAACTAAATATAATAAAGAATAGAATAACAAAAAAAATCACCATGCATGCGATAGACCACACAGACAAGTTATTCTAATAGGAAAATAAATAATGGAACCAGGTCATGCGTAAACGCACCGACAGGATATTCTGACAAAATAATAAATAATAGAACCAGGTCCTGCATAAACGCACAAACAGGATATTCCGACAGAATAATAAATAATGGAACCAGGTCCGGCGTAAAACGCACAGACAGGATATTCCAACAGAATAATAAAGATGGAACCAGGTCCGGTGTAAAATACACAGACAGGATATTCCAACAGAATAATAAAGACAGAATAATAGAAGAATGTCACCAAGTATAGGGTAGTCCGCGTATACTGGTTATTCCAACAGAATAATAAAGAATGGAATAACATAAGTTCTCTTCATGAATACAAAAGAAAATAATACTCCTTATGAGTACAACAAATAATATCCCTTACTGTAAAAAAAACTTGATATCGGAGTAGTGAAGTAGCATAATACTTTTCTTCTTTCTCTCTATAGTTTCTCTCTCTAGAGTTTCAGTGAATTCGTAAGAAAATAATGAAGGAATGAGCTTCTATTTATAGAAAAATAGACTGCATAGTAACTAATTCATGAACGGTCCAGATTTATTTACTTTAATCTGACGGTTCATATTCAAAGCAAAATTATTTAAATAAAATATAATATATTCTATTTATAATCTAATAAAACGAATAACTTTATAAAAGATTTTACTATGCAAACACTATGCAGGCACTATTCATAATAAAATATAATATATTCTAATTATTGTCTAATAAAACAGATAACTTTATAAAAGTATTTTGTTTTATATAAAAAGATTTTACTTTTAGCCTAATAAAACGAATAACTTTATAAAAGTATTCTGTTTTATATAAAAAAAATTTCTGTTTTATTACATTAATAATACTAATAAAACAAAACTGAGTGACTTCTCACGTAAGCATCAATAATCAATACTGTGTGCTTGTAAGACCCCAAATTATTAATAAATGAAATTTAAATTTCCTCCATTTATTATTTTGAAATAGTAAGGGTTAAATTGATTAATGAGGTTAGTTATGGGTAAAATGCGCAAAAATTTCAAATAAGCAAGTGGTCATAATTATTCATTGTTGTCGGAAAATATTCGTTTGGTCGTGAAATATTCTTATTGTCGGGGAATATTCGTACGACGGCGCAGCCTTTTGTGGGCCCCATAACGGAAAGCGATTGGATGAAGAAAACGACAAATATAAGTTGTTTATAAATAACGGCGTAGTTGTTACCGTTAATACTGTTGAAATACCCGGTGGTTAAAACACAGTAATACGCGTTGTTGCACAGTAGCACACTGTATTGCACCAATTATTGATTCTTACGTAAGAAGGCACTACTCAATAATGGTTACAGTAATTGCTGTTCAGTATTTTGTTTTATTGATTCAATAATTACTGCGTTGATATTTTATATTACTGTTGTTTTAATAATTGTCACTACACAGTATTTTCTATTATCGGAGCAATAATTCATATTATCTAAATAATATTATTAGATAACATTATTGACAATGTCTAAAAAGTTCTATCTAAGGAGAGGTTTGGTCATCTAATTGCGCGCCAATAAGGAGAGATCCTTATTGGAAAGCCCCCTCTTTCCTGGGAACGGCCTGGTTGCCAGTACTGTGATTCTGTAATATTATTTGTGTATAATTAATTATTGATTTATATGATGAGGAAAATATTGATTTTATGTGGATATAGATGGAGAAAATTTTTAATGTGACAATTGTTAAAAATTAATATTTTATCTTTTTCTGATAAAATAATTCATTTAAATATATTATTTTAATAATATATTGATGGTGATATTTTTATAATGAATGTGGGATATATGAGTATATGAGAAGGAAGAGTATTTTTGTGGTATTAAATGATTAACACATGTTTTGTGTGTTGGTGGACACAATTCTTGACCGAAAATTTATTATTGACTATAAAATCGCCCGTTTGTGGATTTCGGTCAATTTCTGTTTGGAATTTAGAAAAACTTTCTTCTGCAAAGTTGTAGAGAATTGAATTTCCTATAGAAACTCGTAAGATTCAAATTTTATGATAAAAGGGCTATTTATTATGAATTATTGAAGTTCTGAAGTTCCGAAATAATTGATTTTTGGAAGTTTTATTTATTATTTTGAAGAAAAACATTTTTTGGCATTTAAGTGGGCTAACATGTGATATAAATGGGCTGAGATCAGATGTCTAGAGGTGGGCTAAGGAAAATTTGATAAATATATTATTATTATATTAAATTTTCTGCTTTGGTGTTCTAAATATTTTCCTATAAATAGGGTGCTTAGGTTAGAATTGAAAATCACACCAGAAACACAAGTTTCTCTCTATTTCTCTCTCTATATCGAGCGTATTCTTGTGAGTATTTGATACTTTGAGTGTTGCTATACGGTGCAAGTTTCCTTCAGCACTATATCTAGTATTCCAGTCAGAAGTACCGTCTTTCTGAGGTAAGGGATGTTATTCTATTCAAAAATGATATTATTTCTTCAATATCATTATGCCGAAATATTGGTTAGAAATTTTTATCAAATTTAAAACTTTTTTCATGTCGGGGTTACTATTCATGAGTTACTATTCATGAGTTACTATTCACGAGTTACTATTCATGAGTTACTATTCTCGAGTTACTATTCACGAGTACTATTCACGAAACATAATGATGTTTTTTGTGAAATTTCTATCTTTTGGTGTCAGAGTTACTATTCACGTATACGGCACTATTCACGAATACGGTACTATTCACCGGAAAATAATTTTTCTTCTTTTTGTCCAAAATATCTATTCTGGATACTAGCTTTGATTGTATCTATTGTGACAACCCCAAAATAGGTCCATTCCATCCAACCCATTCTGAGTCGCCAAATACATGGTACAGAAAATAACTACAACTTTATTACAACAATTGTCGTGTAAAATACAACAACACATATGCTGTGAGTTTGGATACAAATATATACCAAATGTGACTCATGTTCCAACCATGGACATCACCTCACAATGACACCTTACATAAAGGTATAGTCAAAAATTGTTTTAGAAATTAGAATATTTGGGAAGTGCTCAAGGAAACTTTCGTACATGGGAGGCCACGCGTCTAGGTTATGATAGATATCATATGGCCACAGAATTATCCTTGGTTGACCCAATAGACCCCAAAGAAAAACGAGAAGATTACTATCATATTCTTCCCAATGGTGAGTCTTCTCTTGACTTATCATTATCTCAACTGTCTCTAATTGAGAATTATACTTCAAACAAACACCAAGATTATATAGGTAGTGCCCATAGATATACTCAGCAAGTGGATGAGCACAACCCTGTCTTATGATGACACGAGGTTGTATGTCATTAGACATCTTGTATGATAGTGACAAAACACCCTTCCAACGTTGGGTTCGCCTCACCCTATTTTCTTCACCAAATATAACTACTAAATGATGACCACCGTTCTATTCCCTTGTTACCCCCGCTCGACCCAGCTACACTCTTATTACCTGAAAGGAATTGTGAAGAAAAAGGGTGAGCACAACTAGCTCAGTAAAGAATATCATGACTAAAGATAATTCAATTATCAATAGCCTTCATCAACAATAAATCAGAGATTTAGAACATATGGTAAATGATAAAAATTTCAACCATAGTTGCAGCGGAACGAGCAATCCATTAGAAGAGTCAAATAGACTATAAAGTCTATTATCTTCTCCATGTTAAAAATTCACCAACAATGTTTTATCCCTGTAACATCAATCAACAATTCTGGTCCACAATCATATGAATAACTCATAATCATAACTGTAGTTCTAAATTCCTCTTCTCATCTAGGACGAAGATAATTTTCATCACCTGAAACATCAAACATCATGGTTATACCAAATCACAGTTCCTGTTCATAATCATACTAATAACTTCATCTTTGCACTACGGGGCAAAGATATTCATCAACAAGTCATCTTTGCACTACAGGCCAAAGATATTCGTCAACAGTTCATCTTTGCATTACTGGCCAAAGATATTCAACAACAGGTCATCTTTGCACTACGGGCCAAAGATATTCATCAACAGACCATCTTTGCACTACAGGCCAAAGATATTCATCTACAATTCATCTTTGCACTACAGGCCAAAGATATTTCTCAACAATTCATATTTGCACTACATGCCAAATATATTAATACCTCAAAGAATATATAATCATTTCAGAATTTCTATAAACAATAATTATAACCATGTTGATCAATTCACCTTTGCACTTAAGCTAAAGATATTCACTTATAAATTTAATGGTCATGATCATACCAATCAACGATTCAACTTTGCAATACTGGCCAAAGAGAACCCATAGTCATGATCATACCAAAAATCTACCCATCTTTACACTCAAGTCAAAGAGAAATATCATCATTAGGGTTATAAAAATGTTATATATGATAATAAAATCAATATAATCAACATATAGATTTAATCTCAAGAGTAATATTCATAAATCAACTATAATTTGGTTAGAAAAAAAAACCAATTTTGTTGTGAATAGTAACTCGTGAATAGTAACTCGTGAATAGTAACCTCGACTCAAAAAGGTAGAAATACCACAATAAAATCTATACCAATATTTCGGTATAATGATATTGAAAGAATAACATTTCTTAAACTTATAAACAATTTATTTAAATTATTTACACTTTACTAATTAATGCATTTAATCATCATAAAATGTCAACTCTTAAGATTTCATCATCAATAGCCAAAACCCTCATCAAAAATCTGCATATACCTCATATAGGATTCTCAAGCCATAAAATCCTATTTTTCAATTTTCTTACTTCACATAACATATTTAATTTATTTTCTCATAACTTGTCCATTTTCATGAAAAATACCAAATCAGTTTCAAAAATATTTCTTTTCTGGGATTTATCAGAATATAGTCCCATATTGAACATATATTTTTCTCAGAATTTTTAAAAGTCATTTACTATTTTTCATATGGTCAAAACAGCCGAATATTTAGACATTTATCAAAAATTGTACTTTTGTCCAAAAATTCTGAAATTAACAGAGTATACTTCCATCATATACATGTACTCCCAATAAAAATTTCATCAATTTTGGAGTTAACCACAAGAAATTATAAGCAGTTACTTTTAAAATAGTCTTTTCTCATAAAATTCATAACTCTCAATCTGTACATCCAAAAATCACCATTTTTGGACACAATCAATAAAACTCATCAAAATATCATTTCAAATTTTTCCAGAATTTTTGAAGTTCAGAAAAATTACGAAACTGAAAATCATAACCACCCTTAAAATCCATTACTATCCCTTACTATTCCTTACCTCAAAAGAGCAGTACTTCTGACTGGATATCGGATATGATGCTGAAGGAAACTTGCACTGATGAATAGCAACTCACCAAGTATCTAAAAACTCACAAAATATGCTTCATAATATAGAGAGAGAAAGAGAGAAAGCTTATGTTTCTGGTGTGATTTTCAATTCTAACTTAGCCCTCTATTTATAGGAAAATTTTGGTAGGTTTGACCTGCAACCTGATGGCTTTACCTGCTACTATTCCCACCCACCACATTTGAAATATAATTCAGCACATTTCTTCACCAACCACAAGTAGGGCCCACCAATTCTAGAATTTTCCACCAAAATGATAAACTCCGAAAATTCAATAATTTCTGAACCAGTCATCTCGTAAAATTCATAACAAATCATACGTTCATTTTTAACGGTTCAAAATTTGTGGACATATACTCAACTTATATATGTATAACATATCCAAAAATTACCACGATCCAACGGTCGGATTAAAAATTATAACCCCCGCAAAATATCTCAAAAATCCTGATTTTTAATACCTCCATTCCGACAAAAATACTGATAAAAACCTCAACATTAACTCATTTATTTTTAACCACAAAAATATATCCCTCATTTATATCCACATAAAATAAATATTTTCTTATCATATAAATCAATAATTAATTATTCACAAATAATATTACAGAATCACATTTATGACAACCAGGCCGTTCCCAGGAAAGAGGGGGCTTTCCAATAAGGATTTCTCCTTACTAGCGCGCAATTAGATGACCAAACCTCTCCTTAGACAGAACTTTCTAGATATTGCCAATAATGCTATCTAATAATACTATTCAAATAATATGAATTATTGATCTGATAATGGAAAATACTGTGCAGCAACAATTATTGAACAACAATAATATAAAATTTCAACGTAGCAATTATTGAATCAATAAAATAAAATATTGAACAGTAATTACTGTAACAATTATTGAGTAGTGCCTTCTTACGTAAGAATCAATAATTTCAAAAATACTATGCAATACCGTGTGCTACTGTGCAATAACGCGTATTACTGTATTTTAACCACCGGGTATTCCAACAGTGTTAACGGTAACAACTACGCCGTTATTTGTAAAAACTCAAATTTGTCGTTTTCTTCATCCGACAGTTATTCTGTTATGGGGCCCACAAATAGCTGCGCCGTCGTACGAATATTCCCCGACAGAAAGAATATTCTACGACCAAACGAATATTCCCCGACAACAATGATTATTTTATAACCACTTGCTTATTTTGAAAAAAATATTCACATTTCACCCATAACTTTAAACTTTTATCAATTTAACCATTTACTGAATAGTAATTATAAGAAAAATTGAATACTTTTATTTCATAAAATTCGGGGTCTTACATCTATGTTTTGATCATTCTTGAATTTTACTCCACCATGATTATTTATGAGGTATTTTTTGACATGGAATAGCTAAAATACGAATCCTTAATATTTGTTCTTTTGTTTCACTGGATTCATTTTTTTTTAAATATTTTTCATCATCCTCAGTCTTAAATGATGATATAATTGAATATCTTTGGCCTGTAGTGCAAAGATGAATGATTTCTGATGAATATCTTTGGCCCGTAGCGCAAAGATGAACAGGTGTTGAGATGAACATGACCAACTGATGAATATCTTTGGCCTATAGTGCAAAGATGACTATTTGATTCAAGATATTTATTGATTGATGTTACAGGGATAAAATGTTGATGATGGGCTTTTAAATTCATAGATAATCGTAGATTTCATTCTCTACGTAACTCTTCTATGAATTATTATTTTCCGCTGCGAATATTGATTTAAAACTTGTTGTCTATTGTATTCTATTAAATTTTTCCCTGTTGAAGACTAACGATAATTTGTTGTATATTATCTTAGTCATAATATTCTTTACTGGGCTAGTTGAGCTCACCCTTTTCCTTGTTGTTCTATTTTTCTTCTCAGGAGGCGAGAATGTAGCGAGTACTAGTCGGGGTGTGGAATGATGGTTCAAGACAGTTGTTTTAGTAGTCCTCACTATTTTGTAAAACAGTGTATCAATAAGTATAATGAGGACTTAATTGAGTATGAATACTGTCTAGATGACAATATTTGTATTTAAACTCACAGTATATGTGTTGTCGTATTTTGCACGACAATTGTAATAATAAAGTTGTAGTTATTTTCTGTACCATGTATTTGGCGACTCAGAATGGGTTGGATGGATTGGACCTATTTTGGGGGCGTCACAGTTGGTATCAGAGCATAGGGATATGATCTCTGGCAGAGATCGGGGAATAGAACTAGGAGGGGAGAGACGAGTAAATTCTTCGCTAGTGTGTCCTACCTAAGCTTATTTGCTGGTCGGTCATAATATAGGGATATTATGTGATATATTAATTTGTTAAATTAACCCTTTGTTTTATGGCAGTATTTGAGAATGTCGACTGAGAATGTTAACAGTAGAGTAAATGAGACGGTGGAGATGTCTATACTCACCAACGAGGAGAACGTGCAACAGGCTGGCAATGTTCCTCCTGTGAACAACACCACTGAGCAGATGATGAACGATAGAATGTTTAGAAGCTTTTTGCAGTTCATGCAAAATCAAACGAAGGAGACTCGTGTTCAAAATACAGGAGGAAATGATAGCAATTCACGGTTTGTCACGGCTAAGCAGTTCAAAGAGTTGGGACCACCAGAATTTAAGGGAAAGTCGGATTCGATCATGGCGGAAACGTGGGTCAAGCAAATTACCAAGATATTCGATGTCTTGGGATGCACGGAGGAACAGAAGGTTCCATTCGCCACCTTTATATTTCGTGGCGAGGCAGACTACTGGTGGGAGTCTATGAAACGGACCCAGCCTGCCGCACTCATCATGTCTTGGGATACGTTTCAGAAACTTTTCAACGAAAAAAACTTTCCTGAAAGTATTCGCCATATGAAGGAGGTAGAGTTTATTAGACTGAAGCAGAATAACATGACGGTGTCCCAGTACGAGACGAAGTTTGCAGAGTTGTCCAGGTTTGCACCTCATTTGGTGGAGAATAAGGAACGTATGACGCGGATGTTTCTGAGAGGTTTGAAACCCGGCATACGTCAATATCTCATTTCTCATAAATTTTTTCTCTATTCAGATGTTGTCAACAAAGCTCAATTATTACAGTGAGATAACGAGTACGGTCAATCGAGGGACCACAACCAGGATCATACCGGTGACAGCAGTCATCAGAACAATGATAACCAGCGGAGAAAGAAGAATACGGACAAGAACGGCAACCACTCTGGTGGTAATCATGGCCATGAGAATAGAAGAAGCGAGTCGGGAGGAGATTTTAAAAAGAGGAGATTCAACAATGACAATACGAAGATGTCAGCACCAGCAGCAACTGGTTCCAAGGGAGGAGAACGACCACCGGTCATATGCTATAAGTGCGAAAAAGAAGGATATATCAGTCCAAACTGTCCACAACAGTTTAAGGTATGTTATAACTGTGGAAAGGAAGGACATATCGCTCGAGATTGCACTGTAGCGAAACCAAGTCCAACGGGGGTGGTGACTCAAAAAGTTGTCCCAGAAAAGTCAAAGTCAACGGTTCCTAGAAGAGCGTTTTTCGTGACTGGTCAGAATACGAGGAACCCGAACGAAGTTAGCACGGGTTAGTTAATTATAAATTTTTGCGAAGTCTATACCTTATTAGATACCAGTTCTACCCATTCATTTATCTCTCCTACTTATACTCAACGTTTAAACTTGACTTCGGAGAAAATTAGACTTTAACTTATCTGTTGAAACTCCGTTATGAGAAACTTTCGTTACATCCACTGTTTATAAATCTTGTTTGATCCAAGTTGGCACCATCACATTACCTGCTGACCTTATCTCTTTAAAGATACTTGCTTTTGATGTGATTTTAGGGATCAATTGGTTTACTACTCATCATGCCAAATTGATTGCTTTTGTAAGGTTGTTAGTTTTCATATTCCTAAGCAACCTGTTATTCAAATTCAAGCAACCAAACCATTAAAGTCAAACTCTTTCATATCAAGCCGTAAAGTCATTCGTTTATTGAAAAACGGATGTCAAGCTTTCTTACCTATGTTATGGACTTGAACAAAAATACGTCAGATTTGAATGATATTTCTATTGTTAGTAAATCCCTGACGTATTTCCTGAAGAATTTCTTAGCCTACGCGTGATATTGAATTTTGTATCATCTTTGAATCTGGTACAAAACTCACTTCTAAAATCTCATATCGAATGGCTCCTATTGAACTTCAGGAGTTAAAAACCTAACTATAGAAGTTTGTACCCGAGCCTTTATCTGGTGACTTCCTTTGTGGAATGTACTGAAGCCAGACTCTCCGTAGGGGATGCCATATTCGTATGGTAGTAAACTGATAGGTGCCATTGTGACGTGCTATTCAAGATTGGAATTTGGAAAAACTTTCTTCTGCAAAGTTGTAGAGAATTGAATTTCCTATAAAAACTCGCGAGATTCAAATTTTCTGATAAAAGAGCTATTTATTATGAATTATTGAAGTTCTGAAGTTCCGAAATAATTGATTTTTGAAAGTTTTATTTATTATTTTGAAGAAAAACATTTTTTGGCATTTAAGTGGGCTAACATGTGATATAAATGGGCTGAGATCAGATGTCTAGAGGTGGGCTAAGGAAAATTTGATAAATATATTATTATTATATTAAATTTTCTGCTTTGGTGTTCTAAGCATTTTCCTATAAATAGGGTGCTTAGGTTAGAATTGAAAATCACACCAGAAACACAAGTTTCTCTCTATTTCTCTCTCTATATCGAGCGTATTCTTGTGAGTATTTGATACTTTGAGTGTTCCAAAGTATTAACGGTAACAACTACGCCGTTATTTATAAACAACTTATATTTGTTGTTTTCTTCATCCAATCGCTTTCCGTTATGGGGCCCACAAAAGGCTGCGCCGTCGTACGAATATTCCCCGACAACAAGAATATTCCACGACCAAACGAATATTTTTTGACAACAATGAATAATTATGACCACTTGCTTATTTGAAATATTTGCGCATTTTACCCATAACTAACCTCATTAATCAATTTAACCCTTACTATTTCAAAATAATAAATGGAGGAAATTTAAATTTTATTTATTAATAATTTGGGATCTTACAATTATTCTATTCAGTAAATAGTTAAATTGATAAAAGGTTAAAGTTAAGGGTGATATGTGAAAATTTTACAAAGTAAGCAAGTTATCATAAAATATTCGTTGTGTCGGGAAATATTTGTTTGGTTGGAGAATATTCTTTTTATCGAGAAATATTCGTACGACGGCGAAATCATTGGTGGACCACATAACAGAATAACTGTCGGATATAGAAAGTGACATAAATAACTTTTTTATAAAAATAACGGTAAACTGTTACCGTTAAACTATTGAAATATCCGGTGATAAAAGTACAGTAATACGTATTGTTCCACAGTGGTACGCAGTATTGCACAGTAGCACACGGTAGTGCACAGTATCTCTGATTATTGATACTTACGTAAGAAGTCACTCAGTGTTTGACTCAATAATTGTTACAGTAAAAATTACACAGTCTTTCATATTATTGATGTAATAATTGCTACAGTGATAATTAAATAGTATTTTATATTATTGACTCAATAATTGTCACAGTAACAACTGAATAGTATTTTTCATTATTAAATCAATAATTGTCACCCATATTATTGAAATGATATTATTAGATAGCATTATTGACAAGGTCTAGAAAATTTTATCGAGAAAAGGGGTTAAGTTATTTAATTGTGTGTCAATAAGAAGAATTTCTTATCGAAAACTCCCTCTTTTCTGAGAACGGTCTGGTTGTCAATATTGTGATTCTATAATATTAATTAAAAATAATTGTTGAAGGATTGAAGAGTTGTAATTAATAATTGATGAATAAATATTTGTTCAATTTTAATATAGTTAAATGGAGGAATTTTAGCATGAAACATTTGTTGAAAATTTGGCATGTTTTCTATGAAATCACAACTATTTTCTCCGATAAAATATTCATTCAAATATATTAGTATAATATTACATTATAATAATATAATGTGATAATATAATAGTATAATTTTATAATTTAAATTGTGATATTTTTATAAAAATATATAATTTTTAGCATTGAATAAAAGTGGAGTGAAGGTTATCATTTTGGTTTTGAATTCCTTTTCCAAAACCATTTCATGCACGTCTCCTTTTCAATTCTCGTGCAATTCTTTTCTTCCAAAATGTGGACCCTCAACCAACAAGAAATGAAGGTTAGGCAAAGAAAGAAAGAAAGTTAGGCGGAGAAAGAGAAAAGTTAGTCAAGTTAGGAATAGAAAGAAAAGAAAATTAGGCAAGTTGTTTATAATTTTTCCATGTGCTGCACTATAAAAGGGGAGGTAACCCTCCATTCTAAACACATCAGAATCAGAAAATTCTTTCTATATAATATTGAGCATATTTCTTGTGAGTATAAGGATATTTTGAATGTTGATAACAGTGCAAGATTTCCTCAATATAATCTCTGTTATTCCAGTCAGAACTACTTTTCTATTAAGGTAAAGGATATTATTTTTCTCGTAATGAATATTATTTTATTTCAATACTCGTAAGAAATATAATTTTCTTTCATACTCCATATTATGTAAGTGATATTATTTCATTTCATATTACTACTCATACGGTACTATTCTTACGGTACTATTTATATGGTACTATTCATGAGTACTATTCACAACGGAATTTAATTTTCTTTTCTTTGTTCAAGTTATCTTTTATGAATCTTATTCTTGAAATTGAATCCATGTTATGATATTCATGTTGACAATTTAGACATTCTTGAACTCTGGATAAATTGAATTAGAAATCTCTAATATTTATCTTTGATCTCATTGGATTCATTCTTTATGTCATTGTCATAATTCTTAGACTTAAATTATGTTGATGAATATCTTTGGCCCGTAATGCAAAGATAAATTATTGATTGATAAATATCTTTGGCCCGTATTGTAAAGATGAACTGTTGATTGATATATTTGGCCTGTAGTGCAAAGATGGACATGTGTATAGCATGATCGTGACCACTGATGATACAAATAAATATATTTGGCCCGCAGTACAAAGATAGATTATTGTTTTGCATGATTATTGATTTTACAGTTGAACATCTTTGCCCCGTAATGCAAAGATAGATAATTGATTGGTATGATCATGATCATTGTTGTTACATTTGAATATCTTTAGTGTAGGGTGTAAAGACGATATGATTATTGAGTGTTTTTAACCTTTGTGGCAAGGACATTGAGTGAAAATTCTATTAAGCCTTTGTGGCAAGGAGAAACTGTTGATTTACATTATTATAAGTATGAATTGTAAATTTAACTATAATCTTTGGTGGTTCAGGTGATGACAGGTGATGAAAGTTCTCTTTGTTTTTGGTACAATAATGAACTGTTGATGGGTACTACATGAATGAAATATTAATGATGGACTTTTAATTTGGAGGAGATAGTAGACATTATGTTCTACTTGACTCTTCTAATGAATTGTTGATTGCGCTGCAATTATGGTTGAAAACTTTTATCATATACCATATATTCTAAATATCTGATTTATTACTGATGAAGGCTATTGATAATTTAATTATCTTTAGTCATAATATTTTTACTGAGCTATTTATGGTAATTCCTCGGTTCTATAATAACTGTCTTTTTAACTTCATGCACATGAATTAAAAAAATCATTTAATACTATCATTTAAGAATTAAAATTTGTATGAAATTACATCACTACCCCTTTATGAAAAATTAAAAACTATTAATGCAATGGAGAAAATTTATTAAGAGAATGAGAGAAGTTAGAGATAATATAGAAAAATAAATAATTTATTCTCATAAATAGTTGTAAACGACAAATAAATTGAAACAAATTTTTTTTTAAAAAAAAGACAGTTATTATAAAATCGAGGAAGTAATTTATAAAGACTAGCAAGTAGCAAAACCATGTTACTCACAACCAGAATTACACAAAGATCAATGACAGGTATGTGAGATACAACCTTTATTTGAGATTTATAAGAGAAAAATGAAGAAGTTACATGAGTTCTCGAGAGAAATGCCTAGGTTGAACCAACCAAACAGCTTTCTAGGAAGAGAAAAAAGTGTAATGAGACCAAGAAGCATGGTAAAACCAAAATCTACGAATAGTAGGTGTAATTTTAGCAACACAAGACCTAGATCATTGAGTGACTCATTCATGAGCAACAGCAACCACTTGTTTTCCGACGTTCTTGCCAGCAAAAAGCCCAACCAGAGCCGCAGGGCCATTCTCAAGGCCTTCGGCAATGTCTTCCACGTAGACGATCTTCCCTTCCTTTATTAGCGGTATAACCACCTCATGAAACTTGGGATACAGGTGATAGTAATTAAATACGAGAAATCCTTCCATGCGGACCTGTTTTGGAATAATGTAGAACAAGTTTTTTACACCATCAAACTCTGTGAGGTTGTATTGTGAGATCATCCCACACGCAGCAATGCGTCCGTTAAGTCTCATGTTAGGGAATACTGCATCGAGCATCTTTCCTCCGACATTCTCAAAGTAAATGTCGATTCCTTCAGGGAAGTACCTAATAAATAACAGAGCAACAAACAGAGTTAGGCTCCCGCAAATAGCTGGGACTGAGGAGGGTCAAACATAAGCAGCCTATATGCAGTTTTACATTTATAATGCTTGAAATTATAATTCGTGACTCATTATCGGATCGGTGAGTAAGGAAACCAAACCGAGTCGCCAAGATTTCGCAACTCGGCTGCTACTTTGGACCGTGTAAGCAGCATTACCTCTGTTTTCAGGACTTGAATGTAGGACCGAAAATGACAAGTATTTTAGTCTATTTTCTTGAAGGGAAAATGTAATTCTAGCAGGTTGTAAAATAGATCATAATTATATAGAAAGATAAATTACTAAGGCTGAAATTGAGCTCCCTCTTCTGGCTAGCTAAATGGGAGGGAGGACTTGTTGCAATAATTTTTAACATTCGCTTAATTTAATTTATATAGAACAAGGTGAAGTTAAGTTTTCATCAAGGTTTTATACTTCACAGTGTTAACATGATCCTCAATAAAAGCAAATATATACGTACTCACCTCCTTAAGGTCGCAACCAGATCTTTCTCTTCTTTGTAGTTGAAAGCCTCGTCAAATCCGAATTTATTCTTCAAAAGGTCAACCTTAAGAAAAGAATAAAAGATTTTTAAACACATGGAGAAAAAAAGCTAATCAATTACACTATGCTCTAGCGTATATACGTCTTAGCACAAACTTATGAGTTGTGACAGTATCAGGATCAACACAATAGGTAAAATTCAATTATCTAACAGATTACTTTTAATATCAACTATCTAAAAATTACTCTACCCTCATAAAAAACAGAAACGAAAAGAAAAACAAAAAAGAAGAAAAAAGAACTTGATAGCAGAGGTGATTTTTTATTTATTTATATATTGAGATTTTAGCTTATTGTCCCACTTTTCCTATTTTTGGTCATTGGGATCAGCTTATCTGAATAACAAGCAAATTATATTTTGATGAAATAAAATGACACAATGAAAACTCTTTAGGCACTGACCTTTTCTTTGCTTCCAGCGCTCCCAACAACGTAGCAACCCAACAACTTGGCAAACTGCCCAAAAAGTTGACCAACTGGTCCGGATGCTGATGAAATGAAAACATACTCTCCTTTCTTCGGGTTGCACACCTCATAGAAACCAATATAAGCAGTCAAACCAGGCATACCTACAACAGGATAGAAAGAAGCAAATGAGCAATATTTATAAGCCAAAACTAAAAAGAGCATTTGTACTTTTAATTTGTATATTTTACGGTTAATGCCTAGTCATTATATACTAGACATACTTTCTGATCAAGATATTTGATACTAACAGAAATACAATATAAGAACACTTACCCAACAGTCCTGTATAGTACGAAAGGGGCACATCGGTATCCTGAATCACGAATATACCCTGTGTATCATTAATGAGGCTGTACTCTTCCCATCCAGTCATTCCCCAAATGTAGTCGCCTTTCTTGAAGTTTGGATTCTTAGAATCCAAAACTTTAGCCACACCAAATCCGACAATAGGCTGCACAACATTAACAACAAGGCTCACCGATATTTACTTGTGATCCTGATAAACATTTTTACATTATCACGTATAACAACTATTACACCCTTTGAGTTGCCAGTAACTTCAATTATACAAATTTGCGTTCTTCCTTAACTATTACATCAAGCTTCGTTAATTATACAAAACCAAGAGTCGCACAGAGTTTCTACATCAGTTTGAGGTCAATTATAATTGGATTCTGGAAATATTTTTCCTTCTAAGCTTGAATAAGCAGGACTCGTGCCCAAAATATCTAAGTTATGCTAAAAACTACAACTTCAATGCTACATATGAATTTAAATACCAATTACCAACTATTTGCGCCAAAAGATGCGTGTCTCTATGCTCGTACATCCAGACAAATTCATACCCCCAACCTAAAAGAATCTCGTAGCTTTATTTCGTCTGTATTCGATAATTGTTTTGAAATGACAAACAGAGAAGTAAATTTTACAAGAGAAAACATTGTGCATTTATGTTCAGAGTTATCTATGTTTTGTATGCTAAATACACTTTTATAAATGTCATTTTTGTGAACTGATGCAATATTAATGCAAATAGACTGAAAAATCGACAAGAAAGTTCAAATTAAATCATCAATATGTAGGCGACAAAAATATGATGAAAACATGGATGCATCCAACTAAATCATTATCTACAGATTCTACAACTGTTTATACCATGATTCATGTCCAAAAGTATTGAAAGTAAAACCTAAATATTGACTAATTTGCAAGTTAAAATTGATGATTTTTCATCATGGTAAACTAGTCTATAAAGTGTGCACCCACTCGTGTATCAAGAATATCGTTAAAATTAACTAAAAAGTTGAGTACACCTATTTTTCAACTTAAAAAAGAGGATGTCATGATGATTGATGTGCGACATCAATGGGTGCACAAATCAGATGTACCAACATAGACCTATAATCAGTAAAAAGAGGCGGAAATGAATATATGCCTAGTGTATCAATAAATTTGGACAGAGTAATTAAACATACGTTATGTGTGTGTATGTGTGTGAATATTACCTGGCCAGGAACGAAGGAATCGACGTAGCTTCCTTCGAGCTTGGTCATACGAGGTCGCATGTAAGGATCACAAGACAAGTAGAGGTTTTTGACAACAATCCCATTTGAACCCTCTGGCACTTTTAGGCTTATACTTCCAGTTTGTCCCAAAAAATCTGCCTCGTTTAATTGACCAAAACCAATGTTATGTTTCAACACTATCTGCTTGTTCTTGATTTCTTTCGCCATTTTCTCTCTCTTTATCGCTGAAATTAAGTGTGCTAATTGAGCTGGATTTCAATGGAGTGAAATTTGAGGTGGGTTTTAATGGAGCTTGGGGGGATTTTTATATCTAACCATTTGGGTGATTTGGGTATCTCTGTATCTTGGTCAATGGCGTAATGGTTAAGGAGAAGACTTTTCTGGCGGGGAAATGTAGAATAATTTAATGAATCGGTTTGGATTTTGGTATGACGCCATGGATGAAGTAATTTTCTTCGAGAAAAAGTGGACTTTGAAAAGGTCTACGTATAAGTTCTTTGTTTGACAATTACTTCATTTCTTCTAGAAAAAGTGGATTTTAAAAAGGTTTGAATCTACTTATTAGTTCTTTCACTTTAAGTGTTTGACAATTACTTTTTAAGTTTTAAAAAATAAGTAATTGTCTTGTGACTTATTTAAAAATAATTTATAAATTATTTTAAAATAAATTAATTTAACCAAATATAATATTTATTTTGCCCCTATTCTTATTAATATCTTTTTTTAGTAATCTTCACATTTATTTTAACTTATAAGTCATGAACCGAACACCTTTTTAACTTATTTAAACTTAATTTCTGACTTATAAATCAAAGGATTAATTACATATTTTAATATATTTTTTAAAATAATTACAACAATAGTGTACTCATAAAATATTTATACAATTATTACACTTTCATATTTATTTACAATATTAGTGTAATTAGGATTCCTTAATTTAAGGAATTAGTATCCAATTAGAATTCCTTAATTTAGGAGATTAGTATTGATTTACTTATTAAATTAAATAATTACTAAGTAAACCATATATCACACCTTATCTTTCCTCAATAAAAGTCACGCCTCATCCCGCTTTTATCAGTCTTCTCATCTGCCCTCCTCCACCATTAATGCAGGCGTATAGAACAACATTTATTGTGACGCCCCCAAAATATGTATACATCACATATTCTGAGTCGTCAAATACATAGTACAAAATACAAATAAAACTTAATTATACAACTGTCGTGTAAAATACGACAAAACATAAGCTGTGAGTTTTTAATACAACACTTTCTTCTAAACATGATTCAAACTCAAAATAAGTCCTTAATACATTTATTTTTACACTATTTTATAGAATAGTGAGGACTACTAATGCAATCATCTGAACCGTCACTCCGTTCCCCGACTAGTCCCCGCTACATTCTCATTTCCTGAAGAGAACAATGAAAGCAAAAGGGTGAGCTCAACTAGCCCAGTAAAAAATATTATGACTAAGATAATGCAGAATAAATTATCGTTAGCCTTCAACGGTGTTAAACTGATAAAATATAACAAACATCAAGTTTAACTGCAGCGGAACAAGCTATCCATTAAAAGAGTCAAGTAGAGAATAACATCTACTATCTTTTATGATTTAAAAAGTTTTTCATTATTTTTATCGTTGAGACTCATCTTAATAAATAATCCACATCGTCCATGCACTACGACCAAGGATATTCATTAGTATCACGACCACAAATTATTCATGCACTACGGGTCAAGGATATTTGTGTATTCATCAATGGTCATGATCATGTCAACAACTGTTTATCAATGCACTACGGGTCAATGAGGATTTTTACCACATCATTCGTTACATTACGGTCATGATTACACCGAATAATCCCTGGTTATAATCATACCAAGTCCATCTATGCACTACATGCCACAGATGACTTTCAACAAAATATAAACATGAGGATGATGACAATGATATAAAAATTCAATAAAACAAGTTCAAGAATTAATTTATCCAGGAACCAACAATGTCCAAATTGTCAACATGATACTGCTTTGTAGAGTAAAATTTAAGAATGCTCAGAAGAATATTTTCATGAAAAGATACTGGATGAAGCGCAAATATCAAATATATTTCACTAATTTCATGGAGTATACAAGCCACAACTTTAACCAACTGAGTATAATAAAGAATAGAATAACAAAAGAATTCACCAAGTATGTGATAAACCGCACAGACAGGTTATTCCAATAAAAAATAAATAATGGAACCAAGTCATGCGTAAACGCACCGACAGGATATTCCGACAGAATAATAAATAATAGAACCAGGTCCGGCATAAACGCACCGACAGGATATTCCAACAGAATAATAAAGACGGAATCAGGTCCGGCGTAAAACGCACAAACATGATATTCAAATATAATAATAAAGACGGAACCAGGTCCGGCGTAAAATGCACATACAGGGTATTCCAACAGAATAATAAAAAATAGAATAACAGAAGAATTTCACCAAGTATAGGGTAGCCCGTGTATACAGGTTATTCCAACAGAATAATAATTAATGGAATAACAGAAGTTCTCTTCATGAATATAAAAGAAATAATATCCCTTACCTTAAGAAGAAGAGTACTGGATATAGAAGTAGTGCAGTAGCAGAATACTTTTCTTCTTTCTCTCTATAATTTCTCTCTCTAGAGTTTCAGTGAATTCGTAAGAAATAATGAAGGAATAAGCTTCTATTTATAGAAGAATGGACTGCATAGTAACTAATTCATGAACGGTCCAGATTGATTTACTTTTAATCAGACGATCCATATTTAAAGCAAAATCTTTTAAATAAAATTTAATATATTCTATTTATAATCTAATAAAACGAATAACTTTATAAAAATATTTTATTTTATATAAAAAGATTTTACTATGCAAATACTATGCAGGCACTATGCAAATACTATGCATAATAAAATATAATATATTCTATTTATAGAATAACTTTATAAAAGTATTCAGTTTTATATAAAAAGCTTTTCTGTTTTATTACATTAATAATACTAATGAAACAAAACTGAGCGACTTATCACATAAGCATCAATAATCAATACCGTGTGCTACTATGCAACCACGCGTATTACTGTACTTTTACTACCGAGTAGTTCAACAGTATTAATGGTAAAACTTCCGCCGTTATTTTCATAAAATATTTTTGTCGTTTTCTCAATCCGACAATAATTTCGTTGTGGGGTCCACCAATGATTGTGCCGTCGTACGAATATTTTCTGTTAAAACGAATATTCCCCGACCAATTGAATATTATAGAACAAATTGCGTACTTTGTAAAATTTATAAATATTACCCACAACTATAACATTATATCAAATTCATTCCGTAATATTTAAAAATGATATTTATAGAAAATTCATCTTTATAAAAAAAAATTGGGGTCTTACATTTGTGGTCTTATATTTTCTGCTACTAGTGACTTGGGCATGACAATGAAGCTAGCTGTTGCATACCCTGTCCCGATCCAATAAATTTTCGACAGTGATCCACCCATTTGATTTGGTTTTGTGGGTCACCGAATTTTATGGAGGAAGACATAAAGTTGGACAGAAAAAAAGCGAGATTAATTCTGCAAACACAACAGTTTCTGAGTTCTGAGGCTTATTTGTAAAAAGCAAGCAGACTTTGAAAAGAGTTTGATATTTTCAGTCGGCTAAAAGACATGCTTTATTTGATAATTCTTTTATAGTGCAGTTGGTAGCCAAACATTCATATCAAGGTAACCAATTCAGTGTTATTAGGTTACCAATTTATTTTGAATGTGATGCAGTTGGTAGCCAAACTTCATGCAGTTGGTTGTCAAACTTTCAGACCAAGGTAATCAATTCATACTGCAGGTGTGGAGGTAGATTGGTTACGTTGTTATAAAGGTTTAGTTAACTTGGTATAAAAGTTTGGTTACTTTTTTTAAGAAGATTTGGTTATAAATATTACATTACACATTACTCTCTTATCTCTCTCTTTCTTATGCAGTGTTCTTATTTTCTTTTGAACATGAAATTGGGTCTCACCGGCGAAGGGAGAAGAAAGATGACCGACGGAGGGGAGGAGAAAGATGACGTCGCCAAACTTTGAATATTTAAATTTCAATTATTATTTTTAAATTTGAATTTGTTTTTGTTGTTAAATCTAAGATATTTAAATTTAAATTATTAATTATGACAATTATTTCTCCTAGATTAATAAATATTATGGCAGTTACCACCAGCCTTGAGGTGAGTTGGTACCACGCAGACTTTACATAGCAAAAGTCTGGAAGATCAATGACATGGGAAAAATTATCGTTGAAGAATGAATTTAATTTATATTTTTTGATTATGTAAATTTAAAAAAAATATTCTATTGTTATTTATTTCTTTGGGTTAAGGTTTAACTATTTCGGGTCCCCTTATATTTTTGGCTTAATTTTTAAATTTATTGATTTTAATTTATTTTTAGGGTTCATGTTAATAGCCTCTTAGTGTTATTATTATGAAACAACTCTCATTATTATTAAATTATCAGATTATTCTGATAGTTGTTCTACAGTCTTTTATCTCTCATTTGTAAATTACTGTGATCGCAAAATCCTAAATTCAATTCCTGTAATTGTTTCAATTGTTTACCCGGTCTTCCGCTGTGTCAATCAAATTCCCCATCCCTGATTGTACCACCTTGTGATAACAAGGACTTAAAAGTACAAAAAAAAAAAAGTTTTATTTTTGTTTGTTATTATTTTTCTTTTATACAGTTTTAAGTAAAGTTCTTAAAAACATAGGAAAATTTGGAATTACTTTCATCGCTTTGTTACCTTCTGGATCTATTTTCATAATATTAATAGCATGTTGCCGTCTTCTGGACTTCTAAATTTGTTTTCATAATAACATGTTGTCGACAATATTTAAACTCTCGACCTCTATATTAATAAACGAGTAATATCAGTGGACCAAGTAGTCATCGATAATAATGGCTGGCTAATTCTGAGTTCTCTCTAGCGGGGCAAATTATTAATTTGACTTTTTCTTTGGTTTTCTGTATATTTTTTATAATTATTTTCAACATGATGCCAGGGATGACTATTATATTTATGCTATGTAAGTCACAATCAGTCTCTAATTTAAATAATTCCAAAGACCCTTTTACCATGTGTTATAAGTTTGAATGTAAACATAGGACAATGGTATTTAAATCACTAGGAAATAATAAGATATATAAATAAATAAGAAATATTAACACTTGTAAGTTACATATATAAAATAATTAATATTTGTAGGACAAAGAAGAATATAATTTTCACAATAATAAAAAATGGGAAAAAATATAACAGAAATACAAACTCAAGTAACTAGTGAAAAAGAGACCTATATCTTAACTAAAATGTTTTTTTAAACAATCCTAATATTTGACTTATATATCAAACAAATAAAAGTACCATTTTTTTGGGTCTTCATTTTCTGGTCCATCAACAAGAATTTTTTTTTGATAAGTTAGGCAGGTTGATTATTTTACCCGTTTGGAAAAAATGAGTTGAATTTATGCTCAATAAGTTGAATAAGTCAGAGCTCAAATGAAGCTATTGAATAAGTTGATTCATACTCTTTTTATTTCAAAATTTAAAATATAATTTTTTTAAACGACAGACCAATGAAAAGTTCTAGAATAAAATCTATTTTTCTAGATATATTCGCAACAATTAGGGGTGGAACTACCTATGCTAATTTTTTTTTTGGCAGAAATATAATTTAACACTTAAAGCGATAGATTTATGGAAATGTTAAATTTGGAGGGAACAAAAAAAATTAAAAGTACTTTTATTCTAAAAAAAAAATACAGAACATACACAAACTCAACATATCAAATCCCATGATTTGATTTAATTTTTCAGACTTAAGGGATAACTAAATTAGAGCTTCTTTTTTTTTGTTTGATAATTTAAAATTTGTTGTTGGTTAGGGTTAAATGAACTTTAATTTTATTTTATTTTGACGATTTTACTGTATTTTGGACATGAGAGGTAATTAAATTATGGTTTTATTTTTTGTTTCATAATTTAAAGTTTGAAATTTATTTAAATTTGTTCGGGGTTTTAAATGAACTTCAATTTTTTTGGTGATCAATTAAAATCCGTCCCTGTTGAGCAAATTATGGTTTCGCCCTTGACAACAATTACTAAAAATTGTAGTTGTGGTGGCACGGTGAATCTATGTAGATATATTTAGCAGCCGTTATAGGAAGAATTGGTAGCAGTAATAAAAAAATAATAGCGTCAGTTGTAGAAAGCAATAGCAGCAGTACAGTGATAGATGAAGAAAAAATGATTTCCTTTGTATGCAACACAGATTTGTAATCTTATATCTCATTATCTAATTCTTGTAGATTTTGGGATATGTTTTTCAATAATATACTCCCTCCGTCCCAAATTAACTGCTCAGTTTTGACTTTTTAAAGTCAAATTGACCATTTTTAAAACTAATATTTTTACTATTTTTGCTAAAATATATGTGAAGTGATTATAACCAAAAGAAAGTATATACAATTTATTACTAATCCTAATTTTTATAATTTTAGAAATATATTTATATATGCTTAATTATTAATTCTAAAAATAGTCAATTTGACTTAAAAAAGTCAAAACTGAGCAATTAATTTGGGACGGAGGGAGTATCATATTTAGCCTTTTGCAAAAAAAATAAAAATAAATCAAAAAGAAGGTATTTCTTGTCAAAGTGTAAAACTAAAAGTATATTTCTAATTTTAAAACAGATTAAAAAGAGATTTTGTGTCTTTAATTTTGGAATGGAAGAGAGGTAGAAGGAGACTCAATAATTACAGGTCTTAAAGGATCAAAGAACACCTATGCTTAAAAAAACAAAGAACTAGGACACCGACTAGGCGATGCCAAATAAATCCAGCTAAGCTAGAAGGAAGCAAATTAAGTTTAACTATATAAGAAAGTCGAAACAATTACTTATTGACAAAGGAAAAAGATGGATACTGTGACAAAAATATATCCTTTTATTGCGAGTTAAACATTAAATAATTACCCATTTATTCGTATTAATTTACAAATCATGCTATTGTGTCTACATGTAACAAGTGTCGTATTAATTGACAGGCTATTGTGCTACCACTTGTTTTTCGACATTGCGGCTAGAGAAAAGCCCAATTAGAGCAGCGGAGTTATGTTAGAGCAGCGCCCAATTAGAGCAGCAGAGTTATGTTTGTTTGCAAAGATTATATTTAAGATATGACTATTAATCCCAAGTGTCTTGTTTGTATTTAAATTTAGACTTAAGACTATTAGTATCGGGATTATAAAATAGTTTAATAGTCTTGACATTATAATTATAATCCGGGATTATAATCTTTGCAAACAAACATAACCAGGACATTGTCAAAGGCCTTGGGCTACGCCTTCCAAGACTCCAAGTATGCAATTTTCCTTTCCCTTATCCAAGGCAGAACCATCTCCAGAAACTTTGGATAGAGGTGATAGCAATCATTAACAATAAATCCTTCCATTCGGATTTGTTTCGAAATGAGGCAGAGCAAGTTATGAATACCATCATGCTTATCAAGGTTGTACTGTGAGATCATCCCGCACACAGCAATATGCCCGTGGGGTTTCATGTTAAGGAGTACTATATCGACCATCTTTCCTCCGACGTTCTCAAAGCTAGGAAAATACCTGATAAACAAAACAATAACAAAAAACCATATAGGAAATTTAAAACCCCTATTATGACAATAACTTACCTAGAATCCTAATTCCAAGCAGTTCAAAATAGGCAGTCCATTTGGAAAGTATAAAAGCGAGTTGCATTGATATAACAAAGAGCTGCATTTCAATGACCTTTCTGTAATACAATTGCAACTCTCAGCCATACGAATGTAACTTGTTTTTATAGAACTCTTCAAATGGACTGCCCGGAATCTAAATCCCTTTACCTCTAATTCTAAAAGGCAGAAGGAGTCCGTACTAAGTTTAGATTCAAGCTTTATATAACAAAAGCTTCTTTTATATCAGAAAAAGGTTGTTTGATCAGCCTTCCCATTTTATTTAGGTGCAAAACAATCTCTCAATATTCAAGTGTTACCAAAAACTGACCTCTTCAAGGCCGCATCAAAGTCTTGCTCTGCTTTGTAGTTGTAAGCCTCATCAAATCCGAATTTATCCTTCAACAGATCAACCTTACGCAAAGATGCAACAATTTTCAAACACACAAAATCTAGTCAATGTAGTTTCTTGATCATTGATCAACAAAATATGGACAAAATACAACTATCTAAATATGTTTAGAGCAACATTGCTTATGTTAGAGATCAGCTTAGCCTAATAATGCGCAAATCGGATTTTGATAAATGAACACTTGAAAGTACAAAGGGAACTGACCTTTTCTTTAGTTCCAGCACTTCCAACAACAGAGCATCCCCCCAACAGCTTTGCATACTGCCCTACAAGCTGACCAACGGCTCCAGATGCTGCTGAAATGTAAACGCACTCTCCTTTCTTTGGAGACCAAACCTCATAGAAACCAGCATAAGCAGTCATACCAGGCATACCGACAACAACACCAATGGAAGACGAGGAGCAATAAATCTAACCGGACGCCATAACCAAGTTATTGTAATTTACTATTAGTAATTAACCTGCTTACTTAGCTTCTGAGCTCTAATACGATGATATGAATATGCAGAATCTCTTCGAATAACTTCTCTAGCAATAACAAAGATTTGAATCATATTGTCACAAAAAATGTCCTAAAGTAGAGTAAAAGTAGATTCAAAAACTATATAATTCTGTTCCTATCCAAATACTAATGTATCATCTAAAATGGACCTTTGTCAGCAACCGAAATCCATTTGGACCCAATTTAAAACAGCTTGTTATGTCCATAAAAAACTGCTGGAAGATGAACCCATGTTAAGGTTGTATGGTCAGGCTTTAATTAGGCACATTGGAACAGGCACAAGTCAAATTTGGCTATACGATTAAACCAAAATTTAACAATGCCCAAATAACATTCATCAGCCATGTCTAGAAAAGCAGAAACTTCCTTTCCTCAAAACATTTTAAATAGTACCTTACCTTTTGGATGAGTCTGTGTGGGCTAAGATGACCCAAGAATATACTATTGGGTCAGTGGTTTAAGGCCTTATTTGTATGGATTCGATTCGTACTTGGGATTTGACCCAAGATTTGTTCCGGATTCGGGATTTGATCGGGGTTGTTTCACCCAGTATTCCTGTATAGTAGGAAAGAGGCACATGCATGTTGAATTACATATAGGGACTCAGTTGCCATAATGAGGCTGTACTCTTCCCATCCTGTAAGTCCCCAAACAAAGTCATCTTTCTTAAAGTTCGGATGCCTCATGCCTGGAATCCAAAACTTTAGCCACACCAAGCCCGTTCGGAGGCTGCAACGGGAATTAACAATGAGAAACTCACCAATACAAACCTATGATCCTCATTCCTCAAAAACATCTTCACAAATCACAAACTAATTATAATTTTGTTGATCTACATTTAATAAATTTTTGCAAAGTTACACATAAATTTAATTGCAAATATTTGTTAGGATTCTGCATATAAATTTCTATATCTTTTACGATTTCCCAAACTCTAGCAAATCCACACACCCCATCAAAATAAATGAAATTTTCTTTCAAAAATGTAACATTTTGAAAGGAGATCATCCTCTCCATACACGGGTCGTGAAGGGTTTACATCAGAGTTGGCAAGCAAGTGATGCAAGTGGCAGTGAAGGGTAGCTATAGTTTGTTTGGGTTAGTTGGGAAAAACAGTTATTGTTGGGGGAGAAGAATCTTTGTATAGAAGGGGGGAAAACACAATTCATAGTCATTATTTTTTTTAAGAATTAATAGAAGTTCAGTCGCAATAAATGTACATTAGAACTTGTTCATCAACTCTGTCCCAATTTTTGTCCCATATTGACAGTCTCTCTTTTACAAAATGACATCTCTGCTTCGATATTTGTCCCATATTAACAGTCTTTCTGTTATAAAAAGATAGGTATATAGAGAATAAAATACCTGACCAGGAGTGAATGAATCAGCATAGCTGCCTTCGAACTCGGTCAAACGAATTCTCGTGTGAGGATCACAAGACAAGTAGAGATTTTTGACCAAAACCATTTGAACCCTCTGGCAATTTTAGGCTTACAGTTTCAGTTTTTGCAATGAAATCTGCCTCGTTTAAGGGACCAAAACCAATGTTATGTTTCAACACTATCTGCTTGTTCTTGATTTCTTCCGCCATTTTTCTCTCTCCTCCAGCTGAAATTAAGTGTACTAATTAAGCTGGATCTCAATCGAGTAAAATTTGAGGTGGGTTTTTATATCCCACCATTAGGGTGATTTGGTCCTCTCTGTATTTTAATGGATGGGTTAACGGTGAAGGAGAACGACTTTTCTCGCGGGAAAATTGGTAGAATACATGATCATGCACGCACATAAACGATACAAAATTAAAAATAACACAAAAATTTACCATAATTTCTCAATTTGGATACTCCACAGGGCGGCTAGTTGTTTATTAATGATTCTTTGGTTACATAGGACTTTACAATAGATCCAACCCTACTTCACATTATGGTCAATTACCCATAGTGTCCTTTCCAAATAACAACTCAGAAAGTCTCTGTCCGCCGAGCAGCGCGACCCGCGCCGCTTCAAGGCAAATCTTAGCGCGGTCCGCGCTACCTGCCCAGTAGCTTCTCCAGTGTCGGCGCGCCCCGCTCCGCTCCGCTCGGGGCCTACGGCCCAAGCTACGCTCGTTCACTCCGCTACGCTTCGCACTAGCCTTTTTCAGTGGTTTCTATATTATGAATCATAAGTTTCCAACAAAAATGTATTAACAAAATTGTTTAGTGAATGATTTGAGTTTTGGTATGACGCCATGGGTAAAGTAGAATTTTTTTGGAAAAATTGGAGTTTAAAAGGTTTGATATTACAAGTCACTTCTTACTAAATTTAGGACACACACGAACTAGAATTCTCTCCATTATTTGGATATTTCACATCATCATCTCTCTTAAATCAACAATTTCCTATTTTAAATCTATACTATGAAATGTAGACTCTACAATTCATTTAAAATAAAGATGATCCTAATTTTGCACATACGGCCTCGCCTTGATTCAACTTGGGTCTGGCCTTGACCTGGTCTGGTCTAGCCCGATCTATTAGGCTATAAGGAGGTCACATTTTTTTAGGGTTATTTACACTTTTTAGTATATTTTTAGAAAAAATTACAACAAAAATGTATCCAGAAAATATTTACAAAATTAACATATTTTCAATATTTTATTTACAAAATTAGTGCATTTGGTATCCCTTTAATTTAGTTAAGTGTTTTAATGGATTGTTAATGTGACAAATTAGTTTTGTAATTATGTAATTGTTCTCGGTTGTTTCTCTCAGCTGTGACAATTTGAATCGCATGCAAAATCCGAGTAGTCGTGCATTCTGTATATGGTGCAGTTAGTAACCAAACCTTTCATACAAAGTTAACCATTTTAGTTTATATGGGTAACCAAATAATCATAAAAAAAATTCAGAACAGTTACCAAATGTTACATGTATTTGCTTTTTTTATCTTGTTAAATCATGATAGAATCAGAGAGTAGTCGTGTAGTTTTCTTCTTACTTAATGTAAGAAGAAAAAAATGCAAAATATTATTCAATATTGTGTAAGATAATTTCGGTTACCTTACATCAATAAAAATGTACAGTTGGTAGCCAAACTTTCATATAAAGGTAATCATTTTAATTTTTATGGGAAACCAAATAGTCATAAAAAAAATTTATAACAGTTACCAAATGTTACATGTATTTGTTTTCTTTATCTTGTTAAACCATGATGAAATCAGAGAGTAGTCGTGTGATTTTTCTCTTACTTAATGTAAGAAGAAAAAAATACAAAATATTATTCAATATTATGTAACACAATTTCGGTTACCTTACATCAATAAAAATGTACAATTGATAGCCAAACATTCATACAAAGGTAATCATTTTAATTTTTGTGGGTAACCAAATAGTCAAAAAAAAATTCAGAATAGTAAACCAAGTGTTACATGTATTTGTTTTCAAAATTATGTTTGTGGGACGAATCTTCTCCTTCTTCTCATTGACGTTTTGGACAACGATTTCTAGTTCTTGAAGAGTTTCGGGCTGGAGGAAAATCCGAGTTTGGACTTCATGGGTGTCACTCCAATTGAAGATGGTATAGAGGTCCTCCGGGAGAGAGGCATACCGAAAGATTTGGGTTTTTTTGTGTTTGGAGTTTTTAAGAAAGGAAAAGAGTAGTAGGTAGCGCCGGCGTAACCAAGGACGAGGGCAGTGTAACCCAGGTACTTCTGGAGTTCCGCGGCGGAGGAGGATGAAGGGAAGGAGAGAGGAGGCGGTGAGGGAGATGAAGAGAATGGGCTGATGAGAGGTGTAGGGTTTAATATGTTTGGTTATTGTGTTACACTTTTTTTGTAATTATTTTGTGAATGCACTAATCTTATAATTACTTTCTAATTGTTATATAGTAGTGTAAAGAACCATTTTTTTAGGGTCCTTAACACTAATATACAACAATTAGAAAGTATTTACAAAAACAATACATACACAAAATAATTATAAAAAAAACGCAATTCACATTAATAAGGAAACCTAAAATCAAGGAGAAAAAATTGTCATAACTAATAATTCAAATTCAAATATCTAGAATTTAACAACAAAAATAAATTCAAATTCAAAATAATAATTCAAATTCAAATTAATACATTTGGGTATTAATTTAAAATAAATTTAGGTATTAAATAAAAATACAACTGATTGTTAAGAGAAATAGATGGAGAAGAGTGTGACCAGAGGTGAACGGATACAAGTACATCATGGCGACAGAAGGTGATGAGCGGCAAGTTAAGATTGAGGTCGTGGATAGTGTCGGGGTAGACTTCGATCTGATTTGTTACCCAAGCAAGAACCAAACAACCATAATCGGTTATTATGCAATTGACGGTCGGACCGGAATTGTACATGTACTCTCTTAAGTTGTTTGGGTTGCCCAATTGTTAAACCAATTTTGTTGGACTGTTAAACCAATTTATTAATTATACACTACATAGGAAAGAGAGAGATAAGAGAGTGATGTGTAATGTAATGTTGATAACCAAACTTTCGTACCAAAGTAACCAAACTTTTATACCAAGGTAACCAATCTACCTCCACACCTGCAGTATGAATTGGTTACCTTGGTCTGAAAGTTTGGCAACTAACTGCATGAAGGTTTGGCTACCAACTGCATCACATTCAAAATAAATTGGTAACTTAATAAAACTGAATTGGTTACCTTGGTATGAAGGTTTGGCTATCCACTGCATGAAGGTTTGGCTACCAACTGCATCACATTCAAAATAAATTAGTAACCTAATAACACTGAATTGGTCACCTTGGTATGAATGTTTGGCTATCAACTGCACTATGAAAAAACTGCAGGTGTGGATATGGATTGGTTACCTTGGTATGAAGGTTTTGTTACCTTGGTATGAAGGTTTGGTTACCTTGTTGTGAAGGTTTGGTTACCAACTGCACTATGAAAAAACTGAAGGTGTGGAGGTGGATTGGTTACCTTGGTATGACGATTTGGTTACCTTGGTATGAAGGTTTGGTTACCAACAGCACTATGAAAAAACTACAGGTGTGGAGGTGGATTGGTAACCTTGGTATAAAGGTTTGGTAACCTTGGTATGAAGGTTTGGTTACCGATCTCTTTTATCAGTTGCTGATTTTGGATCAAATCCAATAATCAAGGTAAGCATTGGGATGAATATGCCACCACCACCAACACCGCATACACTTCCAAATGCAGCTCCATAGAATCCAATTACGGAACCGACGACAATTTGCCAATTAAATTGCCTGACCCACATCTGCTAGAGTAAATTGCATAACCTTAACCAACTGAGTATAATAAAGAATGGAATAACAAAAGAAATCACCATGCATGCGATAGACCACACAGACAGGTTACTCCAACAGAATAATAAATAATGGAACCAGGTCCAGCATAAAACGCACAGACAGGATATTCCAACAGAATAATAATAAAGACGGAATCAGGTCCGGTGTAAAACACACAGACAGGATGTTCCAACAGAATAATAACAAGACGGAACCAGGTCCGGTGTAAAACACACAGACAGGATGTTCCAACAGAATAATAATAAAAACAGAACCAGGTCCGGTGTAAAACACACAGACAGGATGTTCCAACAGAATAATAATAAAAACAGAACCAGGTCCGGTACAAAACACACAGACAGGATGTTCCAACAGAATAATAATAAAAAACGAAACCAGGTCCGGTGTAAAACACACAGACAAGATGTTCCAACAGAATAATAGAAGAATGTCACCAAGTATAGGGTAGACCGCGTATACATGTTATTCCAACAGAATAATAAGAAATGGAATAACAAAAGTTCTCTTCATGAATAAGAAAGAATAACACCCCTTACCGTTTTAAAGAAGAACTGAAATAAGGAAGTAGTTAAGTAGCAAAATACTTTTCTTCTCTCTCTCTATAGTTTCTCTCTCTAGAGTTCAGTGAATTCGTAAGAAATAATGAAAGAATGAGCTGCTATTTATAGAAAAATAGAATGCATAGTAACTAATCCATGAACGGTCCATATTTAAAGAAAAATCTTTTAAATAAAATATAATATATTCTATTTATAGAATAACTTTAAAAATGTATTCTGTTTTATATAAAAAGATATTTTTGTTTTATTACGTTAATAATACGAATAAAACAAAACTTCATTATCGCTATATAATTCATATTATTAACTGACAATAGTTGAATCAAATTGAGTGACTTCTCACATAAGCATTAATAATCAATACCGTGTGCTACTATGCAACCACACGTATTACTATACTTTTACTACCGAGTAGTTCAACTGTATCAATGGTAAAACTTCCGTCGTTATTTTTAATAAAATATTTTTGTCGTTTTCTCAATTCGACAATAATTCCGTTGTGGGGTCCACCAATGATTGTACCGTTGTACGAATATTCCCTGTTAAAACGAATATTCTCTGACCAATCGAATATTATATAACAACTTGCGTACTTTTTAAAATTTATAAATATTACTCACAACTATAACATTATATCAAATTAACTCCATAATATTCAAAAATGATATTTATAGAAAATTCATCTTTATTTATAAAAGTTGGGGTCTTACAACCTCCCCTTCTTATGAAATTTCGCCCTCGAAATTAGGGTACGTACCTGGTATGTCGAAGAGGTAAGGATACCTTGATTTCATTTCAAATTCTAGCTCCCAAGTCATTTCCTCAACATCATGGTTTCTCTACAAAATTTTGACTTGAGGTATAACCTTGGAGCGTAGAATATGTTCCTTCTTATCCAAGATTTGAACAGGAACTTCTTCATACGTCAAATCTTCTGCTATTTCGTCCGGTTCTAACTCAATAATGTGGTTCGCGTCTTTCACATATTTACGTAATATGGATATGTGAAAAACGTTATGAACACGAGACATACATGGCGGTAAAGCTAGTCTATAAGCCACAGTTCCTACTCGATCGAGGATTAAAAATGGGCCGATGAATCGAGGATTGAGCTTTCCTCTCTTTTCAAATCTCGTAACTCCTTTCCATGGAGCAACACGTAAAAATACATGATCTCATATATCAAATTCCACGTCCTTTCGATGAAGATCAGCATAACTCTTTTGTCGATCTTGTGAGGTTTTTATACGTTGTCGGATCGTTTGAATAATTTTTGTAGTCATACGTACCAACTCTGGTCCCAACAACGTTGCTTCACCCACCTCATCCCAGCATACTGGAGAACGACACTTTCTTCCATACAACGCTTCGAATGGAGCCATGCCAATACTTGCTTGATAACTGTTGTTGTAGGAAAACTCCACCAATGATAAGAACTTGTCCCAACTTCCCTTGAAGTCAAGGACACAGAGTCTTAATAAATCTTCCAGAGTTTGAATAGTCCTCTCTGATTATCCGTCCGTCTGAGGATGATATGCCGAACTAAATCGTAAATCCGTGCCCATAGCTTTTTGTAAGGTAACCCAAAATCGTGAAGTAAATCTTGGGTCTCGGTTAGAAACTATGGATACTGGCATACCATACAGTCTTACAATCTCGTTTATGTACATACGAGCAAGACGTTCAAGTGTATAAGTTTCTCGTATCGGTAAAAAATGAGCAGACTTGGTCAATCTATCAACAATGACCCAAATCGCATCAATATCTTGAGAAACCGTAGGAAGACCGGTAACGAAATCCATGGTAATGTGCTCCCACTTTCATTTTGGAATTTCAAGTGGTTGTAATGGACCTTTTGGTACTTGATGCTCCGCCTTGACTCGTTGACAAGTTAGACACCTTGAGATAAACAGCGCTATCTCTCACTTCATATTGCTCCACCAAAATGTATGACGAAGATCATGATACATTTTGGTACTCCCAAGATGGATTACAAAAGGTGTGTTGTGCGCCTCCATCATGATTTCATACTTTAAATCAGGGTTATTAGGAACACAAAGTCTGGAGTTGACTCGAAGTATTCCTTCTTCATCGATTCTTGCTTCCGGCATAGCACCTTCTTGCACTTTCTTCCTCATACGCATCAGCTCCAGGTCTGTAGCTTGAGCAGCTTTAACTTTATCGATTACAGTTGGTTCTACTCGTATATTCGCCATCATCACATGGGTCCCTGGAGTCTTTAACTCTATCTCCATCCTTTGCAAGTCACACAAAATGGGTCTTTGAGTTGACAATATCGCACTCGTACTTGCATATGATCTTCTACTCAATGCGTCAGCTACCACGCTCGCTTTTCCAGGATGGTATTGAATGGTATGATCATAATCTTTCAACAGTTCAAGCCAACGTCGTTGTCGCATGTTGAGTTCCTTTTGAGTGAAAAAATATTTGAGGCTTTTATGATCCGTAAAGATCTCCACCTTCTCCCCATATAAGTAATGCCTCCAAATTTTAAGTGCAAAGACAACAGTTGCCAACTCTAGATCATGAGTAGGATAATTTCTCTCATATTTCTTGAGTTGTCTTGATGCATAGGCTATGACTTTTCCATGTTGCATGAGAACACATCCCAACCCTTTGCTCGAAGCATCACTGTAGATAACAAATCCCTCCGAGCCAGATGGTATTGTTAGAACAGGTGCTGAAATGAGTCTCCTCTTTGGTTCTTGAAAACTCTTATCACATTCTTCGCTCCAACCGAACTTTGTATCTTTTCGAGTCAGCTGAGTTAGTGGAGTAGCGATTCGAGAAAATCCTTCCACGAATCTCCGATAATAACCAGCTAAACCGAGAAAGCTACGTACTTCGGTTACTGATTTAGGTTGCTCCCAGCTTTGAATAGCTTCAATCTTTACCGGGTCAACAGATATTCCACGACTTGATACTACGTGCCCAAGGAATGCTACCTCCTCCAGCCAGAACTCGCATTTCTTCAACTTGGCATAAAGCTTGTATTCACGAAGCTTTTGGAGTACCAGCCTCAAGTGTTGCTCATGATCTTCACGACTTTTGAAATAAATAAGGATGTCATCAATAAAGACGACCATAAAGTGATCCAAATATTCCTTGAATACCCGGTTCATCATATCCATGAAGGCAGCAGGAGTATTAGTCAATCCAAAGGACATGACTAGAAATTCATAATGCCCGTACCGAGTTCTAAAAGTCGTCTTTGGAATATCTTCAGTTCTAACCTTCAGCTGATGATATCCAAAACGAAGATCGATCTTTGAAAAGAATTGTGCTCCTTGCAACTGGTCAAACAGGTCATCAATACGTGGCAATGGGTACCTGTTTTTGATGGTGACATGATTCAACTCCCGATAATCAATACAAAGTCACATACTTCCATCTTTCTTCTTCACGAATAGAACAGGAGCACCCCAAGGAGAAGTACTAGGACGAATAAAGCCAATGTCTAACAATTCCTGCAGTTAGATCTTTAACTCCCGAAGTTCAATAGGAGCCATTCGATATGGGGCTTTGGAAATGGGTTTTGTACCGGGTTCAAGGTCGATACAAAATTCAATTTCATGCTCTGGGGGTAGGCTAGGAAGTTCTTCAAGGAATACGTCAGGGAATTTATTAACAATAGAAATATCATTCAAAACTGACATATTTTTGTTTAGATCCGTGACATGAGCTAAGAAAGCTTGACATCCGTTTTTCAATAAACGAATAGCTTTATGGCTTGAGATGACAGCTATTGATTTTAATGGTTTGGTTGCTTGAATTCGCATAATAGGTCGATTAGGAATATGAAAGCTAACAACCTTACGAAAATAATCAATTTTTGCATGATGAGTAGTTAACCAATCAATCCCTAGAATCACGTCAAATGCAAGTATTTTTAATGAAATCAGATCGACAGGTAATATGTGGGTACCAACTTGAACCAAACAAGACTTATAAACCGTGGATGTAATGAAGGTTTCTCCTAATGGAGTTTCAACAGATAAGTCAAAGTCTAATTTCTCCGAAGTTAAATTTAATCGATGTGCGCAAGTAGGAGAAATAAAAGAATGGGTAGAACCGGTATCAAATAAAGTATAGACTTCATTAGAATTTATTATAAGCTTACCCGTGATGACCTCATTCGGGTTCCTTGCTTTCTGGGAGGTCACAACAAACGCTCTCCCTTGCACTACCGGTTTTGACTTTTCTGGGACGACCTTTAGTGCCTCCATCCTGGCTGAACTTGTTTTTGGTAAACGACAGAATCGAGCTAAATGACCTTCTCTTCTACAATTATAACATGCTTTAGACGGCATCACGCAGTTTGGACTGATGTGCCCCTCCCCTCCGTATTTGAAACATATGATAGGTGGTCGTTCTCCTTCCTTAACAACGGGTGCTGGTGCTGACGTCTTTCCATCATTGTTGAATCTCTTCTTCTTGAAATGACCATTCTTATTGTTTTGGCCCTGATTACCACCGAAGTGGTTACCGTTTCTGGCCTGTTGATTCCCACTACGCTTGTTGTCACCGCTTCGATGACTGCTCTCATTGGTATTATCATTTTACCGACTGCTCTCTTTTGGTTGCGTTGACTCGTTATCGCGCTCCACTAACTGAGCCCTATTCACAACATCTGAATACAAACACAGTTTATGAGAAATAAGATGTTGACGTATCTCAGGTTTCAAACCTCGCAAAAACATTCGCGTCATTCGCTCTTCATTATCCACCAAGTGGGACGCAAACCGGGACAACTCAGCAAATTTAGCCTCATACTGCGACACGATCATATTATTCTGCTCCAATTTGATGAACTCCACCTCCTTAATGTGTCGAACACTTTCAGAAAAGTATTTGTCATTGAACAGCTCTTGGAACTTTTCCCAAGACATCTTCAGTGCTGCAGGTTGAGTACGCTTAATTGATTCTCACCAGTAATCTGCCTCTCCTCGCAACATAAAGGCGGCAAAGGGAACCTTTTGCTCCTCGGAGCATCCCAAGACATCAAATATCTTGGTGGTCTGCTTTATCCATGTTTCCGCTATAAGTGGTTTTGGCTCTTCCTTAAACTCCGGTGGTCCCAGCTCCTTGAACTGTTTAGCGGTGACCGTCTGAGAGTTTTCAGTATTTTCACCTACATTTTGAACAGGAGCCGCTCTCGCCTGCTGTTGCATGAACTGCATAAAGCTTCTGAACATTCCATCATTCATCATTTGGTCAGTATTGTTGTTTGCATGAGGATTGTCGCCTTCCTGATGCACATTATCCCGATTATTGATATGTGGTGAATCAACAGTCGCCTGTGCTCCATTGCTATTCTCAACATTCTCGGATGCCATTTTCAGATACTGCCACAAAACAAAAGTTAATTGATATGTCATATATTATCCTTATATTCTGACCGACCAAGTAAATACCATGTAAATAAACTTAGGTAGATCATACTAGTGAAGGAATTCCCCGTCTCTCCCCTCCTAGTTCTATTCTCATATCTTAGCCAGGGATCATATCCCTAAGCTCTGATACCAACTGTGACGCCCCCAAAATTAGGTATACATCACCCATCTTGGGTCGTCAGATACATGGTACAAAATACAAATATAACTTACTAATACAACTGTCGTGTACAATACGACAAAATATAACTGTGAGTTTGAATACAATTATTGTCTACTAGAGACTATACAAACTCAAAAGGAGTCCTCATTACAATTATTGTCACACTATTTAACTGAATAGTGACGACTACTAATACTATCATCTGGTCCATCACTCCGTTGAAAGTAGTATGCATACAAGCCAATCATGTTTGATGATAAAGCATATACTTTGTAACAATCTTATTCATTTATTAATAAAAGGTATTAATTTATTAAAGGCTTTTAATTATCTACATGATGCTATTTTATAATATGTGATAAACCCATAGTTTTAAGCAATACTTTTAGAATAAAGATGATTATTCTAATGAGATCTAAATTTTTAGAAAGCTTAAAACTAAAATAGTTCCCAATCGTTGGATTACTAAATTGGGGATTAGTGAATCCGGATAGATTGGTACATACGTTGCTTGCTCATTGGATGAGGATGATTGATCTCATGATCATTTGTGTGGAGACACTAAAGCAAGTATGTAGGTGCTTATTACAGAATAAGTTCACTGAACGTGGCTCGCTAAGGAATACCTAATGGAGTTTTACTTGCCTGTCAATAGGAATTCCTGTAGTGATAGTAGTACAAGTGATCCTTGGACTTGAGATCATCATAGTATCTTGTGTATGATGAGTTATACTTTGACTTATTCCTTAAGACCCTTAGGGTATATCAAAGGGTATGCTTGGGTATAATAAGTTGTACATGGAGATAATGTATGATCAATAAAGAATCTACCACTTCTAGTAAAAGAAGAGAAATGTCCTATGTGATTTGATAAATGACAACTCAGTAGTCCTTGGTCAAGGCAGAATGAAATTAGAAAGGAGTTTCTAATTTACATTATTTGGGGTTGTGCATTTAAGAGTCGAAATACAAATAATTAAATAAAATAAGACTTGATAGTTGGGACATTGTATAGTGGAAGGATTGAATTGTACGGTAACTATTTACTCAAAGGTTCTTTTATGATTAATGTTGAAATCTATATTATCTGAAAAGTCGTTGATCGCTAGGGAGGCTTATCCCTATTGTAGAATAAATATTATTTATTTAAATAAATTAATAGTTTAATTTATTTATTTAAATAAGATTAGAATTGTTCTAATTGATTTATTCACAACCGATTTAATATGAAAAACCTAAAGGGTCACACCATAAAAGGAAGAATAATTATTTAAGAAGTTAATGACATAATCGTAATAATATGTTAAGTATATTTAATATAATCTATGGTGATAGAATAAATTAAATAGTTTAATATTTATTATTTAATATTTTAGAAATATTAAATATAAATTAATAAGAGGAGTCTTATTAATATTATTATTATTATTATTATTATTATTTAATTCCTAAAGGAGTTTGAGAATTAATTAATAAAAGTACTCTCAAATATCCTAATAGGATTAGGAAGCAAATTAATTAAAAGAGTTTAATTAATTATCCCTAATAAGATTAGGGAGCTTAATTAATTAAAAGAATTTAATTAATTAAATAAAGCCCAATTCCTTAATTGTTAAGGAGGGTTGCCTACATCTATAAATAAGAGGAGTCTTATTATGGGTGAAGGGGGTTGACACTTTAACAACACGTGAATACGCAATTCCAAGAGTTGGAGAGTACGCTCCTTTTTTATAGAGATAGAAAAAACTAGGGTTTTGCCAAACACCCATCTTCTTGGATCTTTCTTCTTTCTTGGTGGATCATCTCTAGAGGCCAAACACTTGGGTGGCTAACGTTGATCAAAGAAAGAACCAAACCCGGTGGATTCAAGTTGGACGCGAAAAGGATTGGAGGTAAACTTGTACCTACGGAAGCTCGGATCTTCAAGGGTATGATTCTTGTTCATTCTTTTTCGTTTAATTAATAATTGCACATAAAGGGTGATCCGGGTATATGGTTTGTAAAATTTTAAACTCTGATTTTTCCACGTTTCCGCTATTTTGTGCAATTTGATTGCGTTCATGAATATTACAAACCTAACATCCGTTCCCCGACTCGTCCCAACTATATTCTCATTTCCTGAATAGAATAGTGAAAGAAAGGGTGAGCGCAACTAGCCCAGTAAGAAATATTATGACTAAGATAATGCAGAATAAATTATCATTAGCCTTCAACAGTGTTAAACTGATAAAATATAACGAACATCAAGTTTAACTGCAGCGGAACAAGCAATCCATTAAAAGAGTCAAGTAGAAAATAAAATCTACTATCTTCTATGATTTAAAAGGTTTTTCAACACTGTTATCGCTGGGACTCAGCTTAATAAAATAATCCACATCATCGAATCACCCCTGCACTACGGTCAAGGAGATTCGTGTATTCATTAATGGTCATGATCATGCCAACAACTGTCCATCAATGCACTACGGGCCAATGAGGACTTTTACCACATCATTTGTAACATTACGGTCATGATTATACCGAATAATCCCTGGTCATAATCATACCAAGTCCATCTATGCACTACAGGCCACATATGACTCCCAACATTTTATAAACATGAGGATGATGATAATGATATAAGAATTCAATAAAACAAGTTCAAGAATTAATTTATCCAAGAATTAACAACGTCCACATCGTCAACATGATACTGCTTTGTGGAGTAAAATTCAAGAATGCTTAGAAGAATATACCATTTAATACTATCGTGGCAAAAGCGATACTATTGTGGAGTCAACATGAACGTATATTCTTCTATAGTATTAAATGGTATATTCTTCTAAGCATTCTTGAATTTTACTCCACAAAGCAGTATCATGTTGACGATTTGGACGTTGTTAATTCTTGGATAAATTAAATCTTGAACTTGTTTTATTGAATTCTTATATCATTGTCATCATCCTCATGTTATATAAAATGTTGAAAGTCATCTGTGGCCTGTAGTGCATAGATAGACTTGGTATGATTATGACCAGGGATTATTCGGTATAATCATGACCGTAATGTTACAAATGATGTGGTAAAAGTCCTCATTGGCCCGTAGTGCATTGATGGACAGTTGTTGGCATGATCATGACCATTAATGAATACACGAATATCCTTGGCCGTAGTGCAGGGGTGATTCGATGATGTGGATTATTTTATTAAGCTGAATCCCAGCGATAACAGTGTTGAAAAACCTTTTAAATCATAGAAGATAGTAGATTTTATTTTCTACTTGACTCTTTTAATGGATTGTTTGTTCCGCTGCAGTTAAACTTGATGTTCGATATATTTTATCAGTTTAACACTGTTGAAGGCTAATGATAATTTATTCTGCATTATCTTAGTCATAATATTTCTTACTGGGCTAGTTGAACTCACCATTTCTTTCACTGTTCTCTTCAGAAAATGAGAATATAGCTGGGACGAGTCGGGGAGCGGAGTGATGGACCAGATGATAGTATTAGTAGTCCTCACTATTCTGTTAAATAGTGTGACAATAATTGTAATGAGGACTCCTTTTGAGTTTGTATAGTCTCTAGTAGACAATAATTGTATTCAAACTCACAGTTATGTTTTGTCGTATTGTACACGACAGTTGTATTAATAAGTTGTATTTGTATTCTGTACCATGTATCTAACGACCCAAGATGGGTGATGTATACCTAATTTTGGGGGCGTCACACTATTGTTGTAATTATTTTAAAAAATGTATTAAAATATGTAATTAATCCTTTGATTTATAAGTCAGAAATTAAGTTTAAATAAGTTAAAAAGGTGTTCGGTTCATGACTTATAAGTAAAAATAAATGTGAAGATTACTAAAAAAGATATTAATAAAAATAGGGGCAAAATAGATATTATATTTGGTTAAATTAATTTATTTTAAAATAATTTATAAATTATTTTTAAATAAGTCACAAGACAATTACTTATTTTTTAAAACTTAAAGAGTAATTGTCAAACACTTAAAGTGAAAGAACTAATAAGTAGATTCAAACCTTTTTAAAATCCACTTTTTCTAGAAGAAATGAAGTAATTGTCAAACAAAGAACTTATACGTAGATTCAAACCTTTTCAAAGTCCACTTTTTGTGGAAGAAAATTACTTCATCCATGGCGTCATACCAAAATCCAAACCGATTCATTAAATTATTCTACATTTCCCCGCCAGAAAAGTCTTTCTCCTTAACCATTACGCCATTGACTAAGATACAGAGATACCCAAATCACCCAAATGGTTAGATATAAAAATCCCCCCAAGCTCCATTAAAACCCACCTCAAATTTCACTCCATTAAAATCCAACTCAATTAGCACACTTAATTTCAGCGATAAAGAGAGAGAAAATGGCGAAAGAAATCAAGAACAAGCAGATAGTGTTGAAACATAACATTGGTTTTGGCCAATTAAACGAGGCAGATTTTTTGGGACAAACTGGAAGTATAAGCCTAAAAGTGCCAGAGGGTTCAAATGGGATTGTTGTCAAAAACCTCTACTTGTCTTGTGATCCTTACATGCGACCTCGTATGACCAAGCTCGAAGGAAGCTACGTCGATTCCTTCGTTCCTGGCCAGGTAATATTCACACATATACACACACATAACGTATGTTTAATTACAGTTGGGTTTGGTTATAAAATTGTTGAATAGGATGACAGTGATAAATTATTTCTTTTTCTTTTTGTGGGTATTAATTAGAAAACTTTGGAGCTTTTCTTGGAATTCCTCGAGTTAATATAGATTCGTATTGAAAAGTTAATGTTGTATACAGGCATGTTATTCATTTCCGCCTCTTTGAACTGATTATAGGTCTATGTTGGTACATCTGATTTGTGCAACCATTGATGTCGCACGTCAATCATCATGACATCCTCTTTTTTAAGTTAAAAAATAGGTGTACTCAACTTTTTAGTTAATTTTAACGATATTCTTGATACACGAGTGGGTGCACACTTTATGGACTAGTTTACCATGATGAAAAATCATCAATTTTAACTTACGAGTTAGTCAATATTTAGGTTTTACTTTCAATACTTTTGGACATGAATCATTGTATAAACAGTTGTAGAATCTGTAGATAATGATTTAGTTGGATGCATCCATGTTTTCATCATATTTTTGTCGCCTACATATTGATGATTTAATTTGAACTTTCTTGTCGATTTTTCAGTCTATTTGCATTAATATTGCATCAGTTCACAAAAATGACATTTATAAAAGTGTATTTAGCATACAAAACACAGATAACTCTGAACATAAATGCACAATGTTTTCTCTTGTAAAATTTACTTCTCTGTTTGTCATTTCAAAACAATTATCGAATACAGACGAAATAAAGCTACGAGATTCTTTTAGGTTGGGGGTATGAATTTGTCTGGATGTATGAGCATAGAGACACACATCTTTTGGCGCAAATAGTTGGTAATTGGTATTTAAATTCATATGTAGCATTGAAGTTGTAGTTTTTTGCATAACTTAGATATTTTGGGCACGAGTCCTGCTTATTCAAGCTTAGAAGGAAAAATATTTCCAGAATCCAATTATAATTGACCTCAAACTGATGTAGAAATTCTGTGCGACTCTTGGTTTTGTATAATTAACGAAGCTTGATGTAATAGTTAAGGAAGAACGCAAATTTGTATAATTGAAGTTACTGGCAACTCAAACGGTGTAATAGTTGTTATACGTGATAATGTAAAAATGTTTATCAGGATCACAAGTAAATATCGGTGAGCCTTGTTGTTAATGTTGTGCAGCCTATTGTCGGATTTGGTGTGGCTAAAGTTTTGGATTCTAAGAATCCAAACTTCAAGAAAGGCGACTACATTTGGGGAATGACTGGATGGGAAGAGTACAGCCTCATTAATGATACACAGGGTATATTCGTGATTCAGGATACCGATGTGCCCCTTTCGTACTATACAGGACTGTTGGGTAAGTGTTCTTATATTGTATTTCTGTTAGTATCAAATAACTTGATCAGAAAGTATGTCTAGTATATAATGACTAGGCATTAACCGTAAAATATACAAATTAAAAGTACAAATGCTCTTTTTAGTTTTGGCTTATAAATATTGCTCATTTGCTTCTTTCTATCCTGTTGTAGGTATGCCTGGTTTGACTGCTTATATTGGTTTCTATGAGGTGTGCAACCCGAAGAAAGGAGAGTATGTTTTCATTTCATCAGCATCCGGACCAGTTGGTCAACTTTTTGGGCAGTTTGCCAAGTTGTTGGGTTGCTACGTTGTTGGGAGCGCTGGAAGCAAAGAAAAGGTCAGTGCCTAAAGAGTTTTCATTGTGTCATTTTATTTCATCAAAATATAATTTGCTTGTTATTCAGATAAGCTGATCCCAATGACCAAAAATAGGAAAAGTGAGACAATAAGCTAAAATCTCAATATATAAATAAATAAAAAATCATCTCTGCTATCAAGTTCTTTTTTCTTCTTTTTTGTTTTTCTTTTCGTTTCTGTTTTTTATGAGGGTAGAGTAATTTTTAGATAGTTGATACTAAAAGTAATCTGTTAGATAATTGAATTTTACCTATTGTGTTGATCCTGATACTGTCACAACTCATAAGTTTGTGCTAAGACGTATATACGCTAGAGCATAGTGTAATTGATTAGCTTTTTTTCTCCATGTGTTTGAAAATCTTTTATTCTTTTCTTAAGGTTGACCTGTTGAAGAATAAATTCGGATTTGACGAGGCTTTCAACTACAAAGAAGAGAAAGATCTGGTTGCGACCTTAAGGAGGTGAGTACGTATATATTTGCTTTTATTGAGGATCATGTTAACACTGTGAAGTATAAAACCTTGATGAAAACTTAACTTCACCTTGTTCTATATAAATTAAATTAAGCGAATGTTAAAAATTATTGCAACAAGTCCTCCCTCCCATTTAGCTAGCCAGAAGAGGGAGCTCAATTTCAGCCTTAGTAATTTATCTTTCTATATAATTATGATCTATTTTACAACCTGCTAGAATTACATTTTCCCTTCAAGAAAATAGACTAAAATACTTGTCATTTTCGGTCCTACATTCAAGTCCTGAAAACAGAGGTAATGCTGCTTACACGGTCCAAAGTAGCAGCCGAGTTGCGAAATCTTGGCGACTCGGTTTGGTTTCCTTACTCACCGATCCGATAATGAGTCACGAATTATAATTTCAAGCATTATAAATGTAAAACTGCGTATAGGCTGCTTATGTTTGACCCTCCTCAGTCCCAGCTATTTGCGGGAGCCTAACTCTGTTTGTTGCTCTGTTATTTATTAGGTACTTCCCTGAAGGAATCGACATTTACTTTGAGAATGTCGGAGGAAAGATGCTCGATGCAGTATTCCCTAACATGAGACTTAACGGACGCATTGCTGCGTGTGGGATGATCTCACAATACAACCTCACAGAGTTTGATGGTGTAAAAAACTTGTTCTACATTATTCCAAAACAGGTCCGCATGGAAGGATTTCTCGTATTTAATTACTATCACCTGTATCCCAAGTTTCATGAGGTGGTTATACCGCTAATAAAGGAAGGGAAGATCGTCTACGTGGAAGACATTGCCGAAGGCCTTGAGAATGGCCCTGCGGCTCTGGTCGGGCTTTTCGCTGGCAAGAACGTCGGAAAACAAGTGGTTGCTGTTGCTCATGAATGATCTAGGTCTTGTGTTACTAAAATTACACCTACTATTCATGTAGATTTTGGTTTTACCATGCTTCTTAGTCTTATTACACTTTTTTTCTCTTCCTAGAAAGCTGTTTGGTTGGTTCAACCTAGGCATTTCTATCGAGAAGCTCATGTAACTTCTTCTTTTTGCCCTTATAAATCTCAAATAAAGGTTGTATCTCACATCCCTGTCATTGATCTTTGTGTAATGCTGGTTGTGAGTAACATGGTTTTGCTACTTGCAAGTCTTTATAAATTACTCCCTCGGTTCGTTCCAATTTATTTGTTGTTTATAATTTTTAATAAATTATTTATTTTTTTATATTATTTTCAACTTCTTTCATTCTCTCAATAAATTTTCTTCTTTGGATTGATAGTTTTTAACTTTCTATAAAGGAGTAATAATATAATTTCATATAAATTTTAATTCTTTTCTTAATTTATGTATATAAAGCTAAAAAGACAGTTATTATAAAACCGATGAATTACCTTTATTGATATTTGATATGTTGGGTTAAATGCACTTTTTGGTCACTTGCGATGAAACTTATACCTTCATCACGAAAGTCTTTTTATTATTATTATTATTATTATTATTATTATTATTATTATTATTTATTTTATTTTTACAATGTACTCATCAAACTACAAAGCTATATATTTATATATATTAAAAATAGCACAAATTGTTCTTCAACACTAAAATATAAGAATGGTCCTTCAACCTTTAAAATATAGGAATAAAAAACAAAAATTTAGGAAAATATTTTTTTTCTTTTATTTGATTTCAAAAAAAAATTATTTATATTTTTACTATCATAATTATCTATTTACTACTATCTCTTATACTCTTGTATTTTTTTTTTAATTTTGTTAGTGTTCTTTAAAATTTATATTTTTAATAACAATAATATTTAATTATACAATAAATTTTTTTATTAAATTACCGAAGTATAACTATTTGAGTTTAATTAAGATTTTATTATTACATAAATAGATGAACGTATGAATATATAAACAAAAAAAATTAAAAATGAATACTATCATTTATATTACATAAATAGCTGAACTATTATTGTAGATTTTTGAATTTATTTAATTTTTCTTCAGTAATTAGTTATACATTATTAGTTAAAAAATACATTGTAGATGGAAATAATTTTTTAAAATAAACATCATTGTACACAATATTAATCATTGTAGATGGAAATATTTTTTTAATATAAAAATCTTTGTAGTTGACTAAGATGCATGTATCTTAGTCATTATTTACCAAAGTGAATCATAATAAAGTAATAAACTATCAACGCTGAATGTTAGTATTTATTTATATATAATTACAACTATTGATATATAGAATTATCATTACAATAAGTAACAAAATTGCATTATGTTCTTATTTATGAGTTTGTAATTTTATTCTGCAGGAAAAACAAAACACTAGTATACTTTAACAGTTATAATATATGAGAAAAAAGAATATAATGCTAAGATTGACCAATGCTAAAAATGACTTAATTTTACCCCCATTAAGGTTAAATTTTACCTTTTTAGAAATTAATTATAAATTTTACGAAAAACTATGTCGTTTCCTTGAAATTATTATACTTTAAATCTCGTTTCCCATATTATTTATATAAACGTATAATGTAGTAAGAAATGTACACAAGTATTTTAAATTTTTATTTTTTCAAAAACTTTCATAAATTTCATAAAAATTCTAGTAAATATCAATAATAATAATTGACGTATCCATGAAATATTCTATCCAAAATATATTGGAAGGTCGTATTAAACTGTTAATGTAATTTACTTATATATTGATATGCTATCCATTCCGACTATGGTGGGGGAAAGGAAAGTGAGATCTACCCATTAATTTTGATATTAATTTGACTGGTAAACTCATTGGATTTAGTAATTTTTATTAACTTGGTTGCAAGTGGACTGGGTTTATGTGTTTAAATTAACTAAACTTCTCCCGTTTGCCTTCTTTTCTTTCGTGCTTGCTTTGACAGACCCTTACTGAAGTGAGGGGTGAAGGGGTATAAATAATCTAGAAGAGGGCTTTGAACAGATTATTATACTTTCAGAAAATAGTTGGCCTTTTAAAAATTAATTTATGTCCTATGTGACTCGCTCCAAAATACTTGTTTAATGGCATGTGAATATAGAACAAGTAAATAGTTAAAGAAACAGATAACCAATCACATGATACACAGACGATTTATCTGGTTCATAATATACATTCAAGGTATATTGTTACATCTAGTCTCGAGCTCCTTTATATGACTTGAGATCATATCATATGATAAATCTCTCTTTCAATAGGTAGAGAAATTTTTAAAAAGTTTTATAGACAAACTTTCAATTGTATATGTAATAATATATAGCATACACGCAACGGATATAAACGGAAAAATTTTCATTTTCTAGTTAACCACAAACATGAACAACTAGAATCACGAACTCAACGAACAATGTTCTCAGCGATAATTTGGACTACGTTATCACGAGTACCAAATATGTACTCCAGAGTCCGAGTAACTACAAAGCTTTCAAACACACAATAGACCTCTAATGACTTATAGAAATATACTTGATAATTTGCTTTGTATGTTATATCTAAAAATCAGCACCATCTATGTATATATATGAGAGGAGTGTAACTTTTATATATATATATATATATATATATATATATATATATATATATATATATATATATATATATATATAACTCCCATATTTATATACATGTAACTCTCATATATAAATATATGTAACCCCCATATATAATTATAGAGATTAACACACACATAAATATATGTAACTCTCATATTTAAATAGAGATTATAACACACATGTTCATTGTATTTAGACAATTAACCATGTGGTTATATCCATCTGGTCGAATGCTCCATGGATGCATCGGTTTGGATCCAATAACCAACCGTACATTAATATTACAACTTCTTGTCTTCGACGATACCTCCCCGCTCATTTCTCAAAATGATTAAGTTTCATCTGAATCCTGAGCTTTGTTCTCCTATTTATTTGGTATTGAAACTCAAGTTCTATCTCTTTTCTCACAAACTAGAGACCAACTTTTCCTTGACCTGTGACGCCCTCAAATTAGAGCTTACACCACCCAATTTTAGTTGCCAAAATCAATTATTATAATACCGTGAAAATACGGTAACATTCGTACTTTAAGTTCTCAATACAATTACTGTCATACTATTTTATAATGTATTGAGGACTACTATAGTTACTAACTCGAACCATCACTTTATTTCCCTGTTCTCTTCGCTGGACTCAGCTATACTTTTATTTTCTGAACTAAATTATGAAACAAAAGGACGAACACAAATAACCAAGTAAATAATATCTAAGATAATGAAGAATAAGTTATCATTAGCCTTCAACAGTGATAAATCAGATATTTAAAACATATGGTAGATAATATGCGCTTTCAATAAATAATTGCATCGAAATGAACAATCCATTAGAAGAGTCAAATAGATCATGATGTCTACCGTCTTCTCCAATAAAAAAAATTCACCATCAAGATTTTATCAATTGCAATATCAGTGGTCATAATCATGTCAATCTACAGTTCCTCTTTGCACCCAGTCCAAAGAAAACTTTCATCATATATAATCAACAATTTCTCTTTGCACTCAAACAAAAAAAAAACTTTCACCACATATCTTTGCCACACATGCTAAAGACACTCAACAATCATATTATCGTTGCACCCAAACCAAATATATTCACAATGTTAGAATATGTGATTGGGAGTAATCTTCTCCTATAATAATGGAGTGATTATCTGCATAATATCATGCAAGAATTGTGAAAATTATGGTCATTCAAATATAGCAATAGAATATCTTATTGTAACAGTAGCATAAGTTTAGCAAAATACTCTTGTATATATATCTGCTACATTGACGAATAATATATACTCTTTGTGTTTTATCATGGTATCAGAGCCAACTCCGTTTTTCCTTCATCTATTCTAGGAACCGGAGGTTGTTTTTTCTTTTTTTTCTGATCATAATTTTTTTTACTCACCCATCATGACTACTCCTACCATTGATGATGGTGTTGTTGCTGGGAATGCAAAAACTAATTACCCAGCTTTACCAGCACTACATATGCAAGACGTCTCTTCTTCGCTTACTCCAGAAAAACTTGATGGCACCAATTATGTGGAATGGGCGTTGAATGCACAAAATAAAATTCGCGGTCGAAAACGTTGGGGATTTATTTCAGGTTCAAAGGCTGCACCTGAGAATACCAATTCTGAAGAATATGAAACATGGGATGTCGATGGGTCTTTGCTGTCAAAAATAATGCAGATGGAACTATTGAAAGATACAAGGCGAGACTTGTCGCCAAAGGGTACACACAATCTTATGGGATTGATTATCAAGAAACTTTTGCTCCAGTTGCTAAACTCAATACTGTGAGAGTTCTTCTGTCTTTAGCGGCTAATAAAGATTGGCCTTTACTCCAATTCGATGTCAAAAATGCATTTTTGCATGGAGACCTTACAGAAGATGTGTATATGGATCCACCTCCTGGTATTTCAGAATATGAAGGTATCACTCGAGTTTGCAAACTCAAGAAGGCTTTATATAGCTTGAAACAATCTCCTAGAGCTTGGTTTGGTAGATTTACTCAAGTCATGAAAAAGTTTGGTTACACTCAAAGCAATTCGGATCATACCTTGTTTATAAAGCATAACATGGGTAAACTCACTGCCTTAATTATATATGTTGATGATATGATAGTAACAGGTGATGATACTGAGGAAATTCAGTGCTTACAACAACATTTGGCATCCGAATTTGAAATGAAAAATCTTGGAGATCTTAAATATTTCCTCAAGATTGAGATAGCTCGATCCAAGCATGGTATATTTATGTCACAACGTAAATATACTCTCGATTTATTGTCTGAAACAGGGATGCTTGGATGTAAACCAGTTAATAATCCAATGGAGCAAAATCATAACCTTTTTAAATGTTCTCGTGCTAGTTCTACAGATAAAGGGAGATATCAGAGACTGGTGGGAAAATTAATTTATTTATCCCACACTCGACCTGACATTGCTTATGCTGTGAGTGTGGTAAGTCAATTTATGCATGATCCACGTAATCCTCACATGGATGCTGTAGAACGTATTTTGCGATATTTAAAATCTTCTCCAGGCAAAGGTCTATTATTCTCCAAACATGGACACCTAGATGTTGAAGGGTATACTGATGCTGATTGGGCTGGTTCAGCTGACGACCGGCGTTCTACATCCGGTTATTTCACTTATGTAGGTGGCAACCTTGTGACTTGGAGAAGTAAAAAATAGTCTGTGGTGTCTAGATCAAGTGCTGAAGCTGAATATCGAGGAATGACAATTGGAGTATGCGAATTATTGTGGTTAAAAAACTTGATGAAAGATTTGGGATTCTCTCAAAGAACTGCAATGAATCTCTATTGTGATAATACATCAGCTATAGAGATTGCCCATAATCCTGTTCAACATGATAGGACAAAGCATGTAGAAGTTGACAGACATTTCATCAAAGAGAAGCTTGAAGCCGACATTATCCATTTTTCTTTTGTAAGGTCAGAATTTCAACTTGCTGATATTCTTACAAAAGCAGTATCGAACAAAGTGTTTACAAGTTGTCTTGACAAGCTGAGCATGTGTGACATCCATGCACCAACTTGAGGAGGGATGTTAGAATATGTAATTGGGAGTAATCTTCTCCTATAATAATGGAGTGATTATCTCTATAATATCAGGCAAGAATTGTGAAAATTATGGTCATTCAAATATAGCAATAGAATATCTTGTTGTAACAGTAGCATAAGTTTAGCAAAATACTCTTGTATATATATCTGCTACATTGATGAATAATATATATTCTTTGTGTTTTATCACACAACAACATAGTATTGATGATTAGTACAAATAACAATAATATGAATGATGGACATAAATAATTAGAATAATAAGATAAAGAATAAATATTAGTGATTATTAATTTAATTTGTTCAGAATTTATAATGTCCAAATTGTCAATATGATATCCAAATTATTAATTCAAGTTCAAAAATAATATATAAGGTTCACAATTCAAATATAACGATTAAAATTTAATAGGAAGATTCAAATTAAAAGATATTATATGAAACTCAAACTATTAAGGATATTTTAATCATTTCAAGAATTTCCATTGTTTAATAATAAGAATGTAGAAACAAATAATAATTTCTTACTATAAATATAGGAGTACAAAAAAATGAGATCTCTTACCTTATATAGTATGAAAGTAGATATTGTCTACTATGTAGGAGATTAACCTGAGCAATTCTTCCACTTTTATTGACGTTAGAAACACTTAAATATCTTTACACTCAAAAAAAATACTCACAATATTATAGTTAAAAAAATTTGTGTCTCTCGCTGCTCAACTGAGCAACCTATTTATAGTAGAACATGCAAAATAATGGGCATGCAAAGTTTGAAAAAATTTTACTGGGTAATTGTGGGTCCCATGAAAGAAATAAATGGAGTTGTAAGTCTCATGGAAGAAATAAATAAAGTTGCGAGTCCCATAGAAGAAAATAAGTTAAACTTGCAACAAAACTCTTTATGCTAAACCCCTCTATTTATAATAAAATTTAACCAACATCTACCACACATCAATTATCACATTTTATCTTTAATCAACACATTTTCATTATTTTATTCTTCAATTATTCATAATTATTATAATATTATTTATCTTGTACATTATTGAATTTAATGTATTAATATCACATATATTAGTGTTCATCAAATAACGAGTCTGTCTAACTATTTAATATCCGTAACTTTTCACTACTACCCTTGTTACGATGACAATTATTAGTTCAATAATATAAAATATTGTGCAATTGTTACTGTGACAATAATTGGTTCAATAATATGAAAAAAATAATATTCAATTGTTATTGTAGTGTACCGCATGCTATTGTAGAATACTGCGTATTACTGTTCCTTCACCGAGTATTTTAAAAGTTTTAAATTTATTATTCGTAGGTCCATAAATAATAAATTTAATTTTTTTTTATTATTTTCTCTCTATTTTTTTTAATATATTCAAAAATTATATTTTACTCGCCCTTTCAAAGACGGGGGAGTAACATTTTAAAATAGTGTAATGTGTATTTCTCAAATAAAGTGTGTAGTGTAAAGTTCTTCTAGACTAAATGACCATTCCATAACGACTAAGGGTGTAAGCGAACCGAGTCGATCCGAGTATTGAGTTGCTCAGATTTGGTTCACAAAATTTATCGAGTATAAAATAAGGTTTGAATGAGGCTCATTTAGCTACCGAGTCGAGCACGATTCCGAATCGAACCCGAGCAATTTGGACTTTTCCAACGAATATGATCCGAGTATCAATAGAAAATTATAATTTGAGGAGGTTTGAGTAATTTATCGAACTTTAAAATGTGTTCATATTTGACTCATTTATATTTCGAGTCGAGCTTGAATTGAACTTTTAGTCGAGCGAATATGAATCGAGCCCGAACTGTTTGCTCATTTTACAGCCTTAATAACGACAATAAAAAAATTCTTTAGCATTTCTTGAATTTTCTAAATGATGCAAAAATGTATCTTCTACATAGCTGGCTGAATTTTCTTAAAGAGATAAAACAACGGAAAATTGTACTTCTTACGTTCTAAAATTAGATATATAATTTAATTTTTGAGATTAAACGACGATATATTAAATTTTAATTTTTGTATGACTTATTAAAATTTAGAATAAATTAAATTTTATAATTAATAATTTTTGTTATATAATATACATTTATAATAACTATATAAACTAAAATTAGTTAAATTCACATTAATTTGAAGTTTAATATGTAAACGATCTCAAAAGTCAAATTGTATTTTTAATTTTGGAACGGATGGAGTATAAACCAAACCAAATTTCACCCAAAAAAAAAAAGATTTGGATGGAAAACAATGTTTTTGGCACATTCAAATTTTTATTATTCTAATTCTACCATCAAGATAATAAACATCAAATCTTGTATTTTAAATATCTTATAAATTTTATTTTCTCTCCTTACATATTTTCTTTTTGGCAAAACTAATGAAATATGCACTGTAGTTGACACGTTTTACTGATTACACCATTAAACTTTTTATTTTTAAAATTACTCTACTAAACTAATTATTATTTTAAAATTGGGTCATTCCGTTAAAAAAAATAAACGGACGTTAATTTTATCGACAAAACTAATGAATTACCCACTGTAGTTGACATATTTTACAGATTACATCATTGAACTTTTAATTTTTTAAATTATCTCATTAAACTAATTAATTAATATTTTGAAATTGGGTCATTCTGTTATCTCTGCCTCACGATCAAATGTTAAATCTTTTCAGTTTTTACTTTACGTGGATGTGAAAAAGAGAAAAGAAAATAAACAAATTTGATTTATTTTCCCTCCCTTCCTTTCATCTCTCTCTTCTCCCCATTCTTCCATATCAAATAGATCTGCGTATTTTCTTTTTATAAAATCTTTGAAAATTTCAATATCTGAATACTCAAAACATTGAATTGAGTTTTAAAGTTCAGCATTACATATAACAATGAAGTATGAATCTCCAAAACAATAACAAATGAAATAAATGGTGTTGCTGTGACGCCCCTAAAATAGGTATACAACACCCATTCTGAGTCGTCAAAATACATGGTACAGAAACAACTACAACTTTATTAATACAACATAAAAACTGTGAATTTAAATACAAATATTGCCATGTAGACAATATTCACACTCAAATAAATCCTCATTACAATTATTGATACATTATTTTATAAAAATGGTGAAGACTACTAAAACGACCTTCTAGAACCTTCATTCCATACCCCGACTAGTACTCGCTACATTCTCGCCTCCTGAGAAGAAAAATGGAACAAAAGGAAAAAGGATGAGCTCAACTAGCCCCGTAAATAACATTATGACTAAGATAATATAAAATAAATTATCGTTAGTCTTCAACAGAAAAAAATATAATAGAATACAATAGACAACAAGTTTTAAATCAATATTCGCAGCGGAAATAATAATTCATTAGAAGAGTTAAGTAGAGAATGAAATCTACTATCTTCTATATATGAATTTAAAAGTTCATCGTCTATATTTTATCTCTGTAACATCAATCAATATATATCTGGAATCAAATATTCATCTTTGCACTACATGCTAAAAATATTCATCAGTTGGTCATGTTCATCTAAACACCTGTTCATCTTTGCACTACGGGCCAAAGATATTCATCAGAAATCATTCATCTTTGCACTACAGGCCAAAGATATTCAGTTATATCATCATTTAGGACTGAGGATGATGAAAAATATTTTAAAGAAAACGAATCCAGTGAAACAAAAGAATAAATATTAAGGATTCGTATTTCAGCTATTCCATGTCCAAAAATACCTCATAAGTAATCATAGTAGAGTAAAATTCAAGAACGATCAAAACATGGATACAATCAAAGCTAGTATCCAGAATAGATATTTTGAACAAAAAATAAAATTTTAATTTTTCTGTGAACAGTGTCGTATTCGTGAATAGTGCCGTATACGTGAATAGTGCCGTATACGTGAATAGTGACTCCGACACTAAAAGATAGAAATTTCACAAAAAAAATCATCATGCTTCGTGAATAGTACTCGTGAATAGTAACTCATAAATAGTAACTCGTGAATAGTAACTCATGAATAGTAACTCGTGAATAGTAACCCGGACATGAAAAGTTCCAAATTTGATAAAAAAAATTCTAACCAATACTTCGGCACAATGATATTGAAGTAATAATATAATTTTCGAATAAAATAACATCCCTTACCTGGTAAAGACAATACTTTTAGTTGAAACACGGAATATAGGCTATGACTTGAACTTGCACCGTATAGCAACACTCACAGTATTAAAATACTCACAAGAATACACTCAAAATATCGAGAGAGAAAGAGAGAGAAATTTTTAATTTCTGGTGTGATTTTCAATTCTAACCTAAGCACCCTATTTATAGAAAAATGCTTAGAACACCAAAGCAAAAAATTTAATATAATATTAATATATATATATATCAAAATTTCCTACGCACACAAATCTGGTCCAACATCAGCCACACACACCTCATTTAAAGAAAAAAAAATGTTTTTCTTATTAAAAATATTTTAAACTCCAAAAATCAATTATTCAGGAATTTCGGAACTTCAATAATTCATAATAAATAGCCCTTTTGTCAGAAAATTCGAATCTCGCGGCTTTTTACAGGAAATTCAATTCTCTACAATTTTTTAGAAGAAAGTTTTTCTAAATTCCAAACAGAAATTGACCGAAATCTACAAACGGACAATTTTACAGGCTATAATCAAATTTCAGTCAAGAAATGGGCCCACAAACATGTTTAACATGTTTTAAATAATTTTTGTAACAAAAATACTCTTTCTCCTCATATACTTATATATTTCACATTCATTATAAAAATATCATCATTATTATATTATAATAATATAATAAAATATTATTTTATCAGAAAAGATAAAATATCGATTTTCAACAATTGTCACTTTAAAAAATTTTCTCCATCTATATCCACATAAAATGAATATTTTTCTCATCATATAAATCAATAATTAATTATTCATAAATAATATTACCGAATCACAATACTGACAACCAGACAGTTCCCAGGAAAGATGGGACTTTTCAATAAGAATTTCTCCTTACTGACATGCAATTAGGTGACCAAACCTCTCCTTAGACAGAACTTTCTAGACATTGCCAATAATATTATCAAATAATATTATTCAGATATTATGAATTATTGCTCCGATAATAAAAAATACTGTGTAGTGACAATTATTGAAACAACAGTAATATAAAATATCAACGCAGCAATTATTGAATCAATAAAGTAAAATATTGAACTGTAATTACTGTAATCATTATTGAGTAGTGCCTTCTTACGTAAGAATCAATAATTGGTGCAATACCGTGTGCTACTGTGCAACAACGCGTATTACTGTATTTTAACCACCGGGTATTCCAACAGTATTAACGGTAACAACTAAGCCGTTATTTATAAACAACTTATACTTGTCCATTTCTTCATCCTATTACTTTCCGTTATGGGGCCCACACAAGGCTGCGCCGTCGTACGAATATTCCCCGACAGTAAGAATATTCCACGACCAAACGAATATTCCACGACAACAATAAATATTTTATAACCACTTGTTTATTTAAAATATTTGCGCATTTTACCCATAACTAACCTCATTAATCAATTCAACCCTTACTATTTTAAAATGATAAATAGAGAAATTTAAATTTCATTTATTAATAATTTGTGGTCTTACAACCTCCCCTCCTTATAAAATTTCGTCCTCAAAATTGACGTACGTACCTGGTGTTTCGAAAAGATGAGGATACCTCGCTTTCATTTTCGTTTTTAACTCCCAGGTCATTTCCTCAATAGCATGGTTACTCCACAAAACTTTAACTTGTGGTATGACCTTCGTGCGTAGGACATGCTCCTTCCTATCCAAGATCTTGACAGGTACCTCATCGTACGTTAAGTCTTCAGCTATCTTGTCCGGTTCTAACTCAATAACGTGGTTTGGATTTTTCACATATTTACGTAGCACAGATATATGAAAAATATTATGAACACGAGACATACTTGGAGGTAACGCGAGTATATAGGCCACATTTCTTACTCGGTCAAGAATTTGAAATGGACCAATAAATCGTGGATCGAGCTTTTCTCTCTTTCCAAATCTTGTAACTCCTTTCTATGGAGCCACACGCAACAACACATGATCCTCAATGTCAAATTCCACGTCCTTTCGATGAAGATCCGCATAACTCTTTTGTCGATCTTGTGTCGTTTGTATACGTTGTCGAATCGTTTGAATCTTCTTTGTAGTCATTTGTACCAACTCTGGTCCCAACAACGTTGCTTCTCCCACCTCATCCCAACATACTGGAGAGCGACACTTTCGTCCATACAATGCTTCAAATGGAGCCACACCTATACTTGCCTGATAACTGTTGTTGTAGGAGAATTCTACCAATGGTAAATACTTATCCCAACTCCCTTTGAAATCTAAACCACAGAGTCTTAATAGATCTTCAAGAGTTTAAATAGTCCTCTCTGATTGCCCGTCCGTTTGAGGATGGTATGCCAAACTGAACCGTAAATCCGTGTCCATAGCTTTTTGCAAGCTAACCCAAAATCTTGAAATGAATCTTGGGTCACGATCTGAAACTATAGATACTGGCATACCATGCAACCTCACAATCTTATTTACGTACATATTAGCAAAACGTCCAAGGGAATAAGTCTCCCGTATTGGCAAGAAATGAGCAGACTTGGTTAGTCTATCAACAATAACCCAAATAGCATTTATGCCTTGAGAAACCTTGGGAAGACCCGTAACGAAATCCATGGTAATGTGTTCCCACTTCCATTTCGGAATCTCAAGTGGTTGCAATGGACCCTTTGGCACGTGATGCTCCGCCTTTACATGTTGACAAGTTAAACACCTCGAGATAAACTTTGCAATCTCTCTCTTCATATTGTTCCACCAAAATGTATGTCGAAGATCATGATACATTTTGGTACTTCCAAGATGGATTGTAAATGGTGTATTGTGTGCCTCCATCATGATCTTGTACTTCAAATTAGAATCGTTAGGAACACAAAATCTGGAGTGGACTCGAAGTATTCCTTCTTCATTGATTCTTGCTTCTGAAATAGCACCTTCTTGCACTTTCTTCTTCAAATGCATCAACTTCGGGTCTGTGGCTTGAGCAACTTTAACTTTATCGATTAAAGTTGGTTCTATGCGTATACTTGACATCATCGCACTCGTTCCTGCATATGATCTTCTACTCAACGCATCAGCTACCACGTTTACTTTTCTAGGATGACATTGAATAGTGTGGTCGTAATCTTTCAACAGCTCGAGCCAACGTTGTTGCCGCATGTTGAGTTCTTTTTGAGTGAAGAAATATTTGAGACTTTTATGGTCTGAATATATCTCCACTTTCTCCCCATATAGATAGTGCCTCCAGATCTTTAGCGCGAAAACGACTGCTGCCAACTCTAGATCATGAGTAGGATAATTCCTCTCATATTCTTTAAGTTGCCGCAAGACATAGGCTATGACTTTCCCACGTTGCATGAGAATACATCCTAACCCTTTGCCTGAAGCATTGCTATAGATAACAAATCCATCCGAACCAGATGGTATTGTCAAAACAGGTGCTGAAATGAGTTTCCTCTTGAGATCTTGGAAACTCTTCTTGCATTCCTCGCTCCATACAAATTTTGTATCTTTACGAGTCAGCTGAGTTAATGGAGTAGCGATTCGAAAAAATCCTTCCAAGAATCTCCGATAATAACCAGCTAAGCCCAGAAAGCTACGTACTTCGGTCACCGACTTCGGTTGTTCCCAACTTTGTATTGCTTCAATCTTCGCTGGGTCAACAGATACTCCATGTTTTGACACCACGTGCCCAAGAAATACTACTTCCTCAAGCCAAAACTCGCATTTCTTCAACTTAGCATATAACTTATTTTCACGCAGCCTTTGGAGTACCAGCTTCAAATGGTGTTCATGATTTTCACGGCTTTTGGAATATATGAGGATGTCAACATGCGAAGGTACGGCGGTTACTCTTTTCTGTTTTTCTTTCTTTTACTTATCTTTTTTGCTGCTATGCTTCTTGTTGAGTATTTAATGATGTTACTCCAGGCAACCATGGAATCCATCCGGGACTTCGCTTGCTGAGGAGTTGGTTAAAATGACAGAGCAGGTGAACTTCAATAATCATATCAATTTGTTTCTCTCATTATACTTTTCTTTTGATTAACTCTATTGCTTGTAGTGCGAGAAGTTAAGGGGAGAAGCTTCCATGCTGTCTGGAATACGGGTTGAACTGGAAGCATTAAGATGGAGGCATTTGGCAGCTCTGGAATTAATGGGTGAGCGTGATGAGGAGGTGAGTAGTCTGATTACTTCAAATTTATTTTTAAAAGTCTTTGGTAAGAATGCTTTGATCACAAGGTACTTTGTCATGTTTGATTAAATGAGTTTTGTCAGCTTGTTTATTTGGAAAAGAAAAGGAAAAGAAAAGGTCAATTAGGTTTGCACAATGTCAATGAAGAGACCTCTTAGTAGAATAAGCAGGTGGTAGCTTCGACTCTTTTGCATACCTTCTGGATCAAAGTATTCAAACTATGGATTATACTTCATTGCATGTCTCACTATAGCTTTTCTTATAAAATTGTTTTATGTAGCTTGAAGAACTGCGTGAGGATATTGTGGACTTGACGGAGATGTACAGAGAACAAGTAAACTTGCTTGTAAATAAGGTACTTTATTCAACAACAGTACTCTTATGTGTTGGGTTCTTGGCTTCTTATTCTTTTGGATATTATCTTCATGTTTTGCTCTTTCTATTTTTTTAATTTTTTTTACTTATTTAAAATTTTGGATATTATCTTCATGTCAATAACCCTGCTTCTGGTTTATTCACGGACCTATCACCATTCCAGAGAAAACTAATTTTTGTGTGATAGGAAAAACATTTGTGCTTCATATGCATATGTTAAGACCTGGAATTTTGTGATAAGTGGATTTAAAATCTTTAACATAATTAAAAGAATGAGAATATGAGTTATTAAAAATAAAGCACGAAAGCACGAAAACATGATTTCAAGTCCAAACGAATTCACCTTATGCATAATATTTCCAAAGGTCAGATCTGTATTGGCTCTACCTTCCTGTACCCTTCATGGGGGAGGGTGTGAGATGAACAAAAATAACACCACCTACTCTTCCGATTCTGCCCACCATCTTCTATAGATATCCATTTATATAGTGAGCAGCCGAATAAATGATCAACATTAGTGTAATTTTTGTTAAGGTGAAGCTTATCTTTTGTTATAAATCTAATTTTTAGCACTTCGTGTCTAATGAATTAGTTTGTGCACATGATACTCGAGAATGTTTGTAATTGATAGAGGTTGAAACTATATTCAGATCCATTCTAATCTGGAAATGCAATACGCCATTGATTATATTAAAACCCCCAGGGTTGCCATCCTTTGGACAAAAATTGCAGGAATTTAAGGATTTTATTCATTATTTATGGTGTACCAGTAGACACTGTGAATCCAATCATGACAACAACATTATTTTTGTTTTATAATTTTCCTAGGTGTTCGGTTTTGTGATAGATTTGCCTGTTGATATTATAGAAATCTCATGAATTTTTTTGGGCACTGATCTTTTTCATGAATGACTTTGACATGTATTTGTAATTGTTGCTATATGACAGGGTTGCAACTTAGTTGTTCATAGGGACAGTAAAAGATTATTATTCTTTGACATGCTAATGTTGGAGTGTCCAGGTGTAAGTACATATCTGTTAAAAAAACTGCCAAAGAGGGTTAAACCTGGAGATGACTATTGAAGATTTAGAAGTTTCTAAACATTTACCTGCATTTAACTTCAGTACAAGTCACCGCATGTATGTGCTTTGTAAGAAAGGGAAATTGCATGGTAACTTTTGAATATCACTTAGTATAGTAGGATACAAAGATTTTTTTTGACGTCCCAAAAAAGAAATAAGGAATTTTAAAGTGGGATAGGAGTGCAAACAAAATAAGTTAATACTACTTACGGTCAAACTGACAATTGATATATTAGATTTTCAAAATCACAAACCTTGATATATTTACTGTTGTCATTGTAACGCTACATAACTAAAAGAATTATATGGTTAGTTACTTGGTTGATTTTAAGTATGGTCAGTAGGGAGTAATACAATTATGTGTACAAAGTGCCTGGTTTTTATATTTAATAACCGTTTTCTGTTAATGGGCAACAATTTAATCCTTATACTATATGTAAACTACTTTTGTTCTCTGCAACAAGTTCTTTTTTTGCTTTTGCTAAGATATAGAAGCTTTCTAAATTTGATATTGTGATTCTTGATGGAGTTCTTTTCAACTTCACCAAATTGGGTGGAAAGCAAGCATTTGAGGTTTAAGGAGTAATTTATTTTATGGGTTTTGTATTGTAGCTCACGCTGCTCACCTAATTAGGAAAAAAGACAAAGGCTTAATTCAATTTTTTTGTTTAATTTTGAAAATTGTCAACCAGTTAAGTGAAAGTAAAACTTGCAATTTGAGTGAGGTGATGTTGTGCATGTTAATGTGAATCTTGCCTTTTGATTTTCTTTCTAAAGTTGGTATTGCTCTTGGTTTTCATGGACATGCAGTTGTTTCCATCCACGCCTCTTCAATTTGTGTTGTATGAAAGGTTTATTCAGTTTAAGATTGGTTCTGTTTCAGGTTTTGGAAAGGGAATCCTTGCGCTCTGATGCAGTTGACAAGAAGAAAGACTCTGCAAGGCAGGCTTAGATTGCCAAACCTGGAGCTCCAGGGGTGTGAAGTCAAGAGTTCTGCTCTGTATTTTGTAATTCCTTCTCTCTTTTATTCACACTGCAGGGTGTAATTCAATTTGTGTCTGGAAAAGATAGTTTCTTTCTTGTTAAATTCATTTGTTGAATTATTGAGTAATGGGAGCAGAATCTTATCCCACTCCAACCTTAAGTTTTCATGCTTACAATTTTATATTGAACCACAAGTCCTTCGCCAACTTAGAGACAACTTATATTCATTTGTTTCTCTATTTTCTGCACGTTTGTATTTTTTGTATTCCGTCTTTTGTAAAGTTAACTAATTATACATGGTTATGATGATTTTTGGGTATGGAATGATGGTTTTTTTGGTAGTTTGGATATGTATTGATGATTATAAGGTTTGTAGACAGGTTTAGAATTTTCTGAATATCTATTTTTAAAGGAAAGTTTGCCGAAATTTCTTGAAATTAGTACCGACTAGCTCGATGTTTTGGTGGTTGGATATGTATTGATGATTGAGTATGCTTTAATTGTTGTGGTGGTATTAATTTTCAAAGGAAACTCTACCGACTAGGTTCATGTTTTTTGTTACGTCGTACCTTCAGGCACGGGTTATCGCTAGTTTGTCAACAAGCGAGGAACCCAAACGAGGTGATCACGGGTAAGCTAATCATAAATTCATGAAAAGTTTATACCTTACTAGATACCGGTGCTACCCATTCATTTATTTCCCCTGCTTGTGCTCAACGTTTAAACTTGACTCCGGAGAAATTAGACTTTGATTTATCTGTGGAGACTCCGTTAGGAGAAACTTTCATCACACATCCACTGTTTATAAATCTTGTTTGATCATGGTTGGCACCATCACCTTACCTGTTGACCTTATCTCTTTAAAGATACTTGCATTTGACGTGATTTTAGGGATTGATTGGTTAACTACTCATCATGTCAAAATTGATTATTTTCGTAAGGTTGTTAGTTTTCATATTCCTAAGCAACCTGTTGTGCGAATTCAAGTAACTAAGCCATTAAAATCAATCATTGTTATATCAAGTCATAAAGCTATTCGTTTATTAAAAAACGGATATCAAGCTTTCTTAGCCCATGTTATGGATTTGAATAAAGACACGTCATATTTGAATAATATTCCTGTTGTTATTGACTTTCCTTACGTATTTCCTGAAGAACTTCACGGTCTACCCCCAGAACGTGAAGTTGAATTCTTTATAGATCTTGAACCTGGTACAAAGCCCATTTCTAAAATTCCATATCGAATGGCTCCTATTGAACTTCAGGAGTTAAAGGTCCAATTACAGGAGTTGTTGGACATCGGTTTTATTCGTCCTAGTACATCTCCTTGGGGCGCTCCTGTATTATTTGTAAAGAAGAAAGACGGGAGTATGCGACTTTGTATTGATTACCGGGAATTAAACCATGTCACTATCAAGAATAGGTATCCGCTACCTCGTATTGATGACCTGTTTGACCAGTTACAAGGAGCACAATTTTTTTCAAAGATCGATCTTCGTTCTGGATATCATCAGCTGAAGGTTAAAACTGAGGATATTCTGAAGACTGCCTTCAGAACTCGGTACGGGCATTATAAATTCCTAGTCATGTCTTTTGGATTGACTAATGCTCCTGTAGCTTTCATGGATTTGATGAACCGAGTATTCAAGGAATATTTGGATCAGTTCGTTGTTATTTTTATTGATGACATCCTCATATATTCCAAAAGTCATGAAGATCATGAGCACCATTTGAAGCTGGTACTCTAAAGGCTTCGTGAAAACAAGTTATATGCTAAGTTAAAGAAATGCGAGTTCTGGCTTGAGGAAGTAGCATTCCTTGGGCACGTGGTGTCAAAACATGGAGTATCTGTTGACCTGGCGAAGATTGAAGCAATACAAAGTTAGGAACAACCGAAGTCAGTGACCGAAGTACGTAGCTTTCTGGGCTTAGCTGGTTATTATCGGAGATTCGTGGAAGGATTTTCTCGAATCGCTACTCCATTAACTCAGCTGACTCGGAAAGATATCAAATTCGTATGGAGCGAGGAATGCGAGAAGAGTTTCCAAGAGCTTAAGAGGAGACTCATTTTGGCACCTGTTTTGACCATACCATCTGGTTCGGATGGATTTGTTATCTACAGCGATGCTTCAGGCAAAGGGCTAGGATGTGTTCTCATGCAACGTGAGAAAGTTATAGCCTATGCCTCACGACAACTTAAAGAATATGAGAGGAATTATCCTACTCATGATCTAGAGTTGGCAGCAGTCGTTTTTGCGCTAAAGATCTGGAGGCACTATCCATATGGGGAGAAAGTGGAGATATATTCAGACCATAAAAGCCTCAAATATTTCTTCACTCAAAAAGAACTCAACATGCGGCAACGACGTTGGCTCGAGCTGTTGAAAGACTACGACCATACCATTCAACACCATCCTGGAAAAGCGAACGTGGTAGCCGACGCATTGAGTAGAAGATCATACGCGAGAGCAAGTGCGATGTTGTCAACACAAAGGCCCATTTGGTGTTATTTATAAAAGATGAAGATAGAATTTAAGACTCCGAGGACCCATGCAATGATGTCAAGTATACGTATAGAACCAACTTTAATCGAAAAAGTTCAAGTTGCTCAAGCCACAGACCCGGAGCTGGTGCGTATGAAGAAGAAAGTGCAAGAAGGTGCTATTCCAGAAGTAAAAATCGATGAAGAAGGAATACTTCGAGTCCACTCCAGACTTTGTGTTCCTAATAATTCTGATTTGAAGTACAAGATCATGATGGAGGCACACAATACACAATTTGCAATCCATCCTGAAAGTACCAAAATGTATCGTGATCTTCGACATACATTTTGGTGGAACAATATGAAGAGAGAGATTGTAAAGTTTATCTCAAGGTGTTTAACTTGTCAACGTGTAAAGGCGGAGCATCAAGTGCCTAAGAGTCCATTGCAACCACTTGAGATTCTGAAATGGAAGTGGGAACACATTACCATGGATTTCGTTACGGGTCTTCCCACGGTTTCTCAAGGCATAAATGCTATTTGGGTTATTGTTGATAGATTAACCAAGTCTGCTCATTTTTTGCCGATATGGGAGACTTATTCCCTTAAACGTCTTGCTTGTATGTACGTAGATGAGATTGTGAGATTGCATGGCATGCCAATATCCATAGTTTCGGATCGTGACCCAAGATTCACTTCAAGATTTTGGGTTGGCTTACAAAAAGCTATGGGCACGGATTTACGATTCAGTTCGGCATACCATCCTCAAACGGACAGACAATCAGAGAGGACTATTTAAACTCTTGAAGATCTATTAAGACTCTGTGTTTTAGATTTCAAAGGGAGTTGGGATAAGTATTTACCATTGGTAGAATTCTCCTACAACAACAGTTATCAGGCAAGTATAGGTGTGGCTCCATTTGAAGCATTATATGGACGAAAGTGTCGCTCTCCAATATGTTGGGATGAGGTGGGAGAAGCAACATTGTTGGGACCCGAGTTGGTACGTATGACTACGGAAAAGATCCAAATGATTCGACAACGTATACAAACGGCACAGGATCGACAAAAGAGTTATGCAGATCTTCATCGAAAGGACGTAGAATTTGACATTGAGGATCATGTATTGTTGCGTGTGGCTCCATAGAAAAGAGTTACAAGATTTAGGAAGAGAGGAAAGCTCGATCCATGATTTATTGGTCCATTTTAAATTCTTGACCGAGTAGGAAATGTGGCCTATAGACTCACGTTACCTTCAAGTATGTCTCGTGTTCATAATGTTTTTCATATATCTGTGTTTCGTAAATATGTGAAAGACCCAAACCATGTCATTGAGTTAGAACCGGATGAGATAGCTGAAGACTTAACGTACGAGGAGGTACCTGTCAAGATCTTGGATAGGAAAGAGCATGTCCTACGCACAAATGTCATACAACAAGTTAAAGTTTTGTGGAGGAACCATGCTATTGAGGAAATGACTTGGGAGTTAGAAACGGAAATGAAAGCGAGGTATCCTAATCTTTTTGAAACACCAAGTACGTACGTCAATTTCGAGGACGAAATTTCATAAGGAGGGGAGGTTGTAAGACCCTAACTTATTATAAATGAAATTTAATTTCCTCTAATTATTATTTTGAAATAGTAAGGGTTGAATTGATTAATGAGGTTAGTTATGGGTAAAATGCGCAAATATTTTAAATAAGCCAGTGGTTATAAAATATTCATTGTTGTCAGGGAATATTCGTTTGGTCGTGGAATATTCTTCCTGTCGGGGAATATTCGTACGACGGCGCAGTCTTTTGTGGGCCCCATAACGGAAAGCGATTGGATGAAGAAAACGACAAGTATAAGTTGTTTATAAATAACGGCGTAGTTGTTACCGTTAAAACTGTTGGAATACCCGGTGGTTAAAACACAGTAATACGCGTTGTTGCACAGTAACACATGGTATTGCACCAATTATTGATTCTTACGTAAGAAGACACTACTCAATAATTGTTACAGTAATTACTATTCAGTATTTTATTTTATTGATTCAATAATTGCTGCGTTAATATTTTATATTATTGTTGTTTCAATAATTATCACTACACAGTATTTTCCATTATCGAAGTAATAATTCATATTATCTGAATAATATTATTAGATAATATTATTGGTAATGTCTAGAAAGTTCTGTCTAAGAAGAGGTTTGGTCACCTAATTGCGCGCTAGTAAGGAGAAATCCTTATTGGAAAGCCCCTTTTTTCCTTGGAACTGTCTGGTTGTCAGTATTGTGATTCTGTAATATTATTTGAGAATAATTAATTATTGATTTATATTATGAGAAAAATATTCATTTTATGTGGATATAGATGGAGAAATTTTTTTAAAAATGACAATTATTGAAAATCGATATTTTATCTTTTCTGATAAAATAATATTTTATTATATTATTATAATATAATAATGATGATATTTTTATAATGAATGTGGGATATATGAGTATATAAGGAGGAAGAATATATTTGTTGCATTAAATGATTAACACATATTTTGTGTGTCGGTGAACCTCATTTCTTGACTGAAATTTGATTATAGCCTGTAAAATCGTCCGTTTGTGGATTTCGGTCAATTTCTGTTTGGAATTTGAAAAAACTTTCTTCTGTAAAGTTGTAGCTAATAAAATTTCCTATGAAAAGAACATTAGGTTCGAATTTTTCTGATAAAGGACTATTTATTATGAATTATTGAAGTTCCAAAGTTCTGAAATAATTGATTTTTGGAAGTTTTAATTATTTTTTTTTAAGAAAAACATTTTTTACATTTTTGGGCATCATTAAACATGTGTTAAGTTGCTAAAATTTAGATATATTAATATATTAATATTATATTAACTTTTTTACTTTGGTGTTCTAAGCATTTTTCTATAAATAGGGTGCTTATGTTATAATTAAAAATTACACCAGAAACTGAAATCTTCTCTCTCTTTCTCTCTCGATATATTGAGCGCATTCTTGTGAGTATTTTGATACTTTGAGTGTTGTTATATGGTGCAAGTTTTTTTCAGCACTATATTCAGTATTCCAGCCAGAAGTACTATTCTTTCGAGGTAAGGGATGTTATTTTTTTATATAAATGATATTATTTCTTTCAATATCTTTATGCCGAAATATTTATCTAAATTTTTATCAAATTTAGAACTTTTTGTGTCGTGATTACTATTCACGTATACGGTACTATTCACGTATACGGCGCTATTCACGAATACGGCACTATTCACAGAAAAATTAAATTTTCTTCTTTTTGTCCAAAATATCTATTATGGATACTAGCTTTAATTGTATCCATATTTTGATCATTTTTGAATTTTACTCCACTATGATTATTTATGAGGTATTTTTGGACATAGATACACCGAAATACGAATCCTTAATATTTGTTATTTTATTTCACTAGATTCGTTTCTTTTAAAATATTTTTCATCATCCTCAGTCCTAAATGATGATATTACTGAATATCTTTGGCCTGTAGTGCAAAGATTAATAATTTTATGATGAATATATTTGGCTTGTAGTGCAAAGATGAATAGGTGTTGAGATGAACATGACCAACTGATGAATATCTTTGACCTATAGTGCAAAGATGAATACTTGGTTCAAGATGTTTATTGATTGATGTTACAAGGATAAAATATTGATGATGGACTTTTAAATTCATAGATGATAGTAGATTTCATTCTCTACTTAACTCTTCTAATGAATTATTATTTTCGCTGCGAATTTGGATTTAAAATTTGTTGTCTATTGTATTCTATTAAATTTTTTTCTGTTGAGGACTAACGATAATTTGTTCTATATTATCTTAGTCGTAATGTTCTTTACTGGGCTAGTTGAGCTCACCTTTTTTTTGTTCCATTTTTCTTCTCAGGAGGCGAGAATGTAGCGAGTACTAGTCGGGGTATGGAATGAAGGTTCTAGGAAGTTGTTTTAGTAGTCCTCACCATTTTTGTAAAATATTGTATCAATAATTGTAATGAGGACTTATTTGAGTGTGGATATTGTCTAGATGACAATATTTATATTTAAACTCACAGTTTTTATGTTGTATTAATAAAGTTGTAGTTGTTTCTGTACCATGTATTTTGACGACTCGGAATGGGTGTTGTATACCTATTTTGGGGGCGTCACATTTTTATCCACCTGATCACAAACGTGTTTGATTGCATCTTAACAGTTCACCTCTTAATGCATCTTAACAATTCACATCTTTGTATTAAGAATGTAAGACCCCAACTTATTAATGAATAAAATTAAATTTTCTCTAAATATTATTGTGAATAATAAGGGGCTAATTTGATATAATACTTTGGTTATGGGTGAAATGTGCAAATTTTACAAAATAAGCAAGTGGTTATAAAATATTCATTTTGTCGGAGAATATTCGTTTGGTCGTGGAATATTCTTGCTGTCGGGGAATATTCGTACGACGGCGCAGCCTTGTGTGGGCCCCATAACGGAAAGCGATTGGATGAAGAAAATGACAAGTATAAGTTATTTATAAATAACGGCGTAGTTGTTACCGTTAATACTGTTGGAATACCCGGTGATTAAAATACAGTAGCACACGGTATTGCACCAATTATTGATTCTTACGTAAGAAGGCACTACTCAATAATTGTTATAGTAGTTATTGTTCAATATTTTATTTTATTGATTCAATAATTGTTGCATTGATATTTTATACTATTGTTGTTTCAATAATTGTTGCTGCACAGTATTTTCCATTATCAGATCAATAATTCATATTATTTGAATAATATTATTATATAACATTATTGGCAATGTCTAGAAAGTTCTGTCTAAGGAGAGGTTTGGTCATCTAATTGCGCGCCAGTAAGGAGAAATTCTTATTGGAAAGCCCCCTCTTTCCTGGGAACGGCCTGATTGTCATAAATGTGATTCTGTAATATTATTTGTGAATAATTAATTATTGATTCATATGATAAGGAAATATTTATTTTATGTGGATATAAATGAGGGATATATTTTTGTGGTTAAAAATGAAGGAGTTAATGTTGAGGTGTTTTATCAGTATTTTTATCGGAATGGAGGTATTAAAAATCAAATCAGGGTTTTTGAGAAATATTGCGGGTGTTATAATTTTTAATCCGACCGTTGGATCGTGGTAATTTTTGGATATGTTATACATATATAAGTTGAGTATATGTCCACAAATTTTGAACCGTTAAAAATGAACGTATGATTTATTATGAATTTTACGAGATGACTGGTTCAGAAATTGTTAAATTTTTAGAGTTTATCATTTTGATGAAAAATTCTAGAATTGGTGGGCCCCACTTGTGGTTGGTGAAGAAATGTGCTGAATTATATTTCAAATGTGGTGGGTGGGAATAGTAGCAGGTAAAGCCATCAGGTTGCAGGTCAAACCTACCAAAATTTTCCTATAAATAGAGGGCTAAGTTAGAATTGAAAATCACACCAGAAACAAGTTTTCTCTCTTTCTCTCTCTAGATTATTGAGTGTATTTTGTGAGTATTTAGATACTTTGAGAGTTTCTATTCATCAGAGCAAGTTTCTTTCAGCCTTATACCGGTATTCCGACCAGAAGTACTGATATCTTGAGGTAAGGGATATTATTTTCTTCTTAAATGATATTATTTTCTTCAATATCATTATGCTGAAATATTGATATGAGTTTTTATCAAATTTGGAACTTTTTGTGTCGGGGTTACTATTCACGTATACGTTACTATTCACGTATACGGCACTATTCACGAATACGACACTATTCACCGAAAAATAAAATTTTTTCTTTTTGTCCAAGATGTCTATTATGGTTACTATCTTTGATTGTATCCATGTTTTGATCTTTATTTTTGAATTCTGCTTCACAATTGATTATTATGAAGTATTATTGATCTTGGATAAACTGTTATACGAATTCCTAATATTTGTCCTTCTGTCTCACTGGATTCGTTCTCTTTAAGATATTTTTCATCATCCTCAGTCCTAAATGATGATATTACTGAATATCTTTGGCCTGTAGTGCAAAGATGTATGATTACTTGATGAATATCTTTGGCCTGTAGTGCAAAGATGAACAGGTGTTGAGATGAACATGACTGACTGGTGATACAAATGAATATCTTTGGCCTGTAGTGCAAAGATGAATATTTGGTTAAAGATGATTATTAATTGATGTTACAGGGATAAAATATTGATGATGGACTTTTAAATCTTAGAAGATAGTAGAATTCTTTCTCTACTTGACTCTTCTAATGGTTTGTTGTTTCCGCTGCAGTTGTTGATCTAAAACTTGTTGTCGATTATATTCTATCAGATTTTTCCCTGTTGAAGACTAACGATAATTTGTTTGTATATTATCTTAGTCATAATATTCTTTACTGGGCTAGTTGAGCTCACCCTTTTCCTTTTTGTTCCATTTTTCTTCTCAGGAGGTGAGAACATAGCAGGATCTAGTCGGGGTATGGAGTGATGGTTCTAGAAAGATGTTTTAGCAGTCCTCACTATTTCTGTAAAATAGTGTTTGAATAATTGTAATGAGGATTTATTTGAGTGTGGATATTGTCTAGAAGACAATATTTGTATTTAAACTCACAGTATGTGTTGTCGTATTTTGCACGACAATTGTATTATTGAAGTTGTAGTTTGCTTTCTGTACCATGTATTTGGCGACTCAGAATGGGTGTTGTATACCTATTTTGGGGGCGTCACAGTTGGTATCAGAGCTTAGGGATATGATCCCTGGCTGAGATGTGAGACAAGAACTAGGAGGGGAGAGACGGGGAATTCCTTCACTAGTATGACTTGACTAAGTTTATTTGGTGTTTATTTGGTCGGTCAGAGTATAGGGATAATATATGACATGACTATTAACCCTTGTTTTATGGCAGTATTTAAGAATGGCAGCTGAGAACGTTAATAATGGAGTAAATCAGACCGTGGAGACACCTTTGATCACCACCCAGGGGAACGTGCAACAGGAAGGCAATATTCCTCCTGTAAACAACGTTACCGAGCAAACGATGAATGATGGAATGTTTAGGAGCTTTTTGCAGTTCATGCAAAATCAGACGAGGGAGACTCGTGTGCAGAATACGGGTGGAAATGATAACGCGCGGTTTGTCACAGCTAAGCAGTTCAAAGAATTGGGACCACCAGAATTTAAGGGAAAGCCGGATCCGATCATGGCGGAAACGTGGGTCAAGCAAATTACCAAGATATTCGATGTCTTGGGATGCACGGAGGAACAGAAGGTTCCATTCGCCACCTTTATGTTCCGCGGTGAGGCAGACTACTGGTGGGAGTCTGTGAAGCGTACCCAGCCTGACGCACTCAACATGTCCTGGGAAACATTTCAAAAACTGTTCAATGACAAGTACTTTCCTGAAAGTATTCGTCATATGAAGGAGGTAGAGTTTATCAGACTGGAACAAAACAACATGACGGTGTCCCAGTACGAGGCGAAGTTTGCAGAGTTATCCAGGTTTGCACCTCATTTGGTCGAAAATGAGGAACGAATGACAAGGATGTTTCTGAGAGGTCTAAAACCCGAGATTCGACAATATCTTATCTCTCATAAATTTTTTTTATATTCAGATGTTGTAAATAGGGCTCAATTATTAGAGTGAGATAATGAGTATGTGCAACCGAGGGACCACAACCAGGGTCATACCGGTGGCGGCAGTCATCGAAGCAATGAAAACCAGCAGGGAGGAAAACATTCGGACAAAAGCGGTAACCACTCTGGTGGTAATCGTGGTCGTGATAATAGAAGGAGTGAGTCGGGAGGAGATTTCAAGAAGAGAAGGTACAACAATGATAACGTGAAGACGTCAGCACAAACATCAACTGTTTCTAGGGGAGGAGAACGACCACCGGTCGTATGTTACAAATGTGGGAAAGAGGGACATATCAGCCCAAACTGCCCACAACAATCTAAGGTATGTTATAACTGTGGAAAGGAGGGTCATATAGCTCGAGAGTGTTCTGTAGCAAAACCAAGTTCAGTGGGGATGGTGACTCCAAAAGCTGTCCCGGATAAGTCGAAATCAGCGGTTCCTGGAAGGGCGTTTGTCGTTACTGGCCAAAACGCGAGAAACCCGAACGAGGTGATCACGGGTAAGCTAATCTTAAATTCTTGCGAAGTTTATACTTTACTAGATACCGGTTCTACCCATTCTTTTATCTCTCCTGCTTGTGCTCAACGTTTAAACTTGACTCCGGAGAAATTGGACTTTAACTTATCTGTTGAAACTCCGTTGGGTGAAACCTTCGTTACATCTACAGTTTATAAATCTTGCATGATCCAAGTTGGTACTATCACATTACCTGTTGATCTTATCTCTTTAAAGATACTTGCTTTTGATGTGATTTTAGGAATTGATTGGTTAACCACTCATCATGCTAAAATTGATTGTTTTCGTAAGGTTGTTAGTTTTCATATTCCTAACCAACCTGTCATACGAATTCAAACTACTAAACCACTAAAATCAGTCACTGTCATATCAAGCCACAAAGCTATTCGTTTATTGAAAAACGGATGTCAAGCTTTCTTAGCCCATGTTATGGATTTGAACAAAGACAAGTCAGATTTGAATAATATTTCTATTGTTAGAGAATTTCCCGATGTATTTCCTGAAGAACTTCCTGCTCTACCCCCAGAACGTGAAGTTGAATTCTTTATTGACCTTGAACCCGGTACAAAGCCCATTTCTAAAACTCCATATCGAATGGCTCCTATTGAACTTCAGGAGTTAAAAGTCCAACTACAGGAGTTGTTGGACATCGGTTTTATTCGTCCTAGTACGTCTCCTTGGGGTGCTCCTGTTTTATTCGTAAAGAAGAAAGACGGGAGTATGCGACTTTGTATCGACTATCGAGAATTGAATCATGTCACTATCAAGAATAGGTATCCGCTACCTCGCATTGATGACCTGTTCGACCAGTTACAAGGAACACAATTCTTTTCAAAGATCGACCTTCGTTCTGGATATCATCAGCTGAAGATTAAAACTGAGGATATTCCAAAGACTGCCTTCAGAACTCGGTACGGGCATTATGAATTCTTAGTAATGTCTTTTGGATTGACTAATGCTCCTGCTGCCTTCATGGATATGATGAACCGTGTATTCAAAGAATATTTGGATCAGTTCGTTGTTGTCTTTATTGATGACATCCTCATCTATTCCAAAAGCCGTGAAGATCATGAGCGCCATTTGAAGCTGGTACTGCAAAGGCTTCGTGAAAATAAGCTATATGCCAAATTGAAGAAATGCGAGTTCTGGCTTGAGGAAGTAGCATTCCTTGGGCACGTGGTGTCAAAACATGGAGTATCTGTCGACCCGGCGAAGATTGAAGCCATACAAAGTTGGGAGCAACCGAAGTCGGTAACCGAAGTACGTAGCTTTCTAGGCTTAGCTGGTTATTATCGGAGATTTGTGGAAGGATTTTCTCGAATCGCTACTCCGTTAACTCAGCTGACTCGGAAAGATACAAAATTTGTATGGAGTGAGGAATGCGAGAAGAGTTTCCAAGAACTCAAGAGGAGACTCATTTCGGCACCTGTTCTGACAATACCATCTGGTTCGGATGGATTTGTTATCTACAGCGATGCTTCAGGCAAAGGGTTAGGATGTGTTCTCATGCAACATGGGAAAGTCATAGCCTATGCCTCACGACAACTCAAAGAATATGAGAGGAATTATCCTACTCATGATTTGGAGTTGGCAGCAGTCGTTTTTGCGTTGAAGATCTGGAGACACTACCTGTATGGGGAGAAAGTGGAGATCTATACAGATCATAAAAGCCTCAAATATTTCTTCACCCAAAAGGAACTCAACATGCGGCAGCGACGTTGGCTCGAGCTGTTGAAAGATTACGATCATACCATCCAATATCATCCTGGAAAAGCAAACGTAGTAGCTGACGCATTGAGTAGAAGATCATATGCGGGTACGAGTGCAATATTGTTAACACAAAGGCCCATTTTGTATGACTTACAAAGGATGGAGATAGAGATGAAGGCTCCAAGTACCCACATGATGATATCAAATATACGAGTAGAACCGACTTTAATCGATAAAGTTAAAGCTGCTCAAGCTACGGACATGGAGCTGATGCGTATGAAGAAGAAAGTGCAAGAAGGTGCTATTCCAGAAGCAAGAATCGATGAAGAAGGAATACTTCGAGTCAACTCCAGACTTTGTGTTCCTAACGATTTTGACTTGAAGCATAGAATAATGATGGAGGCACACAACACACCGTTTGCAATCCATCCTGGGAGTACCAAAATGTATCACGATCTTCGACATACATTTTGGTGGAGCAATATGAAAAGAGAGATCGCGGAGTTTATCTCGAGGTGTTTAACTTGTCAACGTGTAAAGGCGGAGCATCAAGTGCCAAAGGGTCCATTGCAACCACTTGAGATCCCGAAATGGAAGTGGGAACACATTACTATGGATTTTGTTACGGGTCTTCCCAAGGTTTCTCAAGGCATAGATGCGATTTGGGTTATTGTTGATAGATTAACCAAATCCGCTCATTTCTTGCCGATACGTGAGACTTATTCCCTTGAACGTCTTGCTAGTATGTACGTGAACGAGATTGTGAGATTGCATGGCATGCCAGTATCCATAGTTTCGGATCGTGACCCAAGATTCACTTCACGATTTTGGGTTAGCTTGCAGAAAGCTATGGGCACGGATTTACGATTCAGTTCGGCATACCATCCTCAAACGGACGGACAATCAGAGAGGACTATTCAAACTCTTGAAGATCTATTAAGACTTTGTGTCCTAGATCTCAAAGGGAGTTGGGATAAGTACCTACCATTGGTGGAATTCTCCTACAACAACAGTTATCAGGCGAGCATAGGTGTGGCTCCATTCGAGGCGTTGTATGGAAGAAAATGTCGTTCTCCAGTATGCTGGGACGAGGTGGGTGAAGCAACATTGTTGGGACCAGAGTTGGTACGCATTACTACAGAGAAGATCCAAACGATTCGACAACGTATACAAACGGCACAGGATCGACAAAAGAGTTATGCGGATCTTCATCGGAAGGACGTGGAATTTAATATTGGGGATCATGTATTATTACGTGTTGCACCATGGAAGGGAGTTACAAGATTTGGGAAGAGAGGAAAGCTCAATCCAAGATTTGTTGGTCCATTTGAGATTCTTGAGCGAATAGGAAATGTGGCATATAGACTCGCATTACCTCCAAGCATGTCTCGTGTTCATAATGTTTTTCACATATCTATGCTTCGTAAATATGTTAAAGACCCGAACCACATTATTGAGTTAGAACCAGACGAGATAGCTGAAGATTTAACGTACGAGGAGGTACCTGTTAAAATCTTGGATAGGAAAGAGCATGTCCTACGCACGAAGGTTATACCACAAGTTAAGGTTTTGTGGAGAAACCATGCTATTGAAGAAATGACCTGGGAGTTGGAATCAGAAATGAAAGCGAGGTATCCTCACCTTTTTGAAACATCAGGTACGTACGTCAATTTCGAGGACGAAATTTCATAAGGAGGGGAGGTTGTAAGACCCCAACTTATTAATGAATAAAATCAAATTTTCTCTAAATATTATTGTGAATAATAAGGGGTAATTTGATATAATACTTTGGTTATGGGTGAAATGTGCAAATTTTACAAAATAAGCAAGTGGTTATAAAATATTCATTTTGTCGGAGAATATTCGTTTGGTCGTGGAATATTCTTGCTGTCGGGGAATATTCGTACGACGGCGCAGCCTTGTGTGGGCCCCATAACGGAAAGCGATTGGATGAAGAAAATGACAAGTATAAGTTATTTATAAATAACGGCGTAGTTGTTACCGTTAATACTGTTGGAATACCCGGTGATTAAAATACAGTAGCACACGGTATTGCACCAATTATTGATTCTTACGTAAGAAGGCACTACTCAATAATTGTTACAGTAGTTATTGTTCAATATTTTATTTTATTGATTCAATAATTGTTGCATTGATATTTTATATTATTGTTGTTTCAATAATTGTTGCTGCACAGTATTTTCCATTATCAGATCAATAATTCATATTATTTGAATAATATTATTATATAACATTATTGGCAATGTCTAGAAAGTTCTGTCTAAGGAGAGGTTTGGTCATCTAATTGCGCGCCAGTAAGGAGAAATTCTTATTGGAAAGCCCCCTCTTTCCTGGGAACGGCCTGGTTGTCATAAATGTGATTCTGTAATATTATTTGTGAATAATTAATTATTGATTCATATGATAAGGAAATATTTATTTTATGTGGATATAAATGAGGGATATATTTTTGTGGTTAAAAATGAAGGAGTTAATGTTGAGGTGTTTTATCAGTATTTTTATCGGAATGGAGGTATTAAAAATCAAATCAGGGTTTTTGAGAAATATTGCGGGTGTTATAATTTTTAATCCGACCGTTGGATCGTGGTAATTTTTGGATATGTTATACATATATAAGTTGAGTATATGTCCACAAATTTTGAACCGTTAAAAATGAACGTATGATTTATTATGAATTTTACGAGATGACTGGTTCAGAAATTGTTGAATTTTCAGAGTTTATCATTTTGATGAAAATTCTAGAATTGGTGGGCCCCACTTGTGGTTGGTGAAGAAATGTGCTGAATTATATTTCAAATGTGGTGGGTGGGAATAGTAGCAGGTAAAGCCATCAGGTTGCAGGTCAAACCTACCAAAATTTTCCTATAAATAGAGGGCTAAGTTAGAATTGAAAATCACACCAGAAACAAGTTTTCTCTCTTTCTCTCTCTAGATTATTGAGTGTATTTTGTGAGTATTTAGATACTTTGAGAGTTTCTATTCATCAGAGCAAGTTTCTTTCAGCCTTATACCGGTATTCCGACCAGAAGTACTGATATCTTGAGGTAAGGGATATTATTTTCTTCTTAAATGATATGATTTTCTTCAATATCATTATGCTGAAATATTGATATGAGTTTTTATCAAATTTGGAACTTTTTGTGTCGGGGTTACTATTCACGTATACGTTACTATTCACGTATACGGCACTATTCACGTATACGACACTATTCACCGAAAAATAAAATTTTTCCTTTTTGTCCAAGATGTCTATTATGGTTACTATCTTTGATTGTATCCATGTTTTGATCTTTATTTTTGAATTCTGCTTCACAATTGATTATTATGAAGTATTATTGATCTTGGATAAACTGTTATACGAATCCCTAATATTTGTCCTTCTGTCTCACTGGATTCGTTCTCTTTAAGATATTTTTCATCATCCTCAGTCCTAAATGATGATATTACTGAATATCTTTGGCCTGTAGTGCAAAGATGTATGATTACTTGATGAATATCTTTGGCCTGTAGTGCAAAGATGAACAGGTGTTGAGATGAACATGACTGACTGGTGATACAAATGAATATCTTTGGCCTGTAGTGCAAAGATGAATATTTGGTTAAAGATGATTATTAATTGATGTTACAGGGATAAAATATTGATGATGGACTTTTAAATCTTAGAAGATAGTAGAATTCTTTCTCTACTTGACTCTTCTAATGGTTTGCTGTTTCCGCTGCAGTTATTGATCTAAAACTTGTTGTCGATTATATTCTATCAGATTTTTCCCTGTTGAAGACTAACGATAATTTATTTGTATATTATCTTAGTCATAATATTCTTTACTTGGCTAGTTGAGCTCACCCTTTTCCTTTTTGTTCCATTTTTCTTCTCAGGAGGTGAGAACATAGCAGGATCTAGTCGGGGTATGGAGTGATGGTTCTAGAAAGATGTTTTAGCAGTCCTCACTATTTCTGTAAAATAGTGTTTGAATAATTGTAATGAGGATTTATTTGAGTGTGGATATTGTCTAGAAGACAATATTTGTATTTAAACTCACAGTATGTGTTGTCGTATTTTGCACGACAATTGTATTATTGAAGTTGTAGTTTGCTTTCTGTACCATGTATTTGGCGACTCAGAATGGGTGTTGTATACCTATTTTGGGGGCGTCACAAAGAAGGTCTCTGAATAGTTTTTACTCATATTTGTATCTTAACTATTCAGATGACCTCTTAATATAAAGATGTGGATTGTTAAGATGCATTAAGTGGTGGGTTGTAGGGATGAGCATAGTGCGTTTTGTGCGATTTAAGCCCAAACCGCACATGAAACTGCTTAGGTGCGGTTGACAAATTCAAAACCGCAAATTAAACCGCTTGTGATTAGTGCGGTGCGGTTTTGAACCTTGCGGTGCGATTTCATTTGGTGCGATTTCAGTTCCAAAACCAATTGAAACAACAAAATTTTACGCAATTTAAATTAACAATTTAACATCACACAATATTATATATCATTTTAATAAGACACACAACCTTATTTATAATATTTTGTCTAAACAAAAACTAAATATAATAGAGTAATATGATGTAAATTATTAGAGTATAATATAGTAGAGTAAATAAAAGCTAAATATAATCTTTTATACTCTACTCTTAGTAACAATATGATGTAATATTCTTAGTAACAATAAGTTGTAATAATTTACAGGCTACTCTACCATATTACAACATATTGTTACTAAGAGTGGCTCAATCATATTACATCATATTGTTAACAAAAGCATATTAAAATAATATTACAATCATAATACAAAGAGTCAGAAAAATTATAGGTTACTCTACTAACATAGTGCGATTTCAGTTTTATGCATGCGGTTTTGGCTAGTAACCAAACCGAAATCGTAAATTTGGTTTTTCATCCTACTTAAAACCGCAACATACGCAAGAACTGTTTGTACGGTTTTTAATGTGATTTCGATTCCAATTTGATTTCTTGCTCAGCCTTAGTATGTAGTAACTTGTGAGTTCAATTGTAATTTTTTTTTTACCAAAACCCAATAGCATATATATGGACTTAATGAATCGAAAAACCTTGAAATTCTTAAAAAAAATCAATTTAATCCACAAAATTTATTTTATTTTTCACAAAAAACCTTTCAACTCTAGTAATTAAGCAAAAAATACCTTTGAACCAACTAGAGGTGAAAGAAATTGACATACGTGTCATTTTATTTTTGTCACAATTTGTGAGTTTAATTGTTGAAAGAAATTCACATTTACATAAGTAAAAATAATAATTTCACGAGTTTTTCATGTGAAAAATAAATGAATATGATACTCTCAAATTTTATTTTTTGTTATAAATATCAAATTTTAAACAGAGTTTTATTATGTATTGTAAAACTTTTTTTTTTATCAAATTAGGATTGTAACCCTATGAGATCAAATATAATTATAAGATTAGATTATTTTATTATTAATTAAACTAATGGGATAAATAACGTTTTGATCACTGTACTAGGGTCCGGTTTTCATTGTGGTTACCGAATTTTTTTTGTTACAATCGAATAACTGTACTCTCAAAAAATTACAAAATGGTCATTCCGTTCGATTTTCGTCCAAAAATTTGACGGAAATGCTGACTGTGCATATTGACCCGTTATTTTTGCTGACGTGGCTCGTTATTTGCTGACGTAGAGGGTAGAAGGCTTGCCTTAAAAATTTTCTTAAAGAAAATGTTGCTAACAAGTGTTGAACTCTAGACCTCCTCAAATTAGAACCTTATATTCTAACAAAAACCACTGGACCAACTACTTATTATGCTAAAATTTATGTAAAACTAATATTTAAACCACCTAGTATCGTTTATATACATGTGAAGATGAAATAATAATAACTGTAATAATAATAATAATTGTAATAATTCTAATAATTATTATTGTAATAATAATACAAAATTTTAAATAATAATAATTAAGGAGGAGGGATTTTGAGTTTTTACCCAATTTCCAAATCAGCCCAAGTTTATACTAAAATAAACCCAGCAAGACCCAAACAACTAATTTATGCGAATGAATGATCAAATGTATTTTATTTATAACGTTTGTAAATACTACTAATATATATACGTGTATGTGCTGGTAATCTATTATCTATTATGTATTATATATACTAAATCACAGTACATAGCACAATATATTGACACATGTCCTTCTACAAACTTAACACATGTCCATCCTAATTAATGCTTCTTATTGCCTTCGACAAAAATACCCTTGACAATTACTTAGGATATTATATACTGATCACCTTATTTTATGAATATTATCAACAGCCACATTATTTTAGGATCCATTAATTAGATAACTCTCTTTGGCAACAACCAGATTGGATCAATTTAAACACGATAGGGCCAACTTGCTTTTTATGAAAAATTAGTTTTAATTATTTGAAAAGTAAATTTCCTTAAATATTATACTTTTATTTATTTTACCTACTTTTCATGTGCCTAATAAATTTATTCTATGATTAATTAATTACTTTTATAGTTCCATGCAATTAAAAATTATTTCCATATTCATTTTAAAACATTAATCTATTAGCTTCCAAAAATTCTTCCAATTATTTGAACCACGCAAATTGATTCTAAAGATATGAAAATTTATTTGCTTAACCAATTTATGAAAAACTCAATCAATTAATAAATTATGGAATACTTAAATAATATAAAACTCATCCCAAGATTTATGAAAATAATATTGGTTAGATATATGAAAGATAATAAATCTTTTAAAAACTTATTTTCTAACCAACTCTATCAATTATTGGAAGTACTAAAAATCAACATTTTAAAATATTTTCATATTTATTATTTTATTCTTTGTGTCAATTACGCGACCAACACTTTTTCATCCAATTGAATTATGCTACTTAAAAAATAAATCCTTGAAGGATTCAATCAACAAAGTAATCGACAACTTTTTATAATTTTTATGGAATATAACATTCAATCAAATTATTACAAATTGATTTATTCCAATAAAGAAGTCATGGTTCTTAAGGAAATGATTTAAACAGAATTCACTAAATAATAGGAACTTTTAATATGGAATGAAATGAATAAAAAATTAATCTCTTTTAACAACTCGGATAGACAACTCATTATCATTTCATTGACCGCTTCTTAAATCATGAAATATGATCTATTAATTTATTAGACCAATTGCAAATTGAATCGGGCAGTTTGAAAGTAAGCTTAGACTCAATTAAAATTTCGATATTTCCATATTTATTTTAATATACCAATTAAATAATTCCATATTATGAACCATTAAGTTTCAGATTTTTCATTATATTTTCATATTAATTTTGAAAGATTAATATTTTGAATTTCTAATCCACTAAATCACTAGAAATCTAAACTGTTTTGGTAATGTCAACTGTTCTGATATTATCCTTTTTAATTTAATTATTATATCCTAAAATCACTATTTTTTAATCCTAAATTAATATTTTTATTTTATAATCCCCTAAATCACTGTAAATCTAAACTGTTTTGATAATGTCAACTTTTCTGATATTAACCTTTCTAATTTAATTATTATCTCTTAAAATCAATATTTTTTTAATCCCAAATTAATATTTTGAATTTATAATCTACTAAATCACTATAAATCTAAATTGTTTTGATAATGTCAACTGTTACATTATTACACTGTTTTTTGAATTTTATAATATTATATCATGCATATATATAAGTTTCAACATTACTAATAGTAACAACCCAATAAATCCGTTTTTTAGAATTTTACAGTATTATATACCATTTATAATCTTATACCATACATTATCATACATATATATAATCCTGCACTAATATGTTTATTTTATAAACTCTGAAATCCACTACTTTTCTAAACTGTTACTAATTTAATTATGTTAAAACATAATTATTATATCCTAAAATAATTAATTTTCTAATATTTTAACATTCATAATTATATCATACATATATGGTATAATATAATAATACACATATATAATAAAATCACTACTTATCTAAACTGTGCAGATATTATCATTACTAATTTAATTATATTACAACATAATATTATACCATTTATAATTATATTACAAAATAATATTATACAATTTAAAACATTTAAAATAAAATTAAAATAACAAATAATACAAATCATAAGTTACTATGTTAATTTTATAATCCACTAAATCCCTACTTTTTCGATCTAAACGATTTTTATATTATCGTAACGTAATATTATCTTCTAAAACCATTATTTTTTAATCTTACATTATTATTTTGATTTTATAATCCCTTAAATCACTATATATCTAAACTGTTCTAATATTGTTAACTGTTCTAATATTATCATTACTAAATTAATTATTATTTACTAAAATCGCTACTTTTTTTAATCCCAAATTAATATTTTAAATGTATAATCCTCTAAATCACTACAAATCTAAACTATTTTGGTAGTGTAAACTGTTTTGATATTATATTTTTTAATTTAATTATTATCTCCTAAAATCAATACTTTATGATATTATCATTACTGAACTATTATCATTACTCTCCGTTATTTATCCTAATTTTCTTATTAAATATCCGATCAATTCCTTTGCAGCAATTGTTGATATCACATATCCTAATTTATTAGAAAATTTTGAGAATGACTTTTATTTCCAAGATCAAGCCATTCTTGCTTCTACACTTGATGCTATAAATAAGGTGAACGAATATGTGATGTATTTATGGCCAGGTGATGAAGTACCATATCTAAGATGTCCTATGTAAGGTTGATGAAAACTCAAACAGCTATGAAGGCATTTACACCCTATAATTTTTGAATAGCATTACATCTTCTGGAATGTCAAACCACAAGATAACGTTGAATATTGGGGTTCCTGTAATGTTGTTACGAAATATAGATCAGTGATCTGGTTTGTGCAATGTCACGAGATTAATAGTAACTCAATTGGAAAAACATCAGATAGAAGCAAAAGTAATTTCAGTCAACAATTTTGGACATAAATTTTTCATACCTCGCTTGGTCTTAACACCGTCAAACATTAGATTACCTTTAAAATTCCAACAAAGACAATTTCATTTGGTTGTTTGCTTTTTCATGACAATTAATAAGAGCCAGGGACAATCTCTTTCAAATGTTGGACTGTATCTGTCACGTCCAATTTTTAGTCATAACCAATTGTATGTAGCAGTATCAAGAGTTACAAGCAAGAGTGGAGTAAAAATATTAATTTGTAATAAAGATGGACAAACATACAATACTACAAAGAATGTAGTTTTTTCGAAAGTTTTTCACAATTTAATATAAAAAGGTTTGACTGTTTCTGGCTATTATCTTTTTGCTGCTCATTATTAGCGTAAACCCTGATTATTTTATTATTATATCTCATGAAATTTTTACTATAATCTATTTAAATTTTTTTAGGTAAATCTATTATATACATTTACAAAGCTATCTCGATCGAGCCATATTCCAGTTACAAAAACAAAAATAAACCGGCAAACTCTCAACACTACCCCTTACAAAATTGTTTAGTTTTTATTATACATTCAACTCGAAATTTTGTTAATACATGTACTGAGTAGAGTTTATGTATATTCATTTTTTTGTCTGTGTATATATATTCATGTATAACCATTGAAAAACTTTTAAATAAGAGTATAATAGGTTTGTCTTTTATTTTTTGGATGACAATATTTAAAATTCTATGTAAGTCCATTTCGTATGTGTTTTACACTAATTCTTTTCGTTTTTATTTAATATAGGAGCTAAATTCCTTTATGTTCTGTTAGTTTTCAATCCGACAAACACATGAATTTTTAGATAAGTGTGAGACTTTTTTATCTCGGACAATATTATTTCCTATAAAAGAGTTGTGGAAAGATAATTATTTATTTGGTTGATAGTTTAGGCAATGTTGAAACCAACTATTAAGTATGTCTAAATTCTTGTATCTCACTATTGTCCAGATTCCTGTCGTAAATATTTATAAGATTGCAACGATTGTTAAAAAGATCAAAACTGAAAAAGCTTAAATGTGATAATCCTGGTACCTATGGTTCAATGGTAATGTGACAATGAATTTGGTGTATGCAGTTCTTGGCAGAGTTAAATTTTTGTTGTCATGCTTTTTGCATTTTTTCAGGTGCATCATGGATTTTATCCTGCTTAGCACAACAAAATTTTGCTCCTTACAATTCAAAATACTGTTGAAAGTGCAAAGGAGTTATATGAAAACCTTCAAATTATGGGATAATGCATTCAATGAGAGGGGTTATGGCTTCATTTTGGGGACTATATCCCACGGTGTTTATATTTATGACTTCTTCATTTATTGCATTCTATTATATGGATTATGGTTTTGCATGATTTGTTAAGTACTAGCATCCAGTAAATCATTTTCATCATCATTAATATATTTTTTTGGCATTATGGTAATAATGTGAGTGCCTATACAATTGTCAAAAATTATCAAAAAAACTAATGAGGCAATGTATTCGTTCTTTAACTATAACTTTGTGTTATGTATGACACGATGCTATACTGCTATGTTTTTGGACATGATGTTTGTTTGACATGAAGATCCAACATAATTATTAATTCTCGTGCTTTTCAGTTTTCGCATGTAACATGTGCTTTCCCTTCATGTCTGAGGACCGAAACTGAGACATTCTTTCGATGTTTTTCCTTTCGTTTGGATGTTAGAATTCTGGTGCAAGTAAGCGTATACGAGACATGGATCTTCAAAATGCACCAAGTACATGTGTCAGATATTTGAGGCTTGGAGAGGTTTGTGTAATGTGTAACAGACTTCAAATATACCACTAGCAATCATATCAATATAACAATTCGATGACATTGTGCATGACGCTTTCTAAATATTTGTTAATGCTTTAGAATAAAAGAGTTACCCATTTTTAACCATATTGATTACATTATAAATATTTTTATCAAGACATTAATGTATATATATATACACACACACACACACACACACACACACTGTTATGTATTGTTCTTGGGTTTAGTGATCAGATTAATTATATACTTGGATATGTATTTGCGTATAAAATTTTTAGGGTCCTTTACAATAATATGCAACATTTAAAAAATAATTACACTATTAGTGCATCACCAAAATAATTACAAAAATAATAACTTTGCCATATTAATTTACAATATTAATGCAATTAGGATTCTTTAATTTAGGGAATTAGTATAGGATTCAATTCATAATAATAAGGAAACCTAAAATCAAGGAAAAATAATTGTCATAAATAATAATTCAAATTCTAATATGTTGGATCTAACAACAAAAATAAATTTAAATTCAAAATAATAATTCAAATTCAAATATTCAAAGTTACCAAACAAATCGAAAACAAAACAAAGAGGAAATCACGAACAACCAAAATAAATCGAAAAAGAAAAAGTCAGAGTTACCAAACAGGTCCAAAACAAACTCGGAGTAGCCAAACAAAAGAGGAAATTACAACAACCAAAACAAAATAAATCGAAGAAGAAGAAGAAATAGGAGTTACCAAAACAAATCGAAGAAGAAGAAGTCGAAGTTACCAAACCAGCAAGAACATATTCAAAACGAATTCGGAGTAGCCGAACAAAGAGGAAATCACGAACAATTTTTTTATGAATATTTGGTTACCCACAAAAATTAAAATGATTACCTTTGTATGAAGGTTTGGCTACCAACTACACCATATTCAAAATAATTTTATTTTTAAAAGGCTATTAATAAGTAACTAACAACTATATAAATGAAAACTTAGACATGGCATTTCGGATACTATCTGCACGTAACAGTTGGAAACTGTTCTTAAATTTTTTTATAATTAATTGGTAACCCAATAAAACTGAATTGGTTACCTTTTTATGAAAAATTGGTTACCAACTTATAAATAACATTTTAAAAATAAAATTATTATGAATATGGTGCAGTTGGTAGCCAAACCTTCATACAAAAGTAACAATTCTACTTTTTGTGGGTAACCAAATATTCATAAAAAATAAACCAAAAATAATTTTTTTTCTAGAAGGTTCAAGAATATTTTGGAAGTAACTAAATTATTATATATATATATATATATATATGAATACTTATACCTTGCCACAGATACTTAGCAAACGGGAGAGAAACTTTGAGATTGGAGATTATAAAAAGAGAGCAGAGGGTTGGTGCTTGAGAAGGAAAAAAAAAGAGAGAGAAAATGCCGATAATGTCTGTAATGGAGAGATTCGTATAACCCCTCACAATCTTCTTTGATTCTTTCGGCAATTAATCTATCAGAAGTTTTAGTGCTATGTACAGCTAGGTTTAAGAAAATAAGAATAAGCAATATGCAATATTCATCCTTTGGTGGCTCAGCCACCAGTGTTTCTAACCCAGCTGTCGGCGACGGTCGAATAGAAGATTTTTTTCTATTGAATGAAGAAGAAGAGTGATGAATAAATAATGTAGTTGTTTTACATAAGGAGAGATAAGAAGCCATTGGGATAACTAATTCCTAAATTAAGGAATCCTAATTGCACTACTATTGTAAATAAATATGAAATTGTATTAACTATATAAATATTTTATGAGTACACTATTGTTGTAATTATTTTTAAAAATATAATAGTACATGTAATTTACCCAAATTTTTATGCAACACTATATAACATATGCTATTAAAATTTGATAATCGCACAACAATCTACCATCTTCTTATTATATTTTAATTTATTAATTGCATGCATAATTTATTATTAACAAAATGAATAATCCCGCTGCATAGCGCGGGTTTGTATCTAGTATATACTAAATCACAGTACATGACACAATATATTGACACATGTCTTTCTATAAATTTAACACATGTTTATCCTAATTAATGCTTTTTATTGCCTTTGATAAAAATACCCTTGACAATTACTTAGGATATTATATATTGATCACCTTATTTTATGGATATTATCAACAACCACATTATTTTAGGATCCATTAATTAGGTAACTCTCTTAGGCAACAACCAGATTGGATCAATTTAAACACGATAGAACCAATTTACTTTTTATGAAAAATTAGTTTTACTTATTTCAAAAGTAAATTTCCTTTAATATTAGACTTTTATTTATTTTACATACTTTTCATGTGCCTAATAAATTTATTCTATGATTAATTAATTACTTTCATAGTTCCATGCAATTAAAAATTATTTTCATATTCATTTTAAAACTTCAATTTATTAGCTTCCAAAAATTCTTTTAATTATTTGAACCACGCTAATTGATTCTAAAGATATGAAAATTTATTTGCTTAACCAATTTATGAAAAAGTCAATCAATTAATAAATTATGGAATGCTTAAATAATATAAAACTCATCCCAAGATTTATGAAAACAATATTGGTTAGATATATGAAAGATAATAAATCTTTTAAAAACTTATTTTCTAACCAACTCCATCAATTATTGGAAGTACTAAAATTCAACATTTTAAAAAAATTTCATATTTATTATTTTATTCTTTGTGCCAATTACGCGACCAATACTTTTTCATCCAATTGAATCATGCTACTTAAAAAATAAATCCTTGAAGGATTCAATCAACAAAGTAATCGACAACTTTTTATAATTTTTATGGAATATAACATTCAATCAACTTATTATAAATTGATTTATTCCAATAAAGAAGTCATGGTTCTTAAGGAAATGATTCAAACAGAATTCACTAAATAATAGGAACTTTTAGTATGGAGCGAAATGAATAAAAAAATAATCTCTTTTAACAACTCGGATAGACAACTCATTACCATTTCATTGACCACTTCTTAAATCATGAAATATGATCTATTAATTAATTAGACCAATTGGAAATTGAATCGGGCAGTTTGAAAGTAAGCTTATGCTCAATTAAGATTTCGATATTTTCATATTTATTTTAATATACCAATTAAATAATTCCATATTATGAATCATTAAGGTTCAGATTTTTTATTATATTTTCATATTAATTTTGAAAGATTAATATTTTGAATTTATAATCCACTAAAGCACTACAAATCTAAATTGTTTTGGTAATGTCAACTGTTCTGATATTATCCTTTCTAATTTAATTATTATATCCTAAAATCACTATTTTTTTAATCCCAAATTAATATTTTTATTTTATAATCCCCCAAATTACTGCAAATCTAAACTGTTTTGATAATGTCAACTTTTTTGATATTATCATTTCTAATTTAATTATAATCTCTTAAAATCACTATTTTTTTAATCCCAAATTAATATTTTGAATTTATAATCTACTAAGTCACTATAAATCTAAACTGTTTTGGTAATGTCAACTGTTACATAATTACACTGGTTTTTGAATTTTATAATATTATACTTTTTATAATATTATACCATGCATATATATAAGTTCTAACATTATTAACAGTGACAACCCAATAAATCCGTTTTTTAGAATTTTACAGTATTATATACCATTTATAATCTTATACCATACATTATCATACATATATATAATCCTGCACAAATATGTTTATTTTATAAACCCTAAAATTCACTATTTTTCTAAACTGTTACTAATTTAATTATGTTAAAACATAATTATTATATCCTAAAATAATTACTTTTCTAATATTATAACATTCATAATTATACCATACATTATATCATACGTATATGGTATAATATTATAATATACGTATATAATAAAATCACTACTTATTTAAACTGTGCAGATATTATCATTACTAATTTAATTATATTACAACATAATATTATACCATTTATAATTATATTACAAAATAATATTATACGATTTAAAATATTTAAAATAAAATTAAAAAAACAAATAATACGAATCATAAGTTACGATGTTGATTTTATAATCCACTAAATCGCTACTTTTTCAATTTAAACAATTTTTATATTATCATAACGTAATTATTATTTTCTAAAATCATTACTTTTTAATCCTTCATTATTATTTTGATTTTATAATCCTTTAAATCACTATACATATAAACTATTCTAATAATGTTAACTGTTGTAATATTATCATTACTAAATTAATTATTATCTACTAAAATCACTACTTTTTTTAATCCCAAATTAATATTTTAAATGTATAATCCTCTAAATCACTACAAATCTAAATTATTTTGGCAATGCAAACTGTTTTGATATTATATTTTCTAATTTAATTATTATCCCCTAAAATCACTACTTTATGATATTATCATTACTGAGCTATTATCATTATTCTCCGTTATTTATCCTAATTTTCTTATCAAATATTCGATCAATCCCCTTGCAGCAATTGTTGATATCACATATCCTAATTTATTAGAAAATTTTGAGAATGACTTTTATTTTCAAGACCAAGCCATCCTTGCTCCTACACTTGATGCTATAAATAAGGTGAACGAATATGTGATGTATTTATGGCCAGGTGATGAAGTACCATATCTAAGATGTCCAATGTAAGGTTGATGAAAACTCAAACAGCTATGAAGGCATTTACACCCTATAATTTTTGAATAGCATTACATCTTCTGGAATGTCAAACCACAAGATAACGTTGAATATTGGGGTTCCTGTAATGTTGCTACGAAATATAGATCAGTGATCTGGTTTGTGCAATGTCACGAGATTAATAGTAACTCAATTGGGAAAACATCTGATAGAAGCAAAAGTAATTTCAGTCAACAATTTTGGACATAAATTTTTCATACCTCGCTTGGTCTTAACACCGTCAAACATTAGATTACCTTTAAAATTCCAACAAAGACAATTTCATTTGGTTGTTTGCTTTTTCATGACAATTAATAAGAGCCAGGGACAATCTCTTTCACATGTTGGACTGTATCTGTCACGTCCAATTTTTAGTCATAACCAATTGTATGTAGCAATATCAAGAGTTACAAGCAAGAGTGGAGTAAAAGTATTAATTTGTAATAAAGATGGACAAACATACAATACTACAAAGAATGTAGTTTTTTCGAAGGTTTTTCACAATTTAATATAAAAAGGTTTGACTGTTTCTGGCTATTATCTTTTTGCTGCTCATTATTAGCGTAAACCCTGATTATTTTATTATTATATCTCATGAAATTTTTACTATAATCTATTTAAATTTTTTTAGGTAAATCTATGATATACATTTACAAAGCTATCTCGATCGAGCCAAATTCCAGTTACAAAGACAAAAATAAACCGGCAAACTCTCAACACTACCCCTTACAAAATTGTTTAGTTTTTATTATACATTCAACTCGAAATTTTGTTAATACATGTACTGAGTAGAGTTTATGTATATTCATTTTTTTGTCTGTGTATATATATTCATGTATAACCATTGAAAAACTTTTAAATAAGAGTATAATAGGTTTGTCTTTTATTTTTTGGATGACAATATTTAAAATTCTATGTAAGTCCATTTCGTGTGTTTTACACTAATTCTTTTCGTTTTTATTTAATATAGGAGCTAAATTCCTTTATGTTCTGTTAGTTTTCAATCCGACAAACACATGAATTTTTAGATAAGTGTGAGACTTTTTTATCTCGGACAATACTATTTCCTATAAAAGAGTTGTGGAAAGATAATTATTTATTTGGTTGATAGTTTAGGCAATGTTGAAATCAACTATTAAGTATGTCTAAATTCTTGTATCTCACTATTGTCCAGATTCCTGTCGTAAATATTTATAAGATTGCAACGATTGTTAAAAAGATCAAAACTGGAAGAAGCTTAAATGTGATAACCCTGGTACCTATGGTTCAATGGTAATGTGACAATGAATTTGGTGTATGTAGTTCTTGACAGAGTTAAATTTTCGTTGTCATGCTTCTTGCATTATTTCAGGTGCATCATGAATTTTATCCTGCTTAGCACAACAAAATTTTGCGCCCTACAATTCTAAATACTGTTGAAAGTGCAAAGGAGTTATATGAAAACCTTCAGATTATGGGACAGTGCGTTCAATGGGAGGGGCTATGGCTTCATTTTGGGGACTATATCTCATGGTGTTTATATTTATGACTTCTTCATTTATTACATTCTATTATATAGATTGTGGCTTTGCATGATTTGTTAAGTACTAGCATCCGGTAAATCGTTTTCATCATCATTAATATATTTTTTTGGCATTATGGTAATACTGTGAGTGTCAATACAATTGTCAAAAATTGACAAAAAAACTAATGAGGCAATGTATTCGTTCTTTAACTATAACTTTGTTTTCTGTATGACACGATGCTATACTGCTATATTTTTGGACATAGTGTTTGTTTGACATGAAGATCCAACATAATTATTAATTCTCGTGCTTTTCAAGTTTCGCATGTAACACGTGCTTTCCCTTCATGTCTGAGGACCGAAACTGAGACATTCTTTCGTTGTTTTTCCTTTCGTTTGGATGTTAGAATTCTGGTGCAAGTAAGTGTATACGAGACATGGATCTTCAAAATGCATCAAGTACATGTGTCAGATATTTGAGGCTTGGTAAGGTTTGTGTAATGTGTAACAGACTTCAAATATACCACTAGCAATCATATCAATATAATAATTCGATGACATTGTGCATGACACTTTCTAAATATTTGTTAGTGCTTTAGAATGAAAGAGTTACCCATTTTTAACCATATTGGTTACATTATAAATATTTTTATCAAGACATTAATATATATACACACACACACACACACACACACACAACTGTTATGTAATGTCCTAGGGTTTAGTGATCAGATTAATTATATACTTGGATATGTATTTGCTCAAAAAAAAATTATGCAACACTATATAACATATGCTATTAAAATTTGATAATCGCACAACAATCTACCATCTTCTTATTATATTTTAATTTATTAATTGTATGCATAAATTTATTATTAATAAAATGAATAATTCCGCCGCAAAGCGCGAATTTGTATCTAGTATATACTAAATCACAGTACATGACACAATATATTGACACATGTCCTTCTATAAATTTAACACATGTCCATCCTAATTAATGCTTCTTATTGCCTTTGATAAAAATACCCTTGACAATTATTTAGGATATTATATACTGATCACCTTATTTTATGGATATTATCAACAGCCACATTATTTTAAGATCCATTAATTAGGTAACTCTCTTAGGCAACAACCAGATTTGATCAATTTAAACACGATAGAGCCAACTTGCTTTTTATGAAAAATTAGTTTTAATTATTTGAAAAGTAAATTTCTTTTAATATTAGACTTTTATTATTTTACCTACTTTTCATGTGCCTAATAAATTTATTATATGATTATTTAATTACTTTCATAGTTCCATGCAATTAAAAATTATTTTCATATTCATTTTAAAACTTCAATCTATTAGCTTCCAAAAATTCTTTCAATTATTTGAATCACGCTAATCTATTATATCTATTATCTATTATTATATATACTAAATCACAGTACATGACACAATAAGTTGACATCTGTCATTCTAAAAAATTAACACCTGTCCATCTTAATTAATGTTGTTAAATACCTTTACACAAATGTCCGTTTAACATAATATATGAGATTCATTTCCCAAATTCCCCTAAATACGGCAACTAAATTAATTCAAACTAAATTAATTCAAATTCATTCAAAATTCGAAGAAACTCAATCTAAAGGATAAACATCCAGTAGATTGCTGAAGATCTGATTTTCACCATTTGGTTTAGATACAGATTCTCCATTTCAACCGATCTTTCTCTCCTCAATTCCCAGAGTCATCAAAACATGTGTTACGGTTCACATCGAAAGCTCCTTCTAGGGCGGTGGAGGAACTGAGGCTCCGTTTAGCCGAGACCGAGGCACGACACCGAGCCGGGATTCGAGACTAGCTAGACGAGATGAAGCGATTCGTCTCCGTCATGGAGATACAATTACTTACCGGTCTCCTCTCTTCTCCGGTACCCAAAATTAGCTCTCAACCCCCTTCTAAAACTACAGGTTATGTTTGTATATATGTATCAATTTAATGTTTAATCTTGCTCTAAAAAAAGAGCAATCTTTCCTTCCTTCCAGCTTTGATAAATGTTATGCTAGGAAAATCTCTGAAGCCTTTTCAGTTTTCTCTAAATATATTTTAGATGGACTATGAACTATGGGTCTCAATAATTGATATGATTATTTTGTCACCATTTCATTCATATATGTGTTTATGCTTGCTAATTTCTCTCTAATTAGCACATGAATCCATTGCGGATAAGTAGGATAGGAGAATACATAGAACTTCAATAGAATTGCTAATCTTTTATGATTCTTATAGGCTATTGAGAAGTTGAAAGCTAAAAATCTTGCAGGTTTTGACCCTTCATTTCAGTTGTGCAAAATGACTTTTAATTTGACTTTCACTTTGTCTCAGTTGCTTGCCTTCAGATTTGGAGGGTGCAGTCCGTCAGTCAAGTGTAGCAGGTGCAAGTTTTGTGTCTTCGGGAGGAATGAGAGCCATTGTATGTGCTAGAAAGATTCAGTTAAATAATATTATCAATATACCTTTGGGTGGATAAGTAATATTGCTTGCAATATTTTAGAGAATATCACTATGAAAATTTTTCCGATAATTCTATATAAAATATTCGACATGATTTGTTTCCAAATTTTCGGAATATTTTCCATATTAACACCAATATTTGGCAGTAAAGAGTTACTTAGTTGATTTTGTTCCCAAATTTGAAATTTGTCCAACTCTTATTCCATTTTTCTAGAAGTTTTTCACCTATTATAATTTGACTATTTTCAGAAATTTCCTTGCCCCTGATGTTGTTACAGGGTCATAGTCGATAATGCTGGTTGTTCCAACGCCACTCGCGTTATGGTAAGTATCACCTTCTGTTAAATTTCTCAAAAGTTATTTGTCCAAAATTAGTTTGACATTTTGACTAATTTGTCCATTATTTTCTGGATAGTGCTAGAAAACATGGAATTCTTCTAGAAGCCGTTCAAGTTCTCAAAGATTTGAACTTGTCAATTAAGAAAGCTTACATTTCTTCAGATGGAAGATGGTTCATGGATGGTAAATTTCTTGAATCTTGAACTTTTTAATCTTTTGGGGCTATTTTTTAGCTGAAGTAATTTCTTGAAGCTTACATTTTATCATCTTTTTGGGCTATTTTTTAGCTCTAATCAACTGGATCTTTTGCTGATTATGATCATATATTCTTTTGTGATTCGATCATTTATATATATACAACCAATTATTGAGACTCTTAATTCTTATTTCAATTTACAACAGCTTAGTATGCCTATTTTATCGTCTTTTCTTAACACTTATGTTGTGGTGTTAGGCAGTTGAGCTGCACCATGAAATTTTTTGAGTACTTTCTTACTGATTGTTTTTTAAGTTTTCTTTTTCCAAAATATTTGATAGGTTCTAACCTAAATTTATATATGGTCATGATAGGTTGAGAATTGAGATTCAGTTGCATAACTCTGTACATAAACACTCATTTTTCTCAACTAAATTTAGAAAAATATGATATTTTTTTTATGTTACTAAATGCCAACTCCTTTTGTCCCCCATTCTAAGGGAAGATCACATGGTCAAATCCTACCTACTCCAAGGTTATTGTCTTCATAGTAAAATAAATAATTGAAGTAAAATTTTTGTCATATTTTTCAAATTGTAATTCATTGTTGGGTTATTTGACCTGTGCTTATTAATCTAAAAAAGAAATGTACTATATATACTTGAATTTAACCTTAAATTTATGTTATGGATTTGAAATATATATATATATATATATATATATATATATATATATATATCTTTGCCCTCTAATCCTTAGATACCTTTTCATGGACGGTTTTGATTTACTTTTAGAAACTGTATTCATTTTGTTTGTAATCTGTTGTTAAACTTTACTCTGTCCTGGTGTAAGCACTAATCTTGGAGCTGCCTTGGTAACTATTGAAACTGGAACACCATCATGGGTTTTTTGTTACAAGAGCAATGTTTTATCACTACAACTGGATCATTCGTTACAAGAGGTTGTCAATAGCATGAAAGATCTTATGGATTTCTGAGATCCATAAGTAATTGTTTTATAAAACCCTTTGACTTACTTTCGTGGTGGGTGACTTGGATTACCATTGATTACAGAATCTCTGATGCGCTGGCTAATCCTCCTAATACAAAATAGAAGTAGGTGAAGCTTTTCTTTTTGTTTCATTTGTTCCTTCTATATTTGCTTTGTGTTTGTACAGTGTGTCCTCAAGGATCTTAATGACCTGTTTGTTGGAGGATTTGTTGTTTATCCGGTTCAAATTATTTTTCTTTTCACTTCTTATTTTTATTTTGTGGGTGGACTACTCTTTCCCTGTACATATATTCTTTTTTCATCTAATATATATATATTATAATCCAAAAAATAAAAATCCATTATAAAGGAGCACACTAAGCTTAATTTGGTAGATCCTATTCTTGTGCCTCAGGTCCAACTATAGTTAGTGGAAGCCTTTCTGGCCTTGCACCCAGACTTCATGGTTTTCATGTCCATGCTCTTGGTGATACAACAGATGGTTGCATGTCAACTGGTAAATTTCACCCATGTACTTGAATTTTTCTGTACTTTTGACAATGGCAATTGAAAGAATGCAACGATTTTTATATTTATTCTCTTGATCATGTTAATCTGCAGGACCACATTATAACCCTGCTGGCAAAGAGCATGGCGCTCCTAAGGATGAGATATTCATGCTAGTGATCTCGGGAATGTTACAGTTGGTGAAAATGGTATGCATACTTGTATTCATTGCATGATGAGTCATCACTATTTTGATTATTGTGATCATTTAATCATGTGTTTATGTTTGATGGTTTGCTTATTCATTTCACGTGTCACCACTTTCACTACTATTTATTCAATGTGGCCCTCATTTTGGAGTAGTTTTTGTTACGAGTAACTCAATGGTGCTAAACTTATAGGTTTTGGTGTTATTTTTTTTCCAATCCTATAATTATATTTAGTATTTTTTTGTGGCTAAAAACCGTAGTTTTTTTTTCGGGGTTTCATATCAGCCAGGGAGTTTGGTGGATACAAATTATGTTCTGTCAAGCTTTTAAAATTCTACTTTACCTCTAGAAAAAATGTTGGTCTAGAATGTCCTTATATGTACTCCCATTGTAAACTATAAGATCATTATTGACCTTTTGAATTTAACTTAAAACACTTTCAAACTCAAAATTTTGACATGAATTCATCTAATTTTAATCAATACATTAATTAATATTGTAAACTATCTAAAAATATTACTCATTGTTGTAATATTTATTATTTCATAATTTTAATGAATCATCTAAATTTTGAGTTTGAAAATGACTCAAATTGACTTTCAAAAGTCAAAAATGATCTTATAATTTGAAACATGGGTAGTATATATAAAAAAATGCTTGTATAGGAATTGCAAATGCAGTACACGTCTCATTCGATGAACTCTGAGATGGGCCCTCACTAAAAGAAAAGTATGCATATACTTGGAATTGTGGGTTAGAAATGCTTCTAGAGTTCAACTATCTGTTTGCCCTATGGAATTTTTATTTAAATGTTTAAATGCGTCAATAATATACTTGGAATTGTGTGTTTGAGTTTATAATATTTCCCCCTTCATGTATCTGATTATTATCTCTTATAAACAAATGACTAAGAATATTGTCAAGGATTTTGCAAAGTTGAATAGATCTTTCATGATTATTTTTATATGTTTTGTTTCAACTTGCAGAATGCCATGTCTATTTATAAGAAGCAGAGGGAAGAAATTGGAGCCATAAATCGGGAGAAAGTAATATCTTCCAACTTGGAGAGCCTCGAGGTTGTTCAAACATATGATACTGAGAAAGCTGCTTCAAATGATGATAAACCTGGCGGGCTTGCTTCGTGTAGTGATGCGCAAGAGGCGGAGAGTGCAGTCCCAGATTATAATGAGGATGCTGACATGTCAAGTGATTTACAGGAGGCAGTCCTGGAGGCAGTCATTCTCCCAACAATGAGGGGAAGAAGTTGATTGAAAATAAGTGTGATCCCTTGCTTTTTTCTGATGTGTCTTCTGGGGCATGTGAGGCAGTGATGCCAGAGTTGATCGAGTCTGGGTCAGTAAATTTAAGTCGGATACATCATTCTCCTGAAAGTACACATTGAGACAATTTTATTTTTCCTTGAGCTTTTTGAAATGCCGTTCTTTCTATCTTATGATATTTGCTTTCTTATTTTAGTTGATTAATAAAGTATCTAAGTTTTCTACTGTTTTCCCATGGATTGCCGTTTTCAATATCTGAAATGAGGTCTTTTGTTTCTAGAATGGGGATAAAAAAGGCCTTGTCATTTGTTTCCATGAATTATTGGTCCAACTTTGCTGAGGTGATTACTAGAGTATTTAAATACTTTTTTCACGATAAATGGTAATATTTTCAATCATGTCGAACATTTACACAAACCAGGTATACAAGAGAAATGAAGATAAAAGGCAGCCGGTATTAGGTACTTATGTGAGCTGCTCCTTGGTTTTTGGGTTTCTTTTCTAAAATTTTGAAACTAATGTGCCCTTTTAGTACAAACTGTGAACTCTGAGATGGGCCATCACTAACTATTATAAGCTTGCAAATTCTTTTATAGCTTGCTGACGACATGCTGATTAATCTGGATAACAATATTTTATATTCTTATTATATTTTAATTTATTAATTGTACGTACATATTTATTATTAAAAAATTAAATAATCCTGCCGCAACGCGCGCGGGTTTGTATCTAGTTATATATACTAAATCACAGCACATGGCATAATATATTGACACATGTCCTTCTATAAATTTAACACATGTCCATCCTAATTAATGCTTCTTATTGCCTTTGACAAAAATACCCTTGACAATTACTTAGGATATTATATAATGATCACCTTGTTTTATAAATATTATCAACAGCCACATTATTTTAGGATCCATTAATTAGATAAATCTCTTAAGCAACAACCAGATTGGATTAATTTAAACACGATATGGCCAACTTGCTTTTTATGAAAAATTAATTTTAATTATTTGAAAAGTAAATTTCTTTTAATATTAGACTTTTATTTATTTTACCTACTTTTCATGTGCCTAATAAATTTATTCTATGATTAATTAATTACTTTCATAGTTCCATGCAATTAAAAATTATTTCCATATTCATTTTAAAACTTCAATCTATTAGCTTCCAAAAATTCTTCCAATTATTTGAACCACGCTAATTGATTCTAAAGATATAAAAATTTATTTGCTTAACCAATTTATGAAAAACTCAATCAATTAATAAATTATGGAATACTTAAATAATATAAAACTCATTCCAAGATTTATGAAAACAATATTGGTTAGATATATGAAAGATAATAAATTTTTTAAAAACTTATTTTCTAACCAACTCCATCAATTATTGGAAGTACTAAAAATTAACATTTTAAAATATTTTCATATTTATTATTTTATTCTTTGTGCCAATTACGCGACCAACACTTTTTCATCCAATTGAATCATGCTACTTAAAAAATAAATCCTTGAAGGATTCAATCAACAAAGTAATCGACAACTTTTTATAATTTTTATGGAATATAACATTCAATCAACTTATTACAAATTGATTTATTCCAATAAAGAAGTCATGGTTCTTAAGGAAATGATTCGAACAGAATTCACTAAATAATATGAACTTTTAATATGGAACGAAATGAATAAAAAATTAATCTCTTTTAACAACTCGGATAGACAGCTCATTACCATTTCATTGACCGCTTCTTAAATCATGAAATATGATCTATTAATTAATTAGACCAATTGCAAATTGAATTGGGCAGTTTGAAAGTAAGCTTAGGCTCAATTAAGATTTCGATATTTTCATATTTATTTTAATATACCAATTAAATAATTCCATATTATGAACCATTAAGGTTCAGATTTTTCATTATATTTTCATATTAATTTTGAAAGATTAATATTTTGAATTTATAATCCACTAAATCACTACAAATCTAAACTATTTTGGTAATGTCAACTGTTCTAATATTATCCTTTTTAATTTAATTATTATATCCTAAAATCACTATTTTTAATCCCAAATTAATATTTTTATTTTATAATCCCCTAAATCATTGTAAATCTAAACTGTTTTAATAATGTCAATTTTTCTGATATTATCCTTTCTAATTTAATTATTATCTCTTAAAATCACCATTTTTTTAATCCCAAATTAATATTTTGAATTTATAATCTACTAAATCACTATAAATCTAAACTGTTTTGGTAATGTCAACTGTTACATAATTACACTGGTTTTTAAATTTTATAATATTATACCTTTTATAATATTATACCATGCATATATATAAGTTCCAACATTACTAACAGTGACAACCCAATAAATCCGTTTTTTAGAATTTTACAGTATTATATACTATTTATAATCTTATACCATACATTATCATACATATATATAATCCGGCACTAATATGTTTATTTTATAAACCCTAAAATCCACTACTTTTCTAAACTGTTACTAATTTAATTATGTTAAAACATAATTATTATATCCTAAAATAATTACTTTTCTAATATTATACCATTCATAATTATACCATACATTATATCATACATATATGGTTTAATATTATAATACACGTATATAATAAAATCACTACTTATCTAAACTGTGCAGATATTATCGTTACTAATTTAATTATATTACAACATAATATTATACCATTTATAATTATATTACAAAATAATATTATACAATTTAAAACATTTAAAATAAAATTAAAATAACAAATAATACAAATCATAAGTTACTATGTTGATTTTATAATCTACTAAATCACTACTTTTTCAATCTAAACAATTTTTATATTATCGTAACATAATTATTATCTTCTAAAATCATTACTTTTTAATCCTACATTATTATTTTGATTTTATAATCCCTTAAATCACTATACATCTAAACTGTTCTAATAATGTTAACTGTTCTAATATTATCATTACTAAATTAATTATTATTTACTAAAATCACTACTTTTTTTAATCTCAAATTAATATTTTAAATGTATAATCATCTAAATCACTACAAATCTAAACTATTTTAGTAATGTAAACTGTTTTGATATTATATTTTCTAATTTAATTATTATATCCTGAAATCACTACTTTATGATATTATCATTACTGAGCTATTATCATTACTCTCCGTTATTTATCCTAATTTTCTTATCAAATATCCGATCAATCCCCTTGCAGCAATTGTTGATATCACATATCCTAATTTATTGGAAAATTTTGAGAATGACTTTTATTTTCAAGACCAAGCCATCCTTGCTCCTACACTTGATGCTATAAATAAGGTGAACGAATATGTGATGTATTTATGGCCAGGTGATGAAGTAACATATCTAAGATGTCCTATGTAAGGTTGATGAAAACTCAAACAACTATGAAGACATTTACACCTTATAATTTTTGAATAGCATTACATCTTCTGGAATGTCAAACCACAAGATAACGCTGAAGATTGGGGTTCATGTAATGTTGCTTCGAAATATAGATCAGTGATCTGGTTTGTGCAATGTCACGAGATTAATAGTAACTCAATTGGGAAAACATCTGATAAAAGCAAAAGTAATTTCAGTCAGTAATTTTGGACATAAAATTTGCATACCTCGCTTGGTCTTAACACTGTCAAACATTAGATTACCTTTAAAATTCCAACAAAGACAATTTTCTTTGGTTGTTTACTTTTTCATGACAATTAATAAGAGTCAGAGACAATCTCTCTCACATGTTGGACTGTATCTGTCACGTCCAATTTTTAGCCATAACCAATTGTATGTAGCAGTATCAACAGTTACAAGCAAAAGTGGAGTAAAAATACTAATTTGTGACAAAGATGGACAAACATGCAATACTACAAAGAATGTAATTTTTCAGAAAGTTTTTCACAATTTAATATAGAAAGGTTTGACTGTTTCTGGCTATTATCTTTTTGCTGCTCATTATTAGTGTAAACCCTAATTATTATATTATTATATCTCATGAAATTTTTACTATAATCTATTTGAATCTTTTTAGGTAAATCTATGATATGCATTTACAAAGCTATCTCGATCGAGCCAAATTCCAGTTACAAAGACAAAAATAAACCGGCAAACTCTCAACACTACCTCTTACAAAATTGTTTAGTTTTTATTATAACTTCAACTCGGAATTTTGTTAATACATGTACTGAGTAGAGTTTATGTATATTTATTTTTTTGTCTGTGTATATATATTCATGTATAACCATTGAAAAACTTTTAAATAAGAGTATAATAGGTTTGTCTTTTACTTTTTGGATGACAGTATTTAAAATTTTATATAAGTCCATTTCGTATGTGTTTTACACTAATTCTTTTCGTTTTTATTTAATATAGGAGCTAAATTCTTTTATGTTCTGTTAGTTTTCAATCCGACAAACACATGAATTTTTAGCTAAGTGTGAGACTTTTTTTTTATCTCGGGCAATACTATTTCTTATAAAAGAGTTGTGGAAAGATAATTATTTATTTGGTTGATAGTTCAGGCAATGTTGAAATCAACTATTAAGTATGTCTAGATTCTTATATCTCATTATTGTCTAGATTCCTGTCGTAAATATTTATAAGATTGCAACGATTGTTAAAAAGATCAAAACTGGAAGAAGCTTAAATGTGATAATCCTGGTACCTATGGTTCAATGGTAATGTGACAATGAATTTGGTGTATGCAGTTCTTGGCAGAGTTAAATTTTTGTTGTCATGCTTCTTGCATTATTTCAGGGTCATCATGGATTTTATCCTGCTTAGCACAACAAAATTTTGCGCCCTACAATTCTAAATACTGTTGAAAGTGCAAAGGAGTTATATGAAAACCTTCAGATTATGGGACAGTGCGTTCAATGGGAGGGGCTATGACTTCATTTTGGGGACTATATCTCATGGTGTTTATATTTATGACTTCTTCATTTATTGCATTCTATTATATAGATTGTGGCTTTGCATGATTTGTTAAGTACTAGCATTCGGTAAATCGTTTTCATCATCATTAATATATTTTTTTGGCATTATGGTAATACTGTGAGTGTCAATACAATTGTCAAAAATTGACAAAAAAACTAATGAGGCAATGTATTCGTTCTTTAACTATAACTTTGTTTTATGTATGACACGATGCTATACTGCTATATTTTTGGACATAGTGTTTGTTTGACATGAAGATCCAACATAATTATTAATTCTCGTGCTTTTTAATTTTCGCATGTAACATGTGCTTTCCCTTCATGTCTGAGGACCGAAACTGAGACATTCTTTCGTTGTTTTCCCTTTCGTTTGGATGTTAGAATTCTGGTGCAAGTAAGCGTATACGAGACATGGATCTTCAAAATGCATCAAGTACATGTGTCAGATATTTGAGGCTTGGTAAAGTTTGTGTAATGTGTAACAGACTTCAAATATACCACTAGCAATCATATCAATATAATAATTCGATGACATTGTGCATGACACTTTCTAAATATTTGTTAGTGCTTTAGAATGAAAGAGTTACCCATTTTTAACCATATTGGTTACATTATAAATATTTTTATCAAGACATTAATATATATATATATATATATATACACACACACACACACACACACACACACACACAACTGTTATGTAATGTTCTAGGATTTAGTGATCAGATTAATTATATACTTGGATATGTATTTGCTAAAAAAAAATTTATGCAACACTATATAACATATGCTATTAAAATTTGATAATCGCACAACAATCTACCATCTTCTTATTATATTTTAATTTATTAATTACATGTATAAATTTATTATTAACAAAATGAATAATCCCGCCGCAAAGCGCGGGCTTGTATCTAATAAATAACTACTTTACTATATTTGTAATATATCATCATTATTAATTTATTATTTATTTATTTATTTATTTATTTATTTGAAATATGATAGTAGTAGTGTATTAGTATTAAATTTTAAAGTCTTAATAATATTAAAAAAATAAAAGTCACAAGCCATTTCCATTTGTAAACAATCCAAAGAGTTGACCGCCATAACATAACTACGATTTTCATTTTTAGGTGACGAGTGACGACCAACCACATTTGCTTTCGAATCATAGTGGATCCCATTAAAAATTTTTTATATCAAATTTAATTAATACAATAATTAATATTATAAATCGTATTACTTGTTATAATATTTATTATTTCATACTTTTTAATAAAAAATCTCAAATTTAAATTTAAAAATATATGAACTCGATAATGTTATAATTTAAAATAATGAGAATAATACTTGATAGATTTTTAATTAAAAATTAAAAATATATACGATCACACTAATACTAGTAAAAATAGTATAATGGAATTATGAGTTCATAATATAATAATATATATATATATATATATATATATATATATATATATATATATATACCAGTAGCTAGGCAGTAGTACTGTACAGGCACATGCAACAGTCAACACCACTATATATTATAATTAGTATACGTTACTTTCTCCCAAAAGAAATTAAAATTATTTTAAATAATAATAATTTTAAATAATCCTCATTTCTGAAATTTTAAATTTGCATGGACATGCATTTTATCCTTTTATTTAATATATTTGTAGTACATTTTTAGTTCTAATGCATTGATTGACGTTTTCTTTTGGAGCGTGGGTATATACGCTGATTTACAGTTTTGTATTTTCTTGATTTTCTAGAATTTGTCCTAATTTCTTTTTCTTTTTTCAGTTTGTAAATTAAATCTGTATTTGTTTTGCTTGATCACATACAATTATCAGTATATCATTGATTTATTTCTAATCTTGAAATTTATCATGGTGCTTAATTGGTAATTTTATGAATGAAATGAAGTGTAAATGAGAAAGAACTAATTATATTGGAACTAATTATTATTATTATTATTTTAATTATTACAATAATTATTATTATTTAAAATTTTAATTATTTAAAATTTAGTATTATTATTACAATAATAATTATTACAATTATTATTATCTCATCTTCACATGTATATAAACGATGCTAGGTGGTTTAAATATTAGTTTTACATAAATTTTAGCATAATAGGTAGTTGATCCAGTGGTTTTTGTTAGAATTTAAGGTTCTAGTTCCTTCCACGTCAGCAAAAATAACGGGTAAATATGCACAGTCAGCATTTCCGTCAAATTTTCGGACGGAAATCGAATAGAATGACCATTTTGTAATTTTTTGAGAGTACAGTTATTTGATTGTAACAAAAAAAATTTAGATAATCACAATGAAAACCGGACCCTAGTACAGTGACCAAAACATTATTTATCCCTTAAACTAATTATTACTAGTAGCTACCTACATAAAAAAATTGATCGTAAAATTACAAGATATATCATTTTTTTTATATTTAAAATCCCACAACCGTCCGGTTCACTTGTCAAATTCCATTTCTCTTCCATTTTCCCGCCAGAAAAGTCTCCCTCCTTCACCTTTTCACCATCCAGTCATCCACCAAGATACAGAGGGACCCAAATCACCCAAATGGTGAGATATAAAAATGCCCCCAAGTTCCATCAAAACCCACCTCAATTTCAATCCATTACCCATTTTGTATCAAACATTGTGGGACAATTTCACTCAATTTTATCATTACTGCACTTAATTTCAGCGATTGAGAGAGAGAAATGGCCGAAGAAATCAAGAACAAGCAGATAGTGCTGAAACATAATATTGATCTTGGCGAAGTAAAAGAGACAGGCTTTTTGGGAAAAACTGTAAGTATAAGCCTAAAGGTACCAGAGGGTTCAAATGGTATTTTGGTCAAAAATCTATACTTGTCTTGTGATCCTAACATGCGACCTCGTATGACCAAAATGGAAGGCAGCTATGTTGAAGCTTTCCCTCCTGGTCAGGTGATATTCACATATATTCTCCTTTATTAATTATTCAGCTTTTTTTAATATTTTTATTTTATATATATATATATATATATATATATATATATATATATATATATATATATATATATATGTGGAATAGGTATGATTAGAAAAGTTTGAATTTTTTCTTGTTGGGGTACATCTTGCCATATGATCTTAGGATATGTATATTTGCAAAATTGATAGCTGGACTATATACTATTTTATTCCATGATTTAATCCATTGACTATATTTTATCAATTCTAAGATAGTATATTTCATGATTTAATCCATGGACTATCTTTTGTCAATTCTAAGGCCATTTAATGATGGATTGCAATCCATGTAAAAAGGTGGTATTATAAAATCCCCTTTTGATGTATCAAATGGCCTTTGAAATGTAATCAAATAGTCCACAGGACTCAATAACGAACTAATTGTGGGATAAAATAGTACACAGTGCTAATAAATTAGTGCAAATAGTTCCATCCCAGTATCCCACCCAATATTTTTGTAAACAAACATAGCCTTAAGGGACATTAAGTATTTAAGTTTAATGTTGTTGTAATGTCTTCTCTATCAATATGACTGATCATCTTATATTTTTGTGTCAAGAGAGATTGCTTGTTCTCATTGTCATCTTCATTTCCCCCATGCATTACAATTAATGTTTCCTAAATCTTCTTTGTCGTGGAGCATGTTACCACATTTTTAAACATTTCCTCATCAAGAGATATGAAAAGGATGTTTTGGCCTTCTTGTCAAGTCTAGTTAATTTGTCCATTCAAGCTTGGTCTTAAGTACTCTCTTGTTAGGATCATCAGTAGTTGGACTAAGCTTTTAGGGAATGAAAGGTCCTTCAAAAACTGTCTCGAACAACTGATCACATTGAAGAATTAATTTTGGATACAGGCATGTTACTCTTGTTTTTGGTTCTCACCTCCGGGTATCTGGCAACCATTAGGCCCCGACTAATCCGGAATTGAGCTGCGGTCATACTTATGGTCCTCATTTTCACCTTTTTGAACTAATAGGAGTATACAGATTTGTTGATACATCTGATTTGTGCACCCCTTGATATCACGTTTATGTGGCACATTACATCCTTATTTTAATTACAAAATAGTCATAATTACATTTTTAATCAACTTCAACAATACCCTTGATACACGGGTGGGTGCTTGATTTATAGACGAGTTTAATGGGATGAAAGAGGTTGTGCTTGACGCGGTGGGTAAAGTGCACAATTGTTGAATGCTTGACTACGGGTTCAAGTACTATAAACAGCCTTTGTCTATATAAAACTCAGGCTGAGCCCTTTTAATGAGATGAAACCCCTAATTTTTGAGTCAATATATGGGTCACTTTGAAGTCTCTTGGACATGATATAAACAGGTGTAGATAATGATTTTAGTTGGTTATATACATGTTTTCATCATTTTTTTGTCAATCATAAATTTTGTGTTTTAGTTTGAACGATCTTGTGAATTATTTAGTCTATTTGCATTAATATTGTGTTAGTTTATAAAAATGACACTCATTTACACAAGTTTGTGTTTTTTAACATTCACAACAATCATAACTCAGCATATATGCATAATATTTTCTATGGTAAAATTTAATTCTCGGTTTAAAACAATACAGATGAAAGAAAATTACAAGATTTTTTTGGGTTTGCAGTGCATGAGTTTTTCTTTGATATAAGAGAAGAGAGACCCATATCTTATGAAGCAAATAGTTGGTATTTAAATTCATATGTAGCTGTGAAGTGGTAGTTTTGTGCATAACTTATTTTGGCTGTGTCTACTTATCCAAACTTAGACGGACAATTATTATCCAAAATCCAGTTATAATTGACCTCTAATTGAGGCAGAAACTTTGCATGATCTAGTTTCGTAAATTTACAAATCATGAGGTAATAATTAAGGAAGAATGCAAATTTGTAACTGATGTTAGACGGGACTGAAATGATGAAATTGTTGTCTGCGATACCTTAACCAATGTTAATCAGGACCATAAGTATGTATTGGTGACCGTTGTTATAAATACTTTGCAGCCTATTGTTGGATTTGGTGTGGCTAAAGTTTTGGATTCTGGGAATCCAAAATTCAAGAAAGGTGACTTAATTTCGGGAGTGACTGGATGAGAAGAGTACAGCCTCATTACGGATACACAGAATGTATTTGTGATTCAGCATACAGATTTGCCTCTTTCGTACTATATAGGATTGCTGGGTAAGTGTTCTTACTTATTTTTTAATCCCTCCGTTCCATAAAAAGCGTCCCATTTTGATTAGTTCCGAATCACTTCATGCACCATAAAGATTAGAAGAGAAGGGACATTAGCCACTGTTGTTTCTGTTTATTAATTTAGGGTACAGGGAATCGATTCCTTTATGCCGTAAAATTTGACCACGTAAGTTTAATAGGCATAAAAATCTACCATAATGTGTGTTTGTATTGCAAGAATCGAAGGGGTAATGGAATGACTCATTCCCATGTAATGAAAGAAAAATGTGTTTGGTTGTTCAATCGGAATAGAATGAGCCATTCTCATTTCTGCTTGATTATTTTCATTACTTAGGGGGTAGTGGATTGACTCATTCCATTTTATTCTTTCTATATTCCATTCCCACCTTGCTTCTATTACTTCAATCCAAACATAGCATAAGTGTTTTTTTTCATCTGGAAATAGCAGGCCTTTGATGACTATGATAAAATTGATTCCTAGCGATAGTCCATTTAGTTGTTAAGTTAGTAGTTGAATAGGAATATTATGCTTACCCTACTTTTAGGATGCTTCAGAGTTGCCGAAAAGAGATTCATTTAGCTCCCTAATATATGTCATCAACTAGTCAAGTCATTCCACGAAATTTTGCACAAGACAATTTAGGCCATAAGTGCAAGATAATCCTATTATTATGAGATCACAAAACTTGGTTATGGCACCACCTCCCATTCAATATACGGATTTTTACCTACACTTTCGGCTTAAAAATATTGATCATTTGCTTGTTTTGATGATCTTGTTGTAGGGGTACCTGGTTTTACTGCTTATGTTGGTTTCTATGAGGTGTGCACCCCAAAGAAAGGAGAGTATGTTTTTATTTCAGCAGCATCCGGAGCAGTTGGTCAACTTGTTGGGCAGTTTGCAAAATTGTTGGGTTGCTACGTTGTTGGGAGTGCTGGGAGCAAAGAAAAGGTCAGTGTCTTTAGAGTGTTCGTTGTGGCAAATTATTTCATCAAAATCTAGTTTGTGCGTTATTCAGATAAGCTAAACCCAGTGACCAGAAAAAAAGAGACAATAAGCTGATCTCAATCATCTCAAGTGCTGTTGTAAAAAAGATTTCACCTCTTCTGCTAAGTTTTTAAATTAGGGTTGAATAACTGTTAGATAATTGAATTTACCTGTATATAGGTAGAGCCTTGTGGAAACCACACTGTCTAGTTTATTTCTGTGTTTGAAACTCGTTTATTCTTTTAGGTTGACCTATTGAAGAATAAATTCGGATTTGACGAGGCTTTCAACTACAAAGAAGAGAAAGACCTGGCTGCAGCCTTGAAGAGGTCAGTATATTATTTGATTCCATGGATGATCAAGTTAACACTAATGAAGGATGACACCTTAATTTTACCTGGATTATGGGAATGCTAATCTAAGTGCTTGTTTTTTCATATATGGAGAAGCTCTTATTATATAAAATAAGCATGAATCTTAAAAAGATATTCCACAGCTCCTCCCTCCCATTAGTTAGCCATAATAGGGAGATCAATTTCAGTTTCATAGTAAACATTGGTAATTTATCTTTATGTATATTTCTGATCTCTCCAGCAGCCATAAACATTTTCTTTTCAGAAAATAGACTGAAATGCTGGTTATTTTCAGTCCCACTTTCAAGCCCTTGAAATAGTGGTAAGGAGGCCTATGTATGACCCTCCCCAGACCCTGCTATTTGCGGGGAGTCTTGTGCACTGAGCACAACTTTTTCATTATGCCTATATTTAACCTCTCCAAACCTTGCTATTTGCAGGAGTCTTGTGCACTGAGCACGATTCTTTTCATTTTGCTTATATTTGACCTCCTCAAACCCTCCTATTTTCGGGAGCCTTGTGCACTAAGAACGACTTTTTCACTCTATATATCCCTCAACTCTGTTGTGTTGCTCTGATATTTATCAGGTACTTTCCTGATGGCATCGACATTTACTTTGAGAATGTTGGAGGAAAAATGCTGGATGCAGTACTCGTTAACATGAGACTCCGCGGACGCATTGCTGTGTGCGGGATGATCTCACAATACAACGTTGACAAGTTTGATGGTGTAACCAACTTGCCCTTCCTTATGCTGAAACGAGTCCGTATGGAAGGATTTCTCGTATTCGATTACCATCACCTTTATCCCAAATTTCATGAGATGGTTATGCCATTGATAAGGGAAGGGAAGATTGAATACGTGGAAGACATTGCCCAAGGCCTTGAGAGTGGCCCTGCGGCTCTGATCGGGCTTTACGCTGGCCAGAATATTGGAAAACAGGTTGTTGCTGTTGCTCATGAATGAGTCACCCTAAGTAATTTAGGCCTTGTGTTGATAAAACTACACCTACTGTTTATGTAGATTTTGGTTTTACCATGTTTCTTATAGTCTTATAAAAAGTGGTTTGTTTGCCTATATTATACATTTTGTTTCTTCCTAGAGAGCTGTTTGGTTTGGTTCAATCTTAGACAGATCTATCAAGAAATTTTTTAACTTAGTATTGCTCTTCTAATCTCAAATAAAGTGGGAGGGGATTGTTTCTTGTATCTCTGTTAGTGTTATTCATCTTTGTCTAATGCTGGCTGGGAGTAACATGGTTTTGGAAAATTGGCGTTTGATTGCATCTTAATGCATCTTAACAACTCATATCTTAATACATTTTAACAGTCCACGTTTTTGTATTAAGAATTTTTCTAAATAGTTTAGACTTATATTTATATTTTAACTATTCAGAGAATCTCTTAATATAAATATGTGAACTCTTAAGAGGCATTAAGAGATTGACTACACGACTCGTTTCCACTCTTTTACCACATTTTCATTCCTATGTTACTAATGTTTCGTGACATATTCTTATTAATACATTTTTACACATCACATGGTCACTTTTATCTCGTCAAACACACTCAAGACCACATCTTTGACACATTTATTTTATCTATTTTATCAACGGAGAGTAGTGAAAATAATCGCTCCCTTGAAATTGTGTTACAAATCTTTTTTCCCTTTTGCCTCTATAAATGTGATTTTATTACAATTTTATCCTTCTTAATTTTATTTTTATTTTTTATTCTATCTTTAAAATTTTATAAAAATCCTATTATATTTTTAATGTAATTACGAGTGTGTTTGTACGTTATAAATGTCAGTAGAGTGTACAAATTGCCAACGTTGAATGTGATGTGGACTGAAAAATCTATTAATCATAAACAAATGACATTAGTAATCGGTGTTTGATTATATCTTAATGTATCTTAACAGTTTATCTTTTAATGCTTCTTAAGAGCATATATATTTGTATTAAGAGGTCATCTCAATAGTTTATACTCATATTTGTATCTTAATTATTCAGAGAACTTTTTAATATAAAGATATGAGTTGTTAAAATGCATTAAGAGGTGAGCTGCTAAACAACACTGTCTTAATAGTGTAATAGTCAATAGTGTGTCACTACTTCTGGTAGTAGTATATATTGTGATAAATTTATATCAAATTATAATTGTGAACTTTTATTAATATACGAGATTGATAAAAATTATAAAATTGTTCCGTTAATTACACATTTATTTAAAAAAGTATCACTAATACTCATCCACGAATCTGACAATCAAAAAATTCACCTAAACTTTCGCAATATATTTAATTTTTTAATACTCCTTTCGTCCAAATTTGCTTGTCTTAATTTTTTTTTGGTTTGTCTAAAACTATTTGTTATTTCTTTTTTTAATGCTATTTTTGACATTACTTTTCCAATAATACCCTCATTTTACTTTTAAAAAAAATCATTGAAAACAATACGACATACATTGAAAAAAGTAACTGTATTAACTTTGACATTGTAATTGTTGGAAAATTAGCAGAATTAACAAGACGAATAATACAGTAAATTGGAACAACTTAGCTGAAAATCGAGGCGTAGCAATGCTACTGTCCTAAAAAGTGATTTCGCCCCCACTCTTTAATAATCACGGTACAAATGGGCTACCAGCGGTCACTCTCTAGGATTCAACGGTGAAGCCTTCGATCGTGTGTACTCACAAAAAAAGACTCTGGGCTTGTCTATGTGGATTGCCCAGAATAACAGAGGTATATGTATATAGAAGGAAGAAAGAACAGATTGTATATATGTATTATGCTGTGAACCGGTAAAGAGAATACCATAAGACACATATATATATACAGAGAAAAGAAGAATGTTGCAGCACAACGGCAACAAGAACGTTGGAAGAGATTAACGTTGGGAAATAAATAACTTACATTACTGAGCGTTGGAAAATAACGTTTAGAAATGGCTAGGGTATTAATCAGGCAATTAGGGCTTGGTATAAAAAAATTAGGGATTTAAGCAAAACAATGGTAACCTTGGTATAAAAAAATTAGGGATTTAAGCAAAACAATGGGTTACCTGGGTGCACCCGCAAGACATAATTTACCGGATCGGCACCCCCACGCACTAAGGTTTTCTGACCGAAAGTCCAAGAACTAAGCTTGACCTAGCCCAATTCCTTAGTTGTCCTCATGTGCGCGAGCTCATCCCTATTTTCTCAACCATGTTACTAAACCCAAGCTAACATGTACTAATATACACAATGATTGTTTTAAAAATAGACAATGTGGGACTTTGACAAAACTATAATTTTGAAGCATAACGAAAAATCCCCCACATGATTCAAAATTATCTAAGATAGAAAAATTAAAAGGAAGTAAGAAGGGCAATGGATTTTAGATACATAACGTCGATACCTTGTGGGTTTGAATCGACACTTAGTGGAACAAACTCATGATTGTAAATTATAGGTGAACTATATTCTTGAACCCATTATCTATGATACAATCAATTGAACTTGCACTCATATCTAAAAATCCTGAATCCACATAAGTTCGCGGTTGGGCGCGTTCTAGGCCATGCGTCATATCCCAGATTTTTATAAAGGCTCTAGAGAGTTTGCCAAAGACTCTCATAGGAAGCGGCCTACACTTCCACCTTTATATAGGTGAACCCTGATAGAGATAATTCAAATCAATCACTTGACCAATTCTCTCCTAATTTTATGCTTACTGTTTGTAGATAATATTAGTTGTAAATGTTCCTTGATTTACTCCTTCTTCTTCTCCTCCAATTATTCTCTTTAATTCAAATTGTAATTATATTTAGGATAACTGTTATCATCTGTATTCACACTACATGTTGTATATATACCTGACTATATAATATCAATAATAGAATAAGCTTTCATTTTATTATTTCCTCTTATATGGTATCAAAGCCTTGATCCAAATTTTTTTTCCTTTGTTTTCCATGGCTTTACACCCTCCTTCTCTTTCAATGGCATCCAATGATCAATCTCTTATACCTAACAATGCTGAACCTACCAAGCCTTTCATCATCGTCTCCCTTTCCCACATTCTCAAACTCACTCCCACAAACTATATCTCATGGAAAACTCAACTTGAAGCTACTCTCCTTGGCCATGATCTACATAAATTCATAGATGGTTCTCATCCCGCTCCCTCTAAAACCATTATCCAAAATGACACTACCATTACTAATCCAGCCTACACCACATGGTTCCGTCAAGACAAGCTCATTCTTGGATCTCTTGCCGGCACGCTCTCCCACCCACTCGTCCCTTTCATTTCGCAATGTTCCACTACCCGTAACGCTTGGCAAACTCTTGCCAAGACCTATGTCAATCCCTCCAAAGGTCATCTCAAACAAATAAAAGATCATCTTCGCAATATTACCAAGGGCACCTGTAAAACCCCGACTTTTATAAAATAAAAGTCTAATTTAATTTATGATTATTATTTTAAAATTTTAAAATGTTAAATTGATAAATTATCAAACGAACATTAATCGGATAAATGAGCAAATAAAGAGGCTGATTAAATCTTCTAGAATGGTTGGTGGCTAATTAAGAGTTGAAATGTGAGTGGGAAATTATGGGGGGGAACATGTGGGGGTAAAGGGACAAAGAAAAAAAGAAGGAAGAAAAGAGTGAAAGGAAGAAAGAGAAAGAAACAAAAAGGAAAGAAAAAAATGAAATAAGAGGAGACTTCCTCCATATCACTTCCACTCACGGGAAACTTCTGAAAAATTAGAGGGTGTGGGAAGTGAACAAAGAAAAGAGAGAGTGAGTGAAAGAGAAGAAGAAGAAAATAAGAAAAGAAAGAAGAAATCAAGAAAAAGGTATGTTTAAAACCTTTGATTTATTTTTATATTTAAGGTTTCATGAATTTTATATGAAGAGATTTTATTTATACTTGATTTAGATAATTTAAACTTGTATAAACAAGAATCAAATGAGAGAAATCAAGAAATCAAGTGAAAAACGAAATCTAGATATTTTCATAAAAATTAGTTTACTACTTGATTTTGTAAAATCCATAACTCTTTGTGTATATATCAAAAGAAAGATCTGGATGTAACCTAACCGTAGAAACTGGAATCACCCAAAAATTCTTTGTGAATTTTTCGTGGTGACAGTTTGAGTGAAACTGGTCCGGAGGACTCGTAGTCCGAAAAATCAGTGTTCTTAAGCCTTATTGCGTGAGTTATAATTTTTAATCCGACCGTTGGATCGTTGTAATTTTCAGATATGTTTTATATATGTAAGTTGAGTATATGTCCACAAATTTTGAACCGTTAAAGATTAACGTATGATTTGTTATGAATTTAAGGAGGTGACTGATCCAGAAATTATTGTAGCAGAAATTTTGGTAAGCCTTTCTCTCTATGTTTGAGTCAGAATTTGGCAAAAATTTCTTCTACGAAGTTGTAGAGAATTAAATTTTATATTGAAAGAACATAAGACCTGTATATTTCTGATAAAAGTGCTAATTATTATGAATTAATGAAATTTCTGAATATTGAAGTTTATGATTAATTTATCAGAAAAATTATTTGGGTTGAAATATTTTTACAGAATACTTATAATACCATCTTAGAATTTCTGTAAAATTTTTATGAATTATTGAAAAGTAGAAGTAATTATTGTATTTTTAAACTATTTATAGTTAGTTTGAAAATAGAAGAAATTCATAGAAAATTCTATGAATGATGAAAAATTATGAAACTTGGTAAAAAATGGTATAATATTGTTTTATAATTTTTGGACAGTTTTGGAAATTTTTTGAATAACAAAAATATTTATTATATTTTTAAGCTATTTATGGTTACTTTAAAAATAGAGAAAATTCATAGGAAATTCTATGAATGGTGAAAAATTATGAATTTTGCTAAAAAATATTATAATAATATAAGATTAATATTGATGAAGTTTTAATGATATAAAAGTATGTGAAGTTAGTATTTCTATTTTGAAGCTATTAAATGATAGTTTTTATAAATAGAAATAATTATAGAAAATTGTTGGATAATCTGAGAAATATGAAAATTATTTGGAACGTTCATAATCATATTTTTAAATATTTTAGATGTAAGACCCCAAATTATTAATAAATAAAATTTAATTTTTTCTATTTATCATTTTGAAATAATAAGGGTTGATTTGATTAATGTGGTTAGTTATGGGTAAAATGCGTAAATATTTTAAATAAGCAAGTGGCTATAAAATATTCATTGTTGTCGGGGAATATTCGTTTGGTCGTGGAATATTCTTGTTGTAGGGGGATATTCGTACGACAGCGCAGCCTATTGTGGGTCCCATAACGGAAAGCGATTGGATGAAGAAAACGACAAGTATAAGTTGTTTATAAATAACGGCGTAGTTATTACCGTTAATACTGTTGGAATACCCGGTGGTTAAAACACAGTAATACGCGTTGTTGCACAGTAGCACACGGTATTGCACCAATTATTGATTCTTACGTAAGAAGACACTACTCAATAATTGTTACAGTAATTATTGTTCAGTATTTTATTTTATTAATTCAATAATTGCTGCGTTGATATTTTATATTACTGTTGTTTCAATAATTGTCACTACACAGTATTTTTCATTATCGGAGCAATAATTCATATTATCTGAATAATATTATTAGATAACATTATTGACAATATCTAGAAAATTTTGTCTAAGGAGAGGTTTGGTCACCTAATTGCGCGCCAGTAAGGAGAAATCCTTATTGGAAAGCCCCCTCTTTCCTAGGAACGGTCTGGTTATCAGTATTGTGATTCTGTAATATTATTTGTGAATAATTAATTATTGATTTATATGATAAGGAAAATATTCATTTTATGTGGATATAGATGGAGAAAATTTTTAATGTGACAATTGTTAAAAATTAATATTTTATCTTTTTCAGATAAAATAATTTATTTAAATATATTATTATATTTTAATAATATAATAATGGTGATATTTTTACAATGAATGTGGAATATATGAGTATATGAGGAGAAAGAGTATTTTTGTTGTATTAAATGATTAACACATATTTCGTGTGTCGGTGGACCCCATTTCTTGACTGAAATTTGATTATAACCTGTAAAATCGTCCGTTTATGGATTTTAGTCAATTTCTGTTTAGAATTTGGAAAAACTTTCTTCTGTAAAGTTGTAGAGAATTGAATTTTCTATAAAAAGTCGCGAGATTCGAATTTTCTAATAAAAGGGCTATTTATTATGAATTATTGAAGTTTCGAAGTTTTGAAATAATTGATTTTTGAAAGTTTTAATTATTTTTAATAACAAAAACGATTTTTTGATTTAGTTGACTATTGGTGGCTGATATTTGGATTTGATTTGGTGTGCGTAAGAATTTTTATATAATATATTAATATTATATTAAATTTTCTACTTTGGTGTTCTAAGCATTTTCCTATAAATAGGGTGCTTAGGTTAGAATTAAAAATCACACCAGAAACTAAAGATTTCTCTCTCTATAATATCGAGCGTATTTTGTGAGTATTCTAGTACTTTGAGTATTGCTATACGGTTTAAGTTCTTTCAACACTATATCTAGTATTCCAGTCAGAAGTACTATTCTTTCAAAGGTAAGGGATGTTATTTTCTTCGTAAGTGATATTATTTTTTCAATATCATTGTGCCAAAATATTGGTTGGAACTTTTAATTAAATTTGGAATTTTTTCATGTCGGGATTACTATTCATGAGTTACTATTCACGAGTTACTATTCATGAGTACTATTCACGAAGCATGATAATTTTTTTTTCTTGTGGAATTTCTACCTTTTAGTGTCGAGGTTACTATTCACGTATACGATACTATTCACGTATACGGCACTATTCACAAATACGGCACTATTCACAAAAAATTAAATTTTCTTTTCTGTGTCCAATATATCTATTATGGATACTAGCTTTGATTGTATCCATGTTTTGATCATTCTTAAATTTTACTTCGCCATGATTATTTATGAAGTATTTTTGAATTTGGATTGTTTAAAATATGAATCCTTAATGTTTATTCTTTTGTTTCACTGGATTCGTTTTTCTTTAAAATATTTTTCATCATCCTCAGTCCTAAATGATGATATAACTGAATATCTTTGGCCTGTAGTGCAAATATTAATGATTTTATGATGAATATCTTTGGCCCGTAATGCAAAGATGAACAGGTGTTGAGATGAACATGACCAACTGATGAATATCTTTAGCCTGTAGTGCAAAGATGAATATTTGATTCAAAATGTTTATTGAATGATGTTACAGGGATAAAATATTATTGATGAACTTTTAAATTCATAGATGATAGTAGATTTCATCATCTACTTAACTCTTCTAATGAATTATTATTTCCGCTGCGAATATTGATTTAAAATTTGTTGTCTATTGTATTCTATTGAATTTTTCCCTGTTGAAGACTAACGATAATTTGTTCTATATTATCTTAGTCATAATATTCTTTACTAGGCTAGTTGAGCTCACCCTTTTCCTTTTTGTTCTATTTTTCTTCTCAGAAGGCGAGAATGTAGCGGGTACTAGTCGGGATATGGAATGATAGTTCAAGATAGTTGTCTTAGTAGTCCTCACTATTTTGTAAAATAGTGTATCAATAAGTATAATGAGGACTTATTTGAGTATGAATACTGTCTAGATGATAATATTTGTATTTAAACTCACAACATATGTATTGTTGTATTTTGCACGACAATTGTAGTAATAAAGTTGTAGTTATTTTCTATACCATATTTTTGGCGACTCAGAATAGGTTGGTTGGATTGGACCTATTTTGGGGGCGTCACATTAGAAGTATTAGTAAGCTCATGAGGTGTGGGAATGTAAACGCACTAGTAACGAATGATTTACGATAAAAACAAAAATAATATTTTTGTTAAAGTAAAAATGGTGATAATATCAGAATAATGGATTGTCATATATGAGGTTTTATATTTCTCAAGTTTTATTATCACTTCTAAAGTTTTGGAATATGAATAATGATTTTATGCGATAAATAAAGATAACTTGAAAGAATAATGAATTATTAGTTGGTTTATATGTTATTCGAGATAAATATGATTTGGTATTGATCCCTACTTTTAATAGAATTTAAATTGTTATTAGTAAGGTATTGATTTGATTCTTACGTAAGAAGTCATTATGTATTTCATTTAATAATTGTCACAGTAATTATTGTACAGTGATTCATATTATTGATTCTTAATTACGTAAGAAGTCAATCAGTCTTTCATTCAATAATTGTCACAGTAGTTATTGTACAGTGGCTCATATTATTTGATATGATATAATTAAACTAGTTGGCAGTATTGTGAGTCTATGCTAATAATTATGAATAATTGTTAAAAGATTGAAGATGTGTAAATAATTGATGAATAAAAGATGTTGATTAAAGATAAGTATGATATACAGACGTTTGTTCAATTATTTTCTTTTTACAAAAGTAAATTGGCAGGACTTGCCGACACTCTACTTTTTCTAAAGTAGTATGTACCACAACTCTATTATTGAATAAATTTTGTTAAAACATGTACAAGTTGGTTTAATTTTTTCGGCGGGACCATAAATTTGCTACCATTATTATATACATCATTTGGTTATTTTGTCAAAGCAGGTGTGCTAGTTGTTTACTAAATTTTTAGTATAAATAGGTTGCTCGGTTGAGTAACTAAAGACACACCATCACTACACTAAAAATATAGAATTCTTTTAATACAATATTGTGAGTATAATATTGTGAGTATTTCTATTGAGTGTAATGTTACTCCAAGTGTAGATAAGGAATACAAGCATTGTTTAAGTTGATCAATTTCACAGAAAGCAGAATCAAGTCACATGCTAAAGTAAGGGATATCATTATTGTGGTAAGAGAGTATCATTTTTATGGTAAAAAGAATATCATTTTCTTTCATACTCCATATTATGGTAAGATATTATTATTCGTTTATTCAGTTTATCATTAAATGGTGAAAAGTCCTGAAAGGATTAGAATATCTTTAATAGTTTGTGCTTCATCTATTATTATGTTATCAATTTGGACTCTGGATAATTAAGTTAAAAATCACTAATATCTATGTTATCTTATTATTCTGATGATTTATGTTTATTCATTATATATATCATTGTCATCATTCTCATACTTATATTGTGTTGAAAGTCATCTATGGCCAGTAGTGCATAGATGTACTTGGTATGATTATGACCAGGGATTATTCGGTATAATCATGACCGTAATGTTACAAATGATGTGGTAAAAGTCATATTTGGCCCGTAGTGCATAGATGGACTTGGTATGATTATGACCAGGGATTATTCGGTATAATCATGACCGTAATTGAAAACACGAATATCCTTGGCCCGTAGTGCATGGATAATTCGTGGTCGTGATACTATTAAGCTGAGTCTCAGCATTATTGGTTTTACAGTTGTATATCTTTGGCCTGTAGTGCAAAGATGGACTGTTGATTATTGGTTTTATAGTTGTATATCTTTGACCTGTAGTGTAAAGATGGATTGTTGGTTATTGATTTTACAGTTGTATATCTTAGGCTTGTATTGCAAAGATGGACTGTTAATTTACCTGATTATAAATATGAATTGTGATTTAATTATAATCTGTGGTAGTTAAGGTGAAGACAAGTGATGAGAGTTCTCTTTGTCTTGGGTATAACAAAGAACTGTTGATGAGTATTACAGGAATGAAATATTAAAGATGGACTTTTAATCTAGAGGAGATAGTAGACATTATGTTTTACTTGACTCTTCTAATGGATTGTTGATTCCACTGCTATTATGGTTGAAAACTTTTATCTTCTACCATATGTTCTAAATATCTGAATTATTTTGATAATTTAATTATCTTAAGTCATGATATTCTTTACTGGGCTATTTGTGCTCACCCTTTTACTTCACCACCCCTTTCAGGTAGTAAAAGTGTAGCTAGAACTAGCAGTGAGAACATGGGTATAAAGTGGTGATACGAATTAGTCACAAGCCTAATCAAATTATGAAACGGTGTGGCATAATAATTGTATTGAGAACTTAAAATGTGTGTGACATATTTTATACATCATTTAATATTTAATTTTGGTGAATAATAATAGGGTGAGGTGAACTCAAATTTTGAAGCGTCAAAAATGCACTCCATTAAAATGAGGAGGACAGAAATCTTCTCGTGTTCCTTTGGGGACTTGAAATATTTGTTGTTGTACTTTAGATGGCATTGTAATAATTTGAGTATGAATATTGTCGTATTATATACGTTGCAATATTTGTATTGAAACTCACAGTATATGTGTCGTCGTATTTTGCACGACAGTTGTATAAATGGAGTTGTCAGTAGTGTATTTTCTGGCAACCCAAGATGGGTGATGTATACCTATTTTGGGGGCGTCACAGCACCTGTTCGATTTCTGACTATATGCAAGAAATCAAGTGTTGTACCGACCAACTAGCCTCTCTTGGCCGTCCCCTTGATCCCGATGACATCGTTGACAAAGTCCTTGATCAACTCAATGATCCCGATTATGATAGTGTCATCAATGTCATCCAAAGCCGTGAGACTCCTATTACGTTTGATGAGTTACATGAAAAACTCATCAACCGTGAACTCTCCCTCAAACACAAAGCCAAATCATCCAATATTTTTTCTGCCACTGTTAACTATGCTGCCAAACACCAAAATCGAAACTATCCAAACCGTCCTCCCTCCTCCCTCCTCCAATGCCGGCCTTCTCCCCACTCCAAACCAATCCCATTCCCTTCCTACTACTCGCTCTTCTCAACCCTTCAAAGGATGGTGTCAATGGTGCCGAACCCAAGGTCATTATGTCTCCCAATGTCCCATTTTCCGCTACCAATATCCAAATGCCATACTACCTTCACAACAACCCAACCCACCCGTGGTCCCTCCCCACACTCAACCTCGCCCTGTCGCCAAAAGCTACCAATCTCCATTTCCTCGTGCCTATGCTACCACCGCTACTGACTCATCCTCCAATGGTTGACTCCTCGACAGTGGTGCTACTCATCATGTCACCCATGATCTTGACAACCTTGCCCTTCACTCCCCCTATGATGGTACTGAGGAACTCATTATTGGAGATGGCTCGGACCTAGCCATCTCAAACACTGGTTCAACTTCTTTTCTTACCCCTACTACTAAATTATATCTTAATCATATTCTTCATGTGCCTTCCGTTTCTCGCAATATTATTTCTATTTCTAAATTCTGTCATGATAATAATACTTCTATCACTTTCTTACCTAATTCTTATCTTGTGAAGGATCTTCGCACGGGGGTAATTCTTCTTCAAGGCCCAACTAAATCTGGAAATACACCACCCTTTAGGGTTATGAGTTTCATTAAGAATCTAAATGATTCATTCTATCACAATTTGTCAGTAAGCACCACATACACACACGGAGAAATATAAATAATTGTAGTGCTTTAATTAAATAATTACATGACTTGTTGTTACCCATTAAACCCAATTCATGGGATCTCCAATCACATGTGTTGAGTTTCCATCAAATATTATTTACTCAAGATGTTGGCAGTAGTCCCATCCCTCTGGATGCTTCTTGGACTACCTTTTTAGTCAATCCCTTAGTAAGCGGATCCGCTAGATTCTTTTTAGACCTCACAAAATCCATGAAAATAACCCCGTTACTGAATAAACAAGGTAGTCCGCTTACAAAAGGATAATCTGGATATATCATATTAGCATAATAACATAGTAGACTTGCTCAATTTAATACTTACTCGCCAACATATGTTAGCCCGAAGTGAAAAGAACTCAGTACCTGTGACGCCCCCAGAATAGGTATACAACACCCATTCTGAGTCGCCAAATACATGGTACAGAAAGCAAACTACAACTTCAATAATACAATTGTCGTGCAAAATACGACAACACATACTGTGAGTTTAAATACAAATATTGTCTTCTAGACAATATCCACACTCAAATAAATCCTCATTACAATTATTCAAACACTATTTTACAGAAATAGTGAGGACTGCTAATACATCTTTCTAGAACCATCACTCCATACCCCGACTAGATCCTGCTATGTTCTCACCTCCTGAGAAGAAAAATGGAACAAAAAGGAAAAGGGTGAGCTCAACTAGCCCAGTAAAGAATATTATGACTAAGATAATATACAACAAATTATCGTTAGTCTTCAACAGGGAAAAATCTGATAAAATATAATCGACAACAAGTTTTAGATCAACAACTGCAGCGGAAACAACAAACCATTAGAAGAGTCAAGTAGAGAAAGAATTCTACTATCTTCTAAGATTTAAAAGTCCATCATCAATATTTTATCCCTGTAACATCAATTAATAATCATCTTTAACCAAATATTCATCTTTGCACTACAGGCCAAAGATATTCATTTGTATCATCAGTCGGTCATGTTCATCTCAACACCTGTTCATCTTTGCACTACAGGCCAAAGATATTCATCAAGTAATTATACATCTTTGCACTACAGGCCAAAGATATTCAGTAATATCATCATTTAGGACTGAGGATGATGAAAAATATCTTAAAGAGAACGAATCCAATGAGACAGAAGGACAAATAGTAGGGATTCGTATAACAGTTTATCCAAGATCAATAATACTTCATAATAATCAATTGTGAAGCAGAATTCAAAAATAAAGATCAAAACATGGATACAATCAAAGATAGTAACCATAATAGACATCTTGGACAAAAAGGAAAAATTTTATTTTTCGGTGAATAGTGCCGTATTCGTGAATAGTGCCGTATACGTGAATAGTGCCGTATACGTGAATAGTAACCCCCGACACAAAAAGTTCCAAATTTGATAAAAACTCATATCAATATTTCAGCATAATGATATTGAAGAAAATAATATCATTAAGAAGAAAATAATATCCCTTACCTCAAAATATCAGTACTTCTGGTCGGAATACCGGTATAAGGCTGAAAGAAACTTGCTCTGATGAATAGAAACTCTCAAAGTATCTAAATACTCACAAAATACACTCAATAATCTAGAGAGAGAAAGAGAGAAAACTTGTTTCTGGTGTAATTTTCAATTCTAACTTAGCCCTCTATTTATAGGAAAATTTTGGTAGGTTTGACCTGCAACCTGATGGCTTTACCTGCTACTATTCCCACCTACCACATTTGAAATATAATTCAGCACATTTCTTCACCAACCACAAGTGGGGCCCACCAATTCTAGAATTTTCCATCAAAATGATAAACTCCGAAAATTCAACAATTTCTGAACCAGTCATCTTGTAAAATTCATAATAAATCATACGTTCATTTTTAACGGTTCAAAATTTGTGGGCATATACTCAACTTATATATGTATAACATATCCAAAATTACCACGATCCAACGGTCGGATTAAAAATTATAACCCCCGCAAACTATCTCAAAAACCCTGATTTTTAATACCTCCATTCCGACAAAAATACTGACAAAAACCTCAACATTAACTCCTTCATTTTTAACCACAAAAATATATCCCTCATTTATATCCACATAAAATAAATATTTCCTTATCATATGAATCAATAATTAATTATTCACAAATAATATTACAGAATCACATTTATGACAACCAGGCCGTTCCCAGGAAAGAGGGGGCTTTCCAATAAGGATTTCTCCTTACTGGCGCGCAATTAGATGACCAAACCTCTCCTTAGACAGAACTTTCTAGACATTGTCAATAATGTTATCTAATAATATTATTCAAATAATATGAATTATTGATCTGATAAATGAAAATACTGTGCAGCAACAATTATTGAAACAACAATAATATAAAATATCAACGCAGCAATTATTGAATCAATAAAATAAAATATTGAATAATAACTACTGTAACAATTATTGAGTAGTGCCTTCTTACGTAAGAATCAATAATTGGTGCAATACCGTGTGCTACTGTATTTTAACCACCGGGTATTCCAACAGTATTAACGGTAACAACTACGCCGTTATTTATAAACAACTTATACTTATCGTTTTCTTCATCCAATCGCTTTCCGTTATGGGGCCCACACAAGGCTGCGTCGTCGTACGAATATTCCCCGACAGCAAGAATATTCCACGACCAACCGAATATTTACCGACCAAAAATAAATATTTTATAACCACTTGCTTATTTTGCAAAATTTGCACATTTCACCCATAACCAAAGTATTATATCAAATTAACCCCTTATTATTCACAATAATATTTAGAGAAAATTTGATTTTATTCATTAATAAGTTGGGGTCTTACAGTACCTGTTAAACAAGGTTAGTGTTAACGGCAAGATCTTCTCCCGCGTCCCAATCACGTAAGACGCTCTGATCCTGCACAGTTCAACAGGTCAACACCAAAAGCTTGACGGCCTGACCGTCGGGGGATAGCTCCGGCGTGAGAGTCAGTACAGGCGATCACAAGGTTAACAATGGAGGAAAAATATTGACTAGTGTCTGAGCCAGAAAGAAAGAAAGAAAAGATGATAATATGATTGTGTGTGTTGTGTTTTGTTACCTCTCCCTTTTCCCCTGTGTGATCCTTGCCCTATACGACATCGAAACCTGGTTTACCGTGCCACCCACTATCTCCTGACACCTCCCCCACCCCCGGTCATCTCAGCCGAAAGTAATTAGCTTACTTCCCTACCTGCTACCACTGTTTCCTCTCGCCGGTAATCGGAGTCTCATCCTCATTAATGCCATGCAAAAAAATGGCAGACATAACAGTCAACTACTACCTTTTGTGATGATTACCGGTCAAAGATATGATAAGAGACGGTCTGCATAATGGATCAATCCAACGACTAAGCCCAATAACATAGTCAAATAGCGGGGCCCAAATCATGTGACCCAATATGACAAAAGTAACATAGTCCAAAGGACGAGCCCATTCGGCCTGACCCAATATGAAAAGTATTATGGCCTAACATTGCCCCCCAGTCTTTTATTAAACAGGATGTTTAGTGGAAGACTATGAATAATATAAGTCCATATCGAAAGGGATTGGTAATAAACCAAAGGGGGGCTAAAAGGAATCTCACCGAGGCCCAACTGATAAGTAACAGTCATTAATTTAAATAGATCTAGAAGCCCAAATGGCACATACCCATTTGCCTTAAGGACGAAAAATGAAGATCCAATGGACGCCAGCCCACTCTGGATAACCCCTTAAAACCAAAATCAGACGCTGCCTCTTCCTCTCTCACATTATTACCTCCAATTAATACGCCGCCCTTGGTTTTCGTGCAAAATTTGAAAAGACCACTCACTATAAAAGCCAATTTTCCCCAATTCTGACGACTTTACCAGCTTAATTTGAATTTGATACACATATTGCTCTCCCTTTCTCTCCGATTTCCTTCTTACCTGCAAGATCTTAGCAATGGCGACCCAAGATTCTGACAACTCCACCCCCATTCCTGCAGTTCCGATTTCCACCACTCCTCCCAGTCACAACCTTATCGAGATGGTTTCAAACCCAAACCCCCAAATCACGGCTAGTCCTGCCAGGAACCCCTCAAACCCACTACCCAACCCCTCAGAGTTTTTTGAGAGTGAAGAACAATACCCTCACGCCAATACCCCTTCTATCATCACCGATATCGAGCTGCGTGCCATCAAGAATCGTTATCAGATTCCAGACACCCATCTGGTGAGAGCTCCAGTATCACACGAACGAATGTACCAACGACCGGATGAGTGGACTGCCGTACCGGTAACTATTTTAGAGAAGGGAGTTAGATTCCCTCTTCACTCTTTCCTTATTACTCTTTTGGGGTTTATCGGAGTGGGATTCGCCCAACTGGTGCCGAATTCGTACATCCATATCCTGGCTTTCATAGCATTCTGTTATGAACTGGGGATACCCCCTACAGTCGATTCCTTTTTCACTCTCTTCTCTGTTGGGAAGTCTCGGGAACGAGGCTTCAAAGTGCTGAGCAAACAGTCCCCCAAGCCCAACGCCAAGTTCGAGAAACGATCTTTGATAGATACTCCTTCGAGCAACAAGGGGTGACACAGAGAATGGTTCTTCGTGAAGGGACCTGAAATCCCATCTATCCCTGAATGTACCACCTCCGAGAGGATTTCTGCAGACTTCGGGGACATTTCAGAGGAGCGTGTAAAAGAAATGGCGAGTATTCTAGAGAAGATTCCCCTGAAGGAATGGAGCTTCGGACTCCTGAGTAAGCAAGCATGGTTGTATGACCATAAGCGTGAGTTTTAAACTCTTACTAATATATAATTTGCTGAGATTTCTTTTAGTAAACTGGTCTAAGGGGTTACGTGATTTGTTAATTTGCAGTGTCTTTGATAAAACCCATATCGATCGACCGAAGGGATTTGGAGAAATTCCTTTCGGGTAAATTGTCATCATCCCCCACCGACATCCCACAGGAAGAAATCCCGGCTTCGAAAGCCCGTGACGCTGAAGTCTTCCCTGGATCAGAAGCTGCGGAGGAATCTAGCCGACCTTGACAAAAGAAGAGGGCTGTTCGAAAACCAAGATCAATTCCTCAAGAATCTAAACAAACCTCTACCACCAGTCTGATTGATATGCCGGCTAAGGAGCGGATGCAAGCTCTCCGTACCAAAAAGAGGAAGACCAAGGTGACCCATTTATCTGCTGACGAGCTTCGGGTTCCCCCTGCTGAAGTTGACCCTCCGATCGTCATTCCTGTGGAGATCTATGTTTCTGAAGACGAGTTCAAAAACCCAACCGAGTCTCCACTTTTGTCCCGAAAAAAGAAACAACCCTCCGACGATCAACCACCACCGCCTCCCGAACCATCTATGCCCTCTTCGACACGATCTTCCCCCTCAGCCTTTAGGCAAGAAGCCGCATCTTCTCCCACCGTATGGCCGGAGTTTAACACAAACTTTCCCTTTCAGCTGTTCGATTCCTTTGTCCGGGAGATCGATGACCATCGGTTCGGAAACAGCTCGATTAGGGATTTGATCAAGGAATGCATGAGTTACCAGGTTAAGGTTAGTTAGTTGTTCAATTTGAATATTTGGGAATTATGTGCCTCTTCTAATAATTCACCGACTGTCTTTGAACATCTGTAGGCAAATGCTGTCTTCGGGAGGCTTCTTCCCAGATATAAAGAGTCCGAAGCCGAAGAAGACGCAGCCAGACGAGAGAACGCTATTCTGGCGTCGGCTTTGAGTAAAGAGAGAAGGGACCATGGTACCGCTCTCTTCAATAACGAATGCCTCCAAAAGGATTTGAATAAGTTAAAAGAAAAATTGGAGACAGCCGAAGCCACACACCGAATCACCGTTAGTACGAACGTAGATCTGGTTCGTAGAAATGAAGTTCTTGTGGGGAAGAACGAAATAATGATGAAAACTAACAAGAGCCTGGCGCTGCAAGTGAATGAATTTGAAGCTAGGGACTTGAGACATCTGAAGGAACGAGCAAAGCTCGAAGAGGAGCTTCGAGAACTTCGTGCTTTGAGAGATTTGGGTCCCCCTCTGACCGAAGATCTTCGAAGAGAAGTTCAACAAGACTACCGGAAATCAGCTGAGTTGAATGAGGAGATTGTCCAAATGTTCTCGGATGGGTATGACGAGTGTCGAAGCAAAGACAAGGCAAGACTTGTCACAACCAAGGTTGATCTGACCATTCTCGACTCTTTGGAAGACGAAGCTGAATCCTGAAGATGATTTTCTTTCCCCCTAGCTGTAGGATTTCTGTAAAAGCTCCTATTATTTTGTAAACGATATTATGTAAATGAAATGTCGACTTTATTCCTTATGACTTCGGTGCATTTACTGTTTATCAATACTTCAATATCGATTCAACTTGAAAAATGTACAAGCTCTTTCGTGGACTTAACTTAAACTGTTAATTAACAACTAGGCAAGTCATATAACAGACAAGATGAAGTTAAAGAATGTGGCCTTTCGAACTCAACACTTAGAAAAATTTAGGTAATAAAGTAAAGGAATACTTATTCGTTACCGAAGCGTGAGGATGATCTGCTTCATTAGGGATTTATTTATCGTGGATGGCCTGACGAAGTCTGAAGGATGACACTTGCCTACCACGAAGGGCCTGACAAGGTCTAAAGGTCGATAATTGCCTACCACGCAGGGCTTGACAACGTCTTAGGGATGACACTTGCCTACCACGAAGGGCCTGACAAGGTCTAAAGGTCGACAATTGCCTACCACGAAGGGCCTGACAACTCTTAGGGATGACACTTGCCTACCACGAAGGGCCTGACAAGGTCTAAAGGTCGACAATTTCTGACCACGCAGGGCCTGACAACGTCTTAGGGATGATACTTGCCTACCACGAAGGGCCTGACAAGGTCTAAAGGTCGACAATTACCTACCACGCAGGGCCTGACAACGTCTTAAGGATGACACTTGCCTACCCCGAAGGGCCTGACAAGGTTATAAGGCCACCTGCCGATGAGGCTACCATCAAATGGTCAGCGAGTCCACCCAAACCTCCTTACACCGATGATGTTAACAGCAACGCATACAAAACTTGTTTGAGAAAAAGGGAACTTTTATTGATGACGACTGAAACATTTACAGACTTCCGGTGTACTGACATTGTATCTACTGAAAATATTTCCTAAGCCTGCCGGCATGCCAAGTATTTTTTATTACTAACCCGTCCAATGCCCTTAACCGATAACTCTCCGGCTTCAGTACTTCTATGACTTCATACGGTCCTTCCTAATTCGGCATCAGCTTTCCCAAATTCTGGGGTGTAGATGCTTCGACTTCTCTGAGAACGAAATTTCCTACTTCGAATCTGCGAAGATTTACCCCTTTGTTATAATGCTTAGATACTCTTCACTGATAGACTACTAGTTTGATCAAGGCTATTTCTCTGACTTCTTCAAGTAAATCAAGATTGGCTTTCAGCCCTTCGTCATTGTATATCTCTTTGAACTGACTAACTCGAAGACTTGGAGATCCAATTTCAATTGGGACTAAGGCATCAGTACCATAGGCCAGTCTGAAAGGTGAATCCCCTGTTGTGGTCCTCGGAGTGGTCCGATAAGCCCATAACACGCTGAGCAGCTCTTCTGGCCATCTTCCTTTAGCTTCGTCCAATCTGCGCTTGATTCCATTCAGTAGCGTTCTGTTGGTCACTTCGACTTGTCCATTAGACTGAGGATGAGCTACCGAAGTCTTTCTATGCTGGACCCCCAGTTCTTTCAAAAATGCTTCGAATTTTGATCCCACAAATTGACGTCCATTGTCCGAAATCACCACCTTAGGAATTCCGAACCGAAATACTACCAACTCCTTGATGAACTTTAAGCATTCCTGTTCCGTTATTAACCTAAGCAATTTTGCTTCTACATACTTGGTCATGTAGTCGATGGCAACTATAACAAAGCTGACCTGACCTCTTGCTTTCGGTAGTGGACCTAGTATATCAACCCCCCAGACAGCAAAGGGTATGAGAGATAAGATTGAGTATAGCTCTTCTGGTAGCTGATATGGATCGGACTGTTGAGCTGACATTTCTCTCACTTCTTGACGTATTCAGTCGCTTCCTTGAAGATGGTAGGCCAGTAGTACCCCTGACGAAGTACTTTGTATGCTAATGATTTAGCGGTCATATTGTAAGACCCCGAATTTTATGAAATAAAAGTATTCAATTTTTTTTATAATTACAATTCAGTAAATGGTTAAATTGATAAAAAATTAAAGTTATGGGTGAAATGTTAAAATTTTTCAAAATAAATAAGTGGTTATAAAATAATCATTGTTGTCGGGGAATATTCGTTGGTCGTAGAATATTCTTTCTGTCGGAGAATATTCGTACGACGGCACAACTATTTGTGGGCCCCATAACGAAAAACGGTCGGATGAAGATAACGACAAAAATTGAGTTTTTATAATTAGCGGTGTAGTTGTTACCGTTAACACTGTTGGAATACTCGGTGGTTAAAATACAGTAATACGCGTTATTGCACAGTATTTTTGAAATTATTGATTCTTACGTAAGAAGGCACTACTGAATAATTGTCACAGTAATTACTGTTCAATATTTTATTTTATTGATTCAATAATTACTGCGTTGATATTTTATATTATTGTTGTTTCAATAATTATTGCTGCACAGTATTTTCTATTATCAGATCAATAATTCATATTATTTGAATAATATTATTAGATAACATTATTGACAATGTCTAGAAAGTTCTGTCTAAGGAGAGGTTTGGTCATCTAATTGCGCGCCAGTAAGGAGAAATCCTTATTGGAAAACCCCCTCTTTCCTGGGAACGGCCTGGTTGTCATAAATGTGATTCTGTAATATTAATTGTGAATAATTAATTATTGATTCATATGATAAGGAAATATTTATTTTATGTGAATATAAATGTTGGATATATTTTGTGGTTAAAAATGAAGGAGTTAATGTTGAGGTGTTTTATCATTATTTTTGTCGGAATGGAGGTATTAAAAATTAATCAGGGTTTTTGAGATATATTGTGGGGGTTATAATTTTTAATCCGACCAGTGGATCGTTGTGATTTTTGGATATGTTATACATATATAAGTTGAGTATATGTTCACAAATTTTGAACCGTTAAAAATAAACGTATGATTTGTTTTGAATTTTAAGAGATGACTGGTTCAGAAATTGTTGAAGTTTCGGAATTTATTATTTTGGTGGAAAATTCTAGAATTGGTGGGCCCCACTCTTGGTTGGTGAAGAAATGTGCTGAGATTTTTATTCAAATATGGTGGGTGAGAATAGTAGCAGGTAAAGCCATCAGGTTGCAGGTTAAGTCTGCTTCGGCGTGCTAACATTTTTCTATAAATAGAGGGCTAAGTTAGAATTGAAAATCACACCAGAAACATAAGCTTTCTCTCTTTCTTTCTTTCTCTCTCTATATTATGAAGCATATTTTGTGAGTATTTAGATACTTTGAGAGTTATTATTCAGTGCAAGTTTCCTTCGGCTTTGCATTCCAGTCAAAAATACTGCACTTTTGAGGTAAGGGATAGTAAGGGATTTTAAGAGTTATTATGTTTTTCAGTTCGTACTTCTTCTGACTTTCAGAAAATTCTGAAAAAATTTGAAATGATATTTTGATGAGTTTTATTGATTGTGTCCAAAAATTATGATTTTTGGATGTATAGATTAAGAGTTATGAATTTTACGGGAAAAGACTATTTTAAAAGTAACCGCTTATAACTCCTTGTGGTTAACTCCAAAATTGATGAAATTTTTATTGAAAGTATATCTATATAATATCAGTGTACTATGTGAATTTCAGAATTTTTGGATAAAATTATAATTTATGATAAATGTCTAAATATTCGGCTGTTTTGGCCATATGAAAAATAGTAAATGAGTTTTAAAAATTCTAAGAAAAATATATGTTCAATATGGGACTATATTCTGCTAAATCCCAGAAAAGAAATATTTTTGGAACTGATTTGGTATTTTTCATGAAAATAGACTAGTTATGAGTAAATGAATTAAATATGTTATGTGAAGTAAGAAAATTGGAAAATAGGATTTTATTGCTTGAGAATCCTATATGAGGTATATGCAGATTTTTGATGAGGGTTTTAGTTATTGGTAATGAAATCTTATGAGTTTGACATTTTAGGATGATTAAATGCATTATTTAGTAAAGTGTAAACAATTAAAATAAATTGTTTATAAGCTTAAGAAATATTATTATTTCAATATCATTATACCGAAATATTGGTATAGATTTTATTGTGAAATTTCTACCTTTTTTCATGTCAAGTTACTATTCATGAGTTACTATTCACGAGTTACTATTCACGAGTTACTATTCATGAGTTATTATTCATGAGTTACTATTCACGATAAAATTGATTTCTTTTTCTGACCAAATTATAGTTGATTTATGAATATTACTCTTAAGATTAAATCTATATGTTGGTCATATTATTTTTATTATCATATATAACATTTTTATAATCCTAATGATGATATTTCTCTTTGACTTGAGTGTAAAGATGGGTAGATTATTGGTATGATCATGACTATGGGTTCTCTTTAGCCAGTAGTGCAAAGTTGAATTGTTGACTGGTATGATCATAACCATTGAATTTACAATTGAATATCTTTAGCTTAAGTGCAAAGGTGAAATGATCAACATGGTTATAATTATTGTTTATATAAATTCTGAAATGATTATACATTCTTTGAGATATTAATATATTTGGCATGTAGTGCAAATATGAACTGTTGATGAATATATTTGGCCTGTAGTGCAAAGATGAACTGTTGAGGAATATCTTTGGCCTGCAGTGCAAAGATGAATTGTAGATGAATACCTTTGGCCTGTAGTGCAAAGATGGTCTGTTGATGAATATCTTTGGCCCGTAGTGCAAAGATGACATGTTGTTGAATATCTTTGGCCAGTAGTGCAAAGATGAACAGGTGTTGAGATGAACATGACCAATTGGTGATACAAATGAATATCTTTGGCCGTAGTGCAAAGATGAAGTTATTAGTACGATTATGAACAGGAAATGTGATTTGGTGTAACCATGATCTTTGATGTTTCAGGTAAAGATAGGTGATGAAAATTATATTCGTCCTGGATGAGAAGAGGAATTTAGAACTACAGTTATGATTATGAGTTATTCATATGATTGTGGACTAGAATTGTTGATTGATGTTACAGGGATAAAATATTGTTGGTGAATTTTTAACATGAAGAAGATAATAGACTTTATAGTCTATTTGACTCTTCTAATGGATTGTTCGTTCCGCTGCAACTATGGTTAAAATTTTTATCATCTACCATATGTTCTAAATCTCTGATTTAATTCTGTTGAAGGCTATTGATAACTTATTTATCTTTAGTCATGATATTCTTTACTGGGCTAGTTGTGCTCACCCTTCTGTTTCACAATTTCTTTCAAGTAATAAGAGTGTAGCTGGGTCGAGCGGGGGTAACAGGGGAATAGAACGGTGGTCATCATTTAGTAGTTATATTTGGTGAATCATCTAGGGTGAAGCGAACCCAACGTTGGAAGGGTGTTTTGCCACTATCATACAAGATGTCTAATGACATACAACCTCGTGTCATCATAAGACATGATTGTGCTCATCCACTTGCTGAGTATATTTACGAGCACTACCTATATAATCTTGGTGTTTGTTTGAAGTATAATTCTCAATTAGAGACAGTGGAGATAATGATAAGTCAAGAGAAGACTCATCATTGAGAAGAATATGATAGTAATCTTCTCATTTTTCTTTGGGGTATATTGGGTCAACCAAGGATAATTCTGTGGCCATATGATATTTATCACAACCTAGAAGCATGGCCTCCCATGTACAAAGGTTTTCTTGAGCACATCTCAAAGATTCTAATTTCTAAAACAGTTTTTAACTATACCTTTATGTAAGGTGTCATTGTGAGGTGCTGTCCACGGTTGGGACATGAGTCATATTTGGTATATATTGTATCCAAACTCACAGCATATGTGTTGTTGTATTTTGCACGACAATTGTTGTAATAAAGTTGTAGTTATTTTCTGTACCATGTATTTGGCGACTCAGAATAGGTTGGATGGAATGGACCTATTTTGGGGTTGTCACACATATGGTCGCCACAAATGCCTTCATGTACTTCCCGGAGAGCGTATTCAGCTTCGGATGGAGTCAAACATTTCAACAGTGGAGACGAGAATGCTCTTCGGAACAGATCTCCATCTATCAGAACGAAATTAGCACTCTTGTACTTGATTTTCTTGGCTAACATCTGATCCGAAGGTAAGACGCTATCTGCCAGATACTCCAGATATGGAGTCAACCAACAGTTAGTTCGATCAGCACACATTACCAATTCATGATGAACACTAGGATGTTGCAGAATTTCCAAGTAAACTGACCCACCGAAGACGTTAACATCCGTAGTGGCTAATTTGGAGAATGCATCAGCAATGGAATTGTCGTTACGTTCGACCCCCTGAAATTCGTAGAACTGAAAATACTGAAGTCGTTCTTTCAATTCCGCCAAATACTTGATTATTCTATGACCTCGGGTTTCGTATTCCCCGGAGACTTGTTTAACGACTAATTGAGAGTCGCTGAAGATAACTATTCTTTGCACTTCGAGACTCTTAGCTAGTCGCAATCCCGCCAACACTGCCTCATACTCCGCCTCATTGTTCGTTGCTTTAAACTGAAATCTGATGGCCTGTTACACCTTGAATCCCTCCGGATTGGTCAGAATAATCCCTGCTCCGTTGACGTCCGTGGTAGAGGACCCATCTGCATACAGTGTCCATGGACTCTGCTTCTGCTGAAGAACTGCGACTATGCTGTCAGACCCTTCAACTTCTGCCACAACTTCATCAGCTTCAGAAAACGAACATTCGACCACAAAATCTGCCAAGGCCTGCCCCTTGATGGCGGTTCGGGGATGATATTCAACGAAAAATTGATATAACTCCATCGTCCATGCAGCTAATCTCTCCGATACCTCAGGTTTGTCCATAATTTTCTTCAATGGCTGATCTGTGTAGACTATTACCAATCTATCCTGGAAGTACTGCCTAAGCTTTCGACTAGCAGTTATTAAAGCAAAAGCAAACTTTTCAATATTTGGGTACCTTGTTTCGGCATCCCGAAGGATATGGCTTACATAATAAACCGGGTGCTGCTTACCCCTAACCTCTCGCACCAAAACTGCTCCTACTGCCAACGAACTAGCTGCTAAGTACAAATACAAAGGCTCAGCAGGAGCGGGCTTCACCAACAAAGGCGCCGAAGATAAGTAGGACTTGATGCTCTGAAAGGCGTCTTCGCATTCCGAAGTCCATTGGAACGTCTTGACATTCTTCGGCCCTTTCAACGTATCAAGAAACAGCAAACACCTTTCTGCCGATTTGGACATAAACCTCCTCAATGCTGCAATCCTCCCAGTCAGACGTTGAACATCTTTAAATGACTGAGGAGTCTTTATGTTCAGGATCGCTTGAATCTTTTCTGGATTGGCTTCAATTCCTCTTTGACTGACCAGATAACCCAGAAACTTGTCAGCCCCTAATCCGAAGGTGCACTTAACAGGATTCAGTCTCAATTTGTGATGACGGACTGTCTGAAAGCATTCTTCCAAGTCATCCAGGTGTTTATGTACCAACATGCTCTTAACAATCATGTCATCCACGTACACCTCCATATTCTTGCCCAACTGATACCTGAAGACGTAGTTCAACATCCTCTGGTAAGTGGCTCCAGCGTTGATGAGACCGAAGGTCATTTTCTTGTAGGCATATACCGAACGATGCGTAATGAACGCCGTCTTCGGTATATCCTCTTTACACATGGAGATTTGATGATAGCCAGAGAATGCATCCATGAAGCTCAACAAAGCATACCCCGAAGTTGCGTCGATGAGCTGGTCAATGTGGGGTAACGGGTAGAAATCCTTTGGATAAGCTTTATTCAGATCTGTATAGTCGATGCAGACTCGCCATTTCCCATTCTGCTTCTGGACCAGCACCACATTTTCCATCCACTGCGGATAGTCGATCTCGAAGATGAAGTCAGCGGCTAGCAGCTTCGCAATTTCTTCATCGATGATTCGTTGGAACTCAGGCGCAAAAATCCTCCTCTTTTGCCGAACTGGCTTCTTTGACAGGTCCACTTTCAACCGATGCTCTGCAATATCCCTGCTCACCCCCGACATATCTTGAGGTTCCCATGCGAAGATGTCAACATAACACCGCAGAAGTTCAATGAGGTTCGTCCGGAGAGGTTCTGGCAGACCCGAACCTATTTTCACCGTTTTGTTAGCCTTGCCCGGGATGAGCTCTATCTCTTCTGTTTCTTCAGCTGGCATGACCAATGGCTCTGAGCTGCTCTCTGTGAAGGGTTCGATCTCTATTGCCATGGTCTATTTTTTCTTTGATACCCCCACTCCCGAAGTGATCACGGCATTTTTATAGCATCTTTTGGCCAGATCCAGATCTCCTTTCACCCCCCCAACCCCATGAGCCGTAGGGAATTTGATTTTAAAGTGAGGGATTGAGGTTACAGCTTGTAAAGCAGTTAAAGTGGGACTCCCCAAAATAGCATTATAAGCGGAATCTACATGTACGACATAAAATTTGCAAATAATTTCTACCTGCTGGGGGGCCGTCCCGAAGATAACCGGCAATTCGATGGTTCCAGCCACTTTGACTGGATCGTTGTTGAAGCCGTATAAAGGGGCCTCCTACCCGATCTCCATCTTCTGCCCATCAAGATTCATCCTCTGATAAGCATGGGCATATAGGATATCCACAGAAGACGTATTGTCGATCATCATTCGTTTCATGTCCACCGAACCCACTTGTGCCGTCACCACCAATGATCCCTCATGCGGTTCGATGGTTTTCGAAGGGTAATCCTCATCTGTAAAGGAAATTACCGTACCTGGGAAGGGTCTGTCAGTCTTCGGGAGGGTACCCGCCACCGACATGACCGAATCCAGATAACTTCGGCGCTTCTTTCCAACAAGCTTGCCAGAAGTACCCCCAGTGATGACATCTATCACTTGCCTTGCTGGCGGTCCAGGAGTGGGAAACATTTGCTGAACTGGTTGGGCTGCCTGAATAGGTCCTCTATCTTGCTGTTGATTCGTTCTGGCAGCCACATAATGAACTAAAGCCCCGTCTTGTACCTTTCTCTCAATAAAATCTTTCAAACTAGCACAGTCGTTTGTATCGTGGCCCGAAGCTTGATGATAGTCACAATACTTACGAGAATTCCCTTTCCCGGGCTTAATGTTATCTCGAGGTGGCTCGAAGATAGGTTGATTCTTAATCTGCTCCAAGATAACAGCCCTGTCAGCGTTGAGTGCAGTATACGTCCTATTTACCCTCTGAGCGGGAGCGGACGAGCATCCTCCACCCTGTCTCCAATTATTTTTGTATTTCTTCGATCCGCCATCATGACGACCTTTATTTCCTTCATTCTTACTCTGGTCCCCTTCTGTTCTATCCCGATCTGTCTCCTTAAGCCGATCTGAAGAAGGACGTTTGAGGCTATTCATGGCTTCCTCTACCACGATATAACTTTTCGCTTTATCGAAGGCTTCTGCGAGACTCTTCGGGTGGTAAAACATTAATTTCTTCACCAACTTCTCTGATTTGACCAGATCTAACTCATTCTGAAATAGTCCCACGGCTTGTAGATCGTTCAGGTCTGTCACTTGGCCGACTGCTTCACGGAATCGCTTTACATATTGCCCCAAAGACTCATTCGAATACTGTCGAACCTGAGCCAACGAGCCAGTTGGTTTCCCCCTCCTTTTGTTGCTCCTGAAGCGAACGTGGAACTTATTGCACATGTCCGCCCAAGATGAAATCGAATCCGAAGGCAAAGTCCCCATCCACTGCCTGGCATCCTTTCGGAGTGTCGTGACAAAAGTATGACACTTAGCAGCATCGCTAAAGTCATAATAATCCATCAGTCGGTCGAACGCCTGACTATGGGCATAGGGATCCCCCGATCCGTCATAGCTTTCAATGTGGGGCAACTTTTTGGTGGGGTCAGCTTTTTCTTTTAGAATCTCCACGGAAAAAGGGGATGCCTTCTTTACCGAAGTATCTTTCGTTTTCTGTACCTCGACAAGTTGCCTCCGAAGCTCCTTCACCTCTTTAACCAGATACTCCACGCCTTCTGATTGGGATGATGCTTCTTTTTTCGGTGACTCCTCCCTCTTCTGAGTGGACCGGTCTCTTTCAATAGAACTCCCAACTTTCGAGGGACTTTTATGACGACGATGGTCCACAGAGCGGGATGCCCTCGGTGGACTTTCTGGTGTACGACTCCTAGATCTATTTCGTCTTTGGACTCGGCTGCCGTGGTGGGAATGCGCAACAACGAGTGCCTTCTTTGTATTCTCAGGAGTACGATCTCTAGATCGACCTCTTCGTTCGCTTCGACCCTGCTCCTTAGAATCGACAGGGTGATGTGCCCTCTTCGATCTTTGAGGAGTAGGGCTTCTGGATCTTCTTCTTTCTCGAGGTTGACCCCGAGACTCATGCCCTGAATGAGGAGGTTCTTTCCCACTTCGATGCCCATGTTTTTCAGATTGGACATAGCTGGACGCTTCATCCCTCAAATATGCCATTCGGGACATCTGCTCAGCTATATTCTGTCGTTGCTTCACAAGTGCCTCTATGGCCCTATCTGCTTCGTCTGCCATTTTAGCCAACCGGGAGGCCTTTTCGTCTCGGTCATCCCGGTATCGAGTTCTAGGTGAGATGCCTTCTACTCGTTTCCGATCATGACCAGACCCTTTCTCTGCTATGAAAACTAGCTCTCTCTTGGCCTTGCTCACAGCCCTCGGACGAGAATCTCCATGGGAACGTTTGGACGTTGTGCTGGCATGAACACTTAGTGCAGGTCCCAAACGATCCTTGACAAACACTCGCGGTATTGACTCACTGGCAGCCATCGACTGCCCCTCAGGTGTAGGTGTTCTACTCTTTCCCATAAATACCGACGTAGAACGACCACAATGTGTGATTGAAAAATACTCAAGACACTAGAACTCAACCCTCCTTCTAACGCCAATGTTAACGCCAAGATCTTCTCCCGCGTCCTAATCACGTAAGACGCTCTGATCCTGCACAGTTTAACAGGTCAACACCAAAAGCTTGACGGCCTGACCGTCGGGGGATAGCTCCGGCGTGAGAGTCAGTACAGGCGATCACAAGGTTAACAATGGAGGAAAAATATTGACTAGTGTCTGAGCCAAAAAGAAATAAAGAAAAGATGATAATATGATTGTGTGTGTTGTGTTTTATTACCTCTCCCTTTTCCCCTGTGTGATCCTTGCCCTATACGTCATTGAAACCCGGTTTACCGTGCCACCCACTATCTCCTGACACCTCCCCCCACCCCCGGTCATCTCAGCCGAAAGTAAGTAGCTTACTTCCCTACCTGCTACCACTGTTTCCTCTCGCCGGTAATCAGAGTCCCATCCTCATTAATGCCATGTAGAAAAATGGCAGACATAACAGTCAACTACTACCTTTTGTGATGATTACCGGTCAAAGATATGATAAGAGACGGTCTGCATAATGGATCAATCCAACGACTAAGCCCAATAACATAGTCAAATAGCGGAGCCCAAATCATGTGACCCAATATGACAAAATAACATAGTCCAAAGGACGAGCCCATTCGGCCTGGCCCAATATGAAAAGTATTATGGCCCAACAGTCAGTATTATGGATAGAGAAAACAGTGTTAGGAAGAGCTCTATCCTTGTTGATCTGACCGTCTTATGGATGGAGAAAACGATTTTTGGAAGAGCTCTTTCCTTATGGATCTGACCACAGCACGATTTCGGATTAGTTAGGTTTATTGGTTGTCGGATACCGGAAGGTGAAAACAAATTTTTTTTTCTTACATACTTTACAACACTGTTTTGAAACTCGACCCGAATCGATCGGTTCAACCAGTTCTATATTTTGTTCGGTTGAACTAATTTGGTCAAAACTCGGATTAAACCAGTTGACCACCGATCAAATAAGTGGTTCAACCGGTAAAATCGATTAAGTTGACTCAGTGAACCGATTTTTTAATATTTTTTTGTACTAATTTTTTTAATATTAAAATTAATTACTTTTAGTAATATCGTAACTCAATTTTATTATGTTTTAGTTTATAAAAAATGAGATTTTTAAAAATTTATTAATTATTAATAATATATATTTTTATATATTTATTTGGGAAAAATATATGTACACGGCTGTTATTACACAGTCGACTATGACGACAATTTTTTGGATTATAACGACGATTTCACCCATCACCATAATTATTTTGAATAACGACCATAATCTAAAAAACTTGTCATCATAATCCGACTATATAATATACACCTGGCAAACGGGCCGGGCTGGCCCAAACGGGCCGGGCTGTATGCGGGCCGGGCCATCTGCGGGCTTGGCCAAAATGGCCCGGGTTTTGATGGGCCAGAAATAAGCAGCCCGTGGCCCGTGGTGGGCCGGGCCGGGCCGGCCCGCGGGCTTTTTTTGTATTTTTTTTAAAACACCAAATCTGTAAATCAACAAGCTAAAATCTCATATTCTCAGTATTGATTAACATATAAATAATAATTGGTTGAACTTACTTAATACATTCCTCAATTCAAATGTTGAAAAAGAAATATTAAAATTTAAAATAGCACTGCTAGTCTGCTAAAGAAAAACATGCTTGGAAATTGCAATCCCATACGAAATAAGCCAAATAGCCAATGTTTCCTCATTCCTCTCTGCATCTGCTCTGTAAAATAAGCTCCAAAACATGCTTGCAATCCCATCTTCTCAGTCCAAGAATGGCATGACATCCTGTTCCTGTGCAAATAGATTAATAAATTTGTCATTATAAAAATAGTGCAAAACAATGATACTGCAAATGAGACCAGATTGTTTCTTCAATGAGAGAATTAGAAAAGGGGAAATGTATCAATTTTAGGGGGATATCTGGCTACCCATTTCTCTATTACAACTGTCTAAACAAATTAGTGATGTAACCACTCTGACACAGCTTATGCATTGTAGACACTACTATTACATCCATCAAGCCAGCGTCTCTATGCACAAATAGTCTGTAGTATAAGAATTAACACATGAATTCTGCATATTAATTGAAGAAACAATCTGGTCTCATTTGTAGTTCATCTAAATAGTGCAGTTCATCTAAATAGTGCAGCCATGTTTCTATTCAAAACGGCAGCCATGATTCAAAACTGCAGCCATGTTTCTATACGATCTCGTCGATCCATAAGAACTCTACAAACACATGCAAGTAAAAATGAATGAGTACTAAAAGAAATATTTATATTTTTATCATATAGATAGATGATATGAAGCAATTAATAGCATTCGACCATTATATTAAGCAATTAGTCTACCACTCTTTTCACAAATAAATCAGATTGTATTGTGATGTCCATTGGCTATTATCAAATAAATGAAATAATTCTTTTTATGCTCAAAAGTCAGAAGTCACATCTCACATGCTATTATCCCTAAAAGATGGACTTTATTCAAGCAATCAAATCAGGAATTTCAAAGCAGCATGATCAAATTAGGAAACCATAAGAAATCAGCCTTCAAACTAGTAGTACCCACTACCCTGTATAGTGACTAATTACCTAGATTTCACCCAAAAGATATGATTTAACAGAAAACAACACAAAATTACCAAGATTTCAGAGAGAAATTGGTCTCACACCTTGTAAATTTAGATTTGGGACGAAGAGAAAACTTACCCAGTCGGCGTCGTGAGTCGTGACCGTTGTGAGTGAAGATTAGAGTCGCCTGAGTCGGCGTCCGGCGTCGTGAGTCGTGACCGACTGACCGTCGTCGTCGATCGATCACTCTCAAAGTCTCAGTATGCGAGATTGTAGAGTCTTAGAGATTGTAGTGAGATACGAGATAGTGAGAATGTGAGATACGGAGATAGTGAGAATGTGAGATAGAGAATTAGAGATAGACTTAGACAGTAACACAGATACAGATACTCAGATTAAGATAGGATAGGGTTTTTTAAAAAAGAAGCGGGCGGGCCGGGCGCCCGCGGACCGGACTATGCTTGGGCCGGACTAAAATTGGGCCGGGCCAAAACGGTCCAACTTTTAATGGGCTAAAAAAGTAAAGCCCACAGCCCAGAGTCCAGTTTTTGATGGGCGGGCCGGCCCAGCCCGCGGACCCGGGCCGATTTTGCCAGGTCTAATATAATACATAAATATAACGTGGTTAATAATTAATATTTTGGATTGGATGACCGGTGCAAGTACGAAAACATTACTTCACGATATGCGCACATTCCGTGTCAAAAAGATCACAGTTGCCCCCCACATCAAGTACGTGTCCCATAATTCTAATGACGCCCCAACTCCAAAATGATAATTTTCCAGAAAGGAACAAAAGCGTTCTGCTTTTCATACACGGGAACATCGTCCCTAACGTCATACCAAAACTAAACCTCCAGAGTCCAGAATTATCTAGCATACTCATTTAGAAAAAGAACCCACTTTCAATCCTATAAATCCTCATCATATATCTACATAATTTCATCAATTCTTCAAGAATCCCATTTTATTTGCGTTACCCATTTGTTTTTTTTGTTTTTCTAGAGAAAAAGAGGAGAGAGAAATGGCGGAAGTGAAGAACAAGCAGATAGAGTTGAAAGAATATATTAGTAGTGGTTTCCCCAAACAGACAGATTTCATTACAAAAACTGGAACTATAACTCTAAAGGTGCCAGAGGGCTCAAATGGGGTTTTGGTGAAGAATCTCTACTTGTCTTGTGATCCATACATGAGATCTCGTATGACCAAGAGAGAGGGCAGCTATGTTGAGTCCTTCACCCCTGGTCAGGTAATTTTTTTTCTCTATTATTACAATTAAATATGTTGTGCCATTATAATTTTTCTTAAATTTATAAGTTTTAATTGTTTAAATATGGCATCTTATATTTTGTTAATTATATGTGTTCGATAGATTGTATCATTACTTAATTATATTATGAGTATATGATGACAAATTTATGTCCACAGTAGATACGTTTTAAATGGAGGCCACACAAATATGCTCGACTTTGTCATGAATTTGTCGAGCATATTAATCATTTCCCTACTGTTATTCATATCACATACTTCCTAGGTTCCAAATTAATAGGATTATTATTGATTTTTTAAAAATCAATTTGAAACATTTTCAAAAAATTACAATATAAGGAATATTATAATAAATATTTTGGATAATTTACAATAGTTATCATTAGATTTCAAAAAGTGAATAAGAATCTTGTAATTTGGTACGGAGGGAGTTCTTTTTCTGCTAAACGAGTTAAACAAATCTACGCTATTAGCTCGAGTATTAGACGTGCTAGTGTCTTATTGTTCGTTGTCACGATTACGGTCAAAAGTAGCTTAACACGACAGGATTTTTGTAATAATTTTAAATTATCATAAACTGGTTTTCTGAAAGGAAAAAAAAGAGTTAAATGATTTATGGATTTTTAAGCCCATATCTCCTCCAAGCCTGTCCAAAGCTATTGATAGTGATGGCTAATGACCTTTTTTAAACAACAAATTTTTACCATTGAAATATCAGTGTTCTAAAAATCAAATCCTTGCCAAGGTCCGATTAATCCTCGCCTAGGCGCCAAGTCCATAATCACATAATCAGACCTCTACTTTGAAACTCTACAGTAGTTAAAATGCATTTGTTAAGGCTTGGAAGATGTTTTTTTTCCTGTAATATTTCATGTAAAATTGTATAAGAATTATATATGCTATACGTTTTCTATATTATATATAACAGAAAAATAAATAAATGTGATTGCCTAGAAAATGCCTTGTCTGCCTAAGAAAACGCCTAAGCGGACTAGGCGCTAGACCCCCCTCTGCTGCATAGGCCTGTCTAATGATTTTTAAAACACTGAAATATAGCACTAAAGCATGAGACTTGAAAATTTTAGTACAAGTCCCATTGTTATCCAGATGATACTAAACTATTTCACTTAAGAGGTTGTACATGTGTATTGCTCTGTGAACAGTGTTACTGGATATTGGTACATGTTTAGTAACACGTTAAAATTTCACGGACTTGTTTAACTGTTTAAAATGTCATCTAATTGTTTTATATTTAAAATTCTAGCTATTGATCAGTTCCCTATAAATTAATTATATTATTTAGATGACTGTAATTGTATTTTTTATATGTTGAAATGCTTAAAGAGGACTAGGGATGGATGTAAACTTTTTCACTCAAGATCATAAGTATGTATTGGTGACTTTTGTTGTTAATGCTTGCAGCCTATCGTTGGTTATGGTGTGGCTAAAGTTTTGGATTCGGGGCATCCAAATTTCAAGAAAGGTGACTTGGTTTGGGGGTTTACTGGATGGGAAGAGTACAGCCTCATTACAGCTATAGAATCTCTAATTAAAATTGAGCACACAGATGTGCCTCTTTCCTACTATACGGGATTGCTGGGTAAGTCTTATTACTTTTTATATGTCTGGAAATCTTTTTGGATATAACACCTTAACTGCTTATTTTTGTTCTATTCAAGCATAGCTCATACAAGCTTCTTCTGTTGAATTCTCAACAGTTTGCGTCACCATAAATGTTTCATAATACAAAAACAGCATAAAGTTATAAACATAAGCATAATGTCTTCTTTTCATACAATTATTTTTTTATTAAAAAAAATTATTATGTAAAACCATTTTGAAAAGTAAAAGATGGCATGCAGCAAATTCTTACATTTGCACATCAGTTATAAATGGACATATCTATGTACACACCCAAATTGTACATCCAAAGACACCAAAGACACCCGAGCATTAAATTATAGTAAAATATTTCTCTCTTCTTTCTTTACAACACCTTCTCTCTCCTCATTTACTACTATTTTACACTTGAGTGTGTCTTTGGATGTACAATTTGGTTGTGTACATAGATTTATTCGTTATAAATTTATAAAATTACCAATTTAAGTAAAGCCCCTTTACATATGGAAAACTGAATGAGTACATCCCAACATCTTATTTGCATCATTCCATTGTACTGAATTTAGGTCAAGCTGAACATTATACAAAGTATAATAAGACTTCAAGGGAGAAATTGGAAAGATAGGTAGGAGAAGAGGGACCTTGGTCCTTGTGTGCTTTGCAGCCTGTTATACCATGTACACACGTATGCTGCTTGTTTATTGCATATTTCATTTGTGCAAATCATTGAAACAGACCAATTAATTATAATCTTTCTTCAACATGAGCATAATCTTCCAGAAGTTGGAGGTTAACTGTTATACGATGTACATGTATAGGGTACTTGTTTATTTCTTGTTAATAGATCTTTGTCATCTCATATAACCATCTATAGAACCCAATATATATTATTGTACGTGTATATATATATATATACTGTATGCAGTTATCACCATGACGCAATCCTCATTTGTGAGAGAGTTTGGACCCTTAAAAATTTCTGTGGAAAGAACGCTTGTACTTTTTAGACATGGCTGATGGATGATCAATCCTTGTTATTAGTTGCCATTAACATCAAAGATGTTTGAATTATTTACAAAACGAAAAATGGGAAATATTAGATTAATCTTCTGTCCATATTTCAGCTTTGTGCCAAAAATTGAAACTGACCTCCATTGACATGTATGTACATATGTGTGTGTGTGTGTGTTTGTGTGTGTATATATATATATATATATATATATATATATATATATATATATAGAGAGAGAGAGAGAGAGAGAGAGAGCAAGGATCTTAAGCTCACCCTTATTGAGCTCACCCTGCCTTTTTTTTTTTTTTTATAAAAAAAAAACATAACTAATAAAAAATATATAATAATTTTTGGAATTGAAAGTTTTTTAAAAAAAAAAGTGTTTTGGGTGTGATTTGGGTACATATAACAAAACAGTGTTATACAGTCTGTACAATACTGTTTTGTTATATGTACCCAAAACACTTTTTTTAAAAAAACTTTCAATTCCAAAAATTATTATACATTTTTTATTAGTTATATTTTTTTTTATAAAAAAAAAAAAAAAAAAAAGGCAGGGTGAGCTCGGGGTAAGCTCAATAAGGGTGAGCTTAAGAAATGGACTGTATATATATATTCTTTGATGGCTGTGATGAAATTGAGATCATTTGCTAATTACAATAACTCTAAAACCCAATCAGTTTTAAACTCAATTTTAATTACTGGTTCTATGGCATTGATTAGTGAAATTCTGCATAATAAAACCGTTTCTGTTGTCAATTTAGGCTATCATGCCTCTTACCATTAGTAGATTACAAAACCGTGGCTGTGCTCCTATCTCTAATTACATGTACAATGCTCATCACTATTATCGTTATTTTTAGCTAGGTTTATTGCTCATTAATTCTTGTGTCATGTTATAGGTATGCCTGGTTTGACTGCTTATGTTGGTTTCTACGAGTTGTGCTCTCCGAAGAAAGGAGAGACTGTTTTTATTTCAGCAGCATCCGGAGCAGTTGGTCAGCTTGTTGGGCAGTTTGCAAAGTTGTTGGGCTGCTATGTTGTAGGGAGTGCTGGAAGCAAAGAAAAGGTCGGTGCACTTGAAGTGTTTATTTTGTCTAGTTATTTTAACCAAGCTTATCAAGCATAAGAAGTTTTGCAGTAAACAAATATATATATATATATATATAGATGTATGTGTGTATTATTTTTATTTTAATATTCTTTTACCCTCCCCTAGTTTTTTTGATGAGGGCATCGCTGATAATTGAATTAACTGTTAGTTGAAGTTTGGGCTGCGTAGTGTAATTAAATTGACTAGCTTCTATGTTCAACGGTTGTTTTCTTTTTTATAAGGTTGACCTCCTGAAGAATAAATTTGGGTTTGATGAGGCTTTTAACTACAAAGAAGAGGAAGACCTGGTTGCAGCTTTGAAAAGGTTAGTACCTATTTTTCCTTCCCTAAAGGATCATGATATCTCAATGAAGCATGAAATCTTAATTTCACCGTGGAAAATGGGGATGTTGATTTAAGAAACCTTTTTTTGTATGGTAAAGTGGAAGTTATTGTTATATATAGCAAGAATCTTTACTCATCTTTGAATTCCTCCCTTACTTTTAGCCAGTTAGAATAGTTCTATAACTGGCCTGGTATTAAATCTTTTACACTATGTTTGTTTTTAGAGTAAAATTCAAAAAATCGCCCGTGGTTTACTTGATTCTTGAGTCACCACCTGTGTTTTGGAAACTATAGTTTCACCACTTGGGTTTACAATCCCAAATGTTTATTAATTTCAAGGGATTACAATCCATGGAATATAGTCCTTGGTCTTCAAAATTAGTAATCCTGTCACTTTTTTATCCTTTTAAAGAATAACCATGTGTGTGTTTAGAGGGGATTATACGTGGGATGACTGAAATAAGGGTATATTCCTGAAAAAAATAAGCTAAAAAAATAATTCTAAGTTAGGGTTAACTTGATATTTTAGGGTATTATATTAGCAATAGGACTTAATAGTCCATCCTCCATAATACAAACTAAGAAACAAACATGTGATTAAAATTTTAAAAGACTAAATAGTCCCATCTCCTTGTTAATCCTTGCAAACAAACATAGCCTTAGTACATCTGATGTTAACTCGACCAAAATACAAAGTGAATCTAGATACTTGGATGTTTAAGTCTCTTCACTTTCCAGGCTGGTTCATTTCCATCACCTTATTTGTTTATTGCTGTTTTATTTTTATCAGGTACTTTCCTGATGGCATGGACATTTACTTTGATAATGTTGGAGGAAAGATGCTTGATGCGGTACTTGCTAACATGAGAAACCATGGACGCATTGCGGCATGTGGGATGATCTCACAGTACAACCTTGATAAGCCTGAAGGTGTACACAATTTGGCCAACCTTATTTGGAAACGAATCCGCATACAAGGGTTTATCGTATTCGATTACTACCACCTCTATCCCAAGTTTCTGGAGACGGTTCTACCTTACATAAAGGAAGGGAAGATAAAATACATTGAAGACATAGCCGAAGGCCTTGAGAGTGGCCCAGCAGCTCTGGTTGGGCTTTTCTACGGCCACAATGTTGGAAAGCAAGTGGTGGCTATTGCTCATGAATGAGTCCGTGTCTATTATCCGGAGTCTTGCCTTGTAAGTAGAATAAAACATAGTTCTTATGTAGGCTTTGTTTGGCACGTTTTTCTGTTGATGTAAAGTTCTTTCTTCTTAGAAAGACCATCAGTTTTATGTACTCGTACATTGTAGTGGGTTTCTCAAATAAAGTGTGAAGGGAGAGTATCTCTTATTTGTTTGTCAATGATCTGGGGTCTAAAGCTGATTGTTTTGTGAAACATGTTTTTGGATTTCATCAATATAATTATTTGTTTCTCTTATTTGTTTGTCAATGATCTGGGGTCTAAAGCTGATTGTTTTGTGAAACATGTTTTTTGTTTTTGTAATGTGTTTCTCAAATAAACATGGTTTGTGAAACATGGGAAAACAAAACCTACATAAACATTACTCCTTCAGTTATAGAATAAAAGTCTTCTATCGATTTTTTTGATCAAATTGACCATTTTTAAAATTAACAATTAAACATATATATATATATATATATATATATATATATATATATATATATATATATATGTAGTGTGTTTCCCATGCATCTCTTATTTGTCTGTCAGTGATCTTTTTGACTTACTAGATTACTAGATTATGTACAAAACAAACAAACGGAAGCAAGTGTTAGATAATTAAATTTTTACAGTGACCAAAAAAGACAAAGGGAAAAAGAGAGACCATATGCTAAAAGCTGATCTCAAATGAAAAAGAGAGACCATATGCTAAAAGCTGATCTCAAATCATCATCAGTACACTTGTAAAAATGATTTTACCTCTTCTGCCAAGTTTTGCTGATGAGGGTTGAGTAACTGTTAGATAATTAAATTTTGGGAAAAAATTACTTTTATATAGTTATAATGTTTTAAGCAATTAGCCACTGTACTTTTAAAATATTCAATTAACTCACTGTACTTTTTAAAAATGTTCAATCAAGCAATTCCGTCCAATTTCTTAGACGGACGTTAAATAATTACACACGTGGCATTGAAAAAAAAATCAAAAAATCATTATTTTCTGATGTGGCAACACAAAAAAAATAATAAAATAAAATCATTGATTATGTGGCAAAAAGTAATTAAAATAATAATAAAAATATTTTAATTCATTTTTTAATAACTTTTTCATTTCCTATTTTCTTTCTCCTTCAAAATGAATAAATAAGCCTAAAATAAAATAAAAAATAAAAAAATAATTTTGCCATGTACAATACATGTTGACTTTATATTTGACGGTATAAGACCAATTTTTTTTTTGAAATTTTTAGACAAAAAAAAATAATGCAAATTACAAACATAAATAAATAAAACATTATCTATCGTCATTTTTTTTCATAATTAATTCAAACTCAAACCCTACTGTTCATCTTCTTCTTCACCAACACCACCAGTCGCCTACCTAAAGACATAGAATCCGGCCAGAACAACCCAGAATTAAACTGGTGATTGACGAACCCATAGCATCAGAAATCCAATACCCAACACCAGATCAAAACAAAAAACAACGGATTAAACAAACAATTTCATATTAAATCCACAACATAACTAGAAATTGGCGATGGAACCGATAGAACCAACAATGAACAACATTCTTAACTGATCAACTAAATATAAGCAATAATAAAATAATAAACCATTTCAGAAGCACACAACAACCTAGATCTGATCATGAAGATAAAACAATTGGCAAACATGAAACATAAACCGGGGAAAACACGGGTAACAGAAGACCCAAATCCCAAATCAAATCAACATCAAAACAAACATCAAGATCCAAAACCCCCCAGACCAAACACCACATCAGATCATATCTCCCATCCAGAACCAAAGAAAATCAAAGCCCCTATTAATCTGGTAGTGAAAAACCCACGATCAAGAAGCCCTCGGACTTGGGAGGGTCGGTGTGTAATCCCCCGAAATCCGGTCTATCTTCACACCCGGATTCCGTACGTCACGGTCCCACTTCTTACCAAACATACATCATTATATACTGAAATATAACAACATACACTCTCAAATCCCGGGTTCTGGAAACTTTATAACCTCTTTCATTACAAATAATGATAAATACATTATTCACTTTATCTTACAAGAGTGACTTTTATCCGCCACCAAGGATACATAACAGTTCATTAAGCTAGTCTATAACTCAATTTTATCTTTCTATATTACAAGTCTTCATTTGATCTTCTCGTTCATTCACATTATGAATGATCCTTCATCTGGATACCGTCAGCTTGATCTTTACGGGATCCTTAAGTTCTTCTAACCTCGTTTGCTGAAAATGTTTTTCATTTAAAAGTAAGTGTGAGCATTCAATTGCCCAGCAAGTTATAACAGTTGAACAAACAACTTCAAGAGTTTAAACATTTCTTCAGAACTTCGATAACCGAACAAAGGTTATGAAGCAGCTTGAATAATAGGAATAGTCCTGATTCCTATCATCTTAAAACATCTACCATTTTCACTTTGAAATACTTTCATTCCTCTACCTTTTTCATACACATCTTGTCTGGCTAGAATCATTAGCACAGACTTAACAAAAACGGTTCATGTATAAACAGAGCATACTTGTATTGAACAGTCAATCATAGAACAGTTCATATCATAGAAACACCGAAGTGTTCAAATAATGGCACAAGGCCTCATACATACTACCACCTCGTACATACGTCGCACATATGCACATAGACAAGACTTCTCAAATTCGACATCTAAGAAGTTTAAGAAACTAACATTTATTTAAAATATGAATGAAGTGGGGAAACTTTCCTTACACCCAGCTACAGCTTACGCTGAACTACTCATTCCAACTCCTAAGTAACATATAAGGAAAACATAAGCACCAATTAGTCATATATTTGATTTACGCATTGGTTTAAACTTCACTTTACTTCTTAGGGTTTGCGTTCTTGAAATTTAAGCTTACGCGTCTAACTTCCTTTACCAGTTTACGGCTTCATGACATACGGAGATGTCTTACTCAGAACGTTCATCATCTTGGATGATTTATATTCTTATCTAACTCACATTCGGCTTTCATTAATCTTATTAACGTTCATTACGGCTTTCTTGATAATTCATAACTTATTTAATACTTTCGTTATCCATTACCTGGACCCCATGTTCATTACTCATTCTTAGTGTCGAAGCCATACCGATTGTTGTATGGTAAGACCAAGCGTCCATCACAACAACATTGTGTTCACAACGTCTATACACTTCACACTTAGCTCTCATTATCATGACATAACATTGAAATGTTATTCATTGCCCTCGTCACTTAACGTCTAAGGAATCACAATCATAGCAATTCCTCACGTTCGTTTATCACGACTATGGTCCCCGAATATCGGTCCCGTAACTCGCACTTACAATCGTTGTCTTTTAATCTCATTTAATCTTTCCGTTCAACACTTACTAAAGGTTTAAATCACTTGATTAAGTGTTACGTTACGTGAACTACATGTTCATATTTCTTTCTTGCACATCCCCCAGTAATTGAGAAATAAAAATCTCATTTCTGGCCATTGCCCTGCACCGACGCTGCAGCGCCGTGCCCCTTCCTCTCTCTCGCGCTGCAGTACGACCCCCTTTTCTCTCTCTTCCCTTTTTGGCCTGGCGCTGCAGCGCTAAGTCCTTTGTTAACACTCGTGCTGCGGCGCCAACTAACAGAACCTGAGGCCCGAGCTTGCGCTGTGGCGCCACTTTTGCAAGCTTAGCCGGCGCTGCGGCGCCGAGCCAAAACCCTAGAAAATTTTCTAAGTTTTAAATCCCATTCGAGACACTTACTTCCCATTCTCATAACTTCTTCGTTATAATTCGGAACGAGTTCGTTCCAAAGCCCTTCTATTCCTTATCTTACGTACTTAAACACCCCTCGGACAGAACTTCGTTCTGAATTCATTAACGTGCCATTCGATTGGCTTGATCTTCACCCTCGTTAATTTTTATGCTTTTAACGCTCTTCGTTTGTTCATCCGTAATTCGGTCATCCGAACTCGGAACTCGTTCGTTCTTGAGTCCATGAATCACGTTTTCTATGTTCTCTTACTTCCTTATGAAACCCTACACGTTCGGGTTCATTTACTAACTTTCTAATTCTCGTTCGTCTTTTACAAAAATTTCGCCATAACTTCGTTATAGCTAAGTTTTAATCCATTCTTCATGAACCGTTCCTATCCAAGCAATAAGCATCTAACTTATACGCGATGGTTTTAAACTTGTCCATCAATAACAATTATAATACGATGGTTTTAAATTTTTCCATCAACAACGTTCTTCGTGTTCTTCGCATGTTCTTCGTTCGTTCTTAATTTTAATCGATATTTTGGATTACGATTTCACTTTTTATTAGAATTTGATGTTATAGAACATCATTCCTTACTTAATTCATCTACTTGTTCATAATATTCATTCGGATTGCTCAAAATCCTTACGAATCTTATACTTACTTAAGAAATTTATTTACTAAACTTCTAATTCTTATTTCTTCATTTTCTCATGAATTCAACCATATGAAATCATTTATAACATCATCTTCTCTCTATTCTCATTAAGCTATGTCTTTGAACATAGAAACTTAAAGAAAATTAACCTAGGAGTTAGGTTTTAATACCTTTCCTCTTTATATTTTTCTTCAGCTATACAAAGTTGACGATTTGCAAGTTTTTCTATTTCACGATCACTTTCGATCTGATCATTCATGTTCATTCTCTTCCTTCTCCCTCTTCCTCCGAGCTCTCTCTCTCTCTAAGATGTAGGATTTCAAAAATCCCATCAAATGAACATATGGCCTCCTATTTATAGAAAATCAAGGCTAAGGGCAATTTAGTCATTTTGCCCCCCACCTCCTTACTATTCATACCTCCTCCATCCCTTAGCCACCAAGTTTACTTGGCCACCACCCTTACTTGGTGGCCAAGTAGCCGCCCCACATGCCCATGGGTCACCCCATGGGTTGCCCCATAGGTTATTACCCATCGGTTCGATCCGCGGTTCATTTTCTTGGTTTGGGCCTTAACTCTAATTCTTATTGGGCCTATCTTGGGCTTTATTTCACAAAGCATTGGGCTTGACATAATCCAAGTCCAATTGGATTCTACAAAGTCCATGAACTCAAAGTCCATTAAGACTCATCGTATTCTACGCATTCCATTCTCGTATTCTCGTATTCTCTTCGTATATCGTTCATACGATATTCGTATTATACGTCGTAATAATCTTCGTACTATACTCGTATAATAATTAGTATTACACTCGTATTTCTCATGCATAATAACCCTAATTATTATATGAGATTATTAAATTCTCGGAACTTACTTTTCCTAACCCTTAGGTTTTAAGTCCGCAGGCGAAAACTTCGTTTTTGCCATAACTGAAATATTATTGAATATTCCATCACGTCCCAAATTTTTTCGTAATCAATAACTTCTCGGAATTTCAAAATAAATCTCCGAGCAGAAACGGATGAATAGTGCCTATTTCGTCTTTTTCTCCGAAAATATTTTGTTCCCAGAAAATTTTTATTTTCATCTTGAAAATTCTTATTCGTTCAATCTAGCACGTAGCCAGAATCCTCCCGACTTATAATCATCCTAGGTTATAGAACGATTCATAAACACATAGCACATAATAATATTAATAAAAATTAGTTTTATTAATAACTAATTCTTTAAACCTAAATTCTGGACGATCCGAATTTTCGAGTCGTCACACGGTGAAACCAGGTGTTTTAGGGATGGGGAGGGTCGCAAGGCGCTGGAGCTCGCCGGAGATGTCACTGCTCTCCGGAGATGGACCGACCACTGTGCTTCTTGATTGGAGATGATTCTCCAATCTACAACAGTTTGTTTGATTTTGAAGAAAGAATCACTCCTCGTTATATGGATATATTTGTGTGTTTCCACGTTTTAAAGTGATGTGAATATAAGTATTTTATTTTTAGAAAAATATATAAAAAAGATTTTAATTCTACATTTAGAGATGCTTGCCTGTTTAATAATTTTAATTTTAATTAATTCCACCTTTCTTCTAAAAATATTTAGGTAAAGAAATATTTTTATTTTTAAAAATTTTATAAGTATTGTAAAACATAAAAGTATTTTTATTTTTAAAATAAAACATAAATATTATGAATATTATAATATTATTTTTTATTAATATTATACATATTATAAATATTTAGGTAAAAAAAAGAAAGAAAATAAAACATAAAAGTATTTTTATTTTTATTTTTAAAATAAAACATACATATTATAAATATTATAATATTAATTTTTATTAATATTATACATATTATAAATATTTAGGTAAAGAAAAAGAAAGAAAATAAAACATAAAAATATTTTTAAAACCATAGTGGGCCAATTGCATTTTTTTAAAGTGCAGTGTCTCAATAGTATTATGAATTTAGCTGTCTGGCTTGCCACGTAGGAAATAACTTATTTTTTTTTTCAAAAGCCACATAGGAAAATTGGCGCAATTTTTTAACGTCCGTCCAAGAAATTGGACGGAATTGCTTGATTGAACATTTTTAAAAAGTACAGTGGGCTAATTGAATATTTTAAAAGCACAGTGACTAATTGCTTAAAGCACTACAACCACAGTGGGGTAAAACTGCTTTTTCCCATTAAATTTTTACCTTTTGTGCCGATCTTGATACTGTCACAAGTTTGTGCCAAGACATAATAAATATATAAGCTAGCCTAGTGGAAATAATTTATTCTTTGCTTAAGGTTGACCTGTTGAAGAATAAATTCAGATATCATCAATGGTTTGAAATTCAAGACTCATCTGATGAGATCATGTTCAGCTCTCTTTCTCCTTGTGATCTCCCGTTCACATATCATCAATGGTCTGACCCATGATTAATCTTCTTTGTCTATTCTTTAAAAGGTTGGCCAATATCTCTGTATAGACCTTATCAGTTCCTGCTTCTCATCTGGCTAGCACTGCGATCATGGTTATACCCAAGATCGTCATCTTTTGATTATCTTGACAGCTACTGCATTGCTGACTTCCTTTTGTCAGTAACATTATCTGAAGTCTTCTTACTGTTGCTTGTTGAAGACTTCCCTTAAATAGTTTCACTACTCAATCAGGATGCTGATTGAATTGGTGCTTCGATTTTCTGTTTGCTTGCAAGCCATTAGGTGAACACTCTTTGGATTCCTTCAGGTAGATTGCATCTTTTACAGTTCTGACCAGAGGCTTCATTCTTTGGATGCTTTGGGAGTGCTCATTTGTTGAGAATCGCATTATTACTACAATTCTTCCTTGGCATTGTGAGCACTGATAGACTTCGTCGAAGACTTTGTTGTACAAACTACGACCTAGCTTTGGTCCTGCGGACACTACGACTTCAAGAGCAGATTATGCACCAAACTACGATTTATGCTTTAACATTTGTTGTCCTTATCTGATCTAGCTCGACTACGATCATGATCGTGGTGTCTTGCCATATTTGTGCTTGATTCAGTCTTGATAAGGAGAACGCTACGATTTCTCTTAAACACTGGTAGACTACAATCCTTGATTGCTTGATTTGCAGACTCTACGCTTCCGAAAACAGACTACGATTCTTGATTTGACTTGGCAGGTGTTTGGACCGACTCTATGATTCTGAGTGGCCCCCCCAAAGTAGACTACGATTCTGCCTTGGCTTGTGCAATCTCTTGGCTAGCTCGACAGACTACAAACTTTGATAGTTACTTTTCTTACAAACCTCGATGGCTGGTGTAGTGTTCAACGATAAGGCTGGTCTATCTATTACATCATATAAGATCAACCTAACACGTTTGATCTTTCTATGTTTAGTCCTTGTACATCATATTCTTTTGAATGACTTTACAAAGCTGTTTTGTTCATGTATAATCATCCTAACATGTTTGATCATTTCAATCTAATTCCTTGTACATATATTTCTATTATCTATTCAAGGACTTTACAACTTGTTTCAATGCAGACATATCTGCATATTCATTCATTTATTTCATCATCTTCATCATCAAATTATACGTTCCTAACAATCTCCCCCTATTTGATGATGACAAAAATACTGAATGCACATGTATGAGATGAATGAATCTTAGGATACAGTGAGCTGCTGTTTCTCAGCCATTTCCTCATAGTTTTTCAATAACTCAGAGTCGTGAGAGATTTTGGCATTTTGTTTGAGTTTCTCACTTTGGTAGATGTTTTCAAAGGCAGTGAGAATGTCGAAGAAATCATTGTTGGATGAAGAGGGGATATCAGATGGTATATTGGGATTGAGATTTGGAGTTCTGAGAGTAGTGGCGGAACCAGAAACTTTTGAGAGGGGGGTCAAAATATACTTGCAAAATCACGACGGCGGCGATACGAGCTACAATACAATTCGATTCGAAAATATTTCTCTTGCAAAAGTACTGTAGATAAAAGTCTTGTGAAAGATATAGAACTATTTGATAAATAAAAAAAACCATCGTCCCTTGGCTACCAATATAAATGTTAACATGAGATACTTTTAAATTTAGAATTGCCATAATTTATTTATTTTTGAAAATAATAAATGTATAATTATTAATATTTTAAATATTTATAATTATTAGTATTTTAAGTATTACATAGTTGTGCCCATATATATATATATATATATATATATATATATATATATATATATATATATATAATATATATATATATAGTAGAAAAAGAGGTATATCATTTGGGACTTTTCACTACTGCATACATGCATATAAAGGCCTTATTATTTAAATAAAAAAAAATTATGCATGCAACATTTATTATTATAAGAAAACGAAAAAATTACAAAAGATTAATTTAAATTATTACAAAGAAACAAAAATAAAATAAAATAAGGAAATTATTAAATCTACAACGCTTTTTTATTATTTTTACAACAAAAATGTCGTTGTAGATATATAGCGATGATAAAAATCATATCTATAGCGACATTCTTATTGTAGATTTAATAATTTCCTAAAATAAATATGAGTTGTCTTGAGAGTAGAAAGATGATTGAATTTATAGAGCAGGACCCACGAATTTATAATTACTACCGCTAGTAGTATTCAACACCTATCGCCTAGCTATCTTTTGCAATAATAGTTGACCTCCCCCTTCCCTCTTCTTCTTGGAAATAATGCATCGACCATATTTGCTCTTTGACTAAAACTTGAAGAATCAACGAAAAGTTAAGATCTGCTGCCGTTGGCACTCATGTAATTATAGTATCTTCCTTGATACTTGCTTTTTGCCCCTTTTGTAGTCTCAATCGGCGCTTGCCCCCCGCTCCCGCCCCCGCCCCTAGTTATGTCTGGACCGCCGCGGCGCCGCTGCTACTGGGGGCAGATGACCCCCCCGCCCCCTAGTTCCGCCTCTGACTGAGAGTGGGGTTTGATGAGTGGAAACCTGGATGAGCTTGGATGTCTGCAATCGTAGAGTGTGAGGCCACTACAATTGTGGTCTTTGGTGTGGCCTTTCTACTATTTGAGTTTTCTAAGAGATAGTAGGGAATGTTGATGTTTCCTTCATGACGATAGACCTTGAAATGAGGGACGTTCTTGATCAGCTTGATATGAAATGACTTGACCCTTGGAAAATTTTGAGAGACCAACTCTAAATTGGGAAAGTGTGAATAACACGAGCTGATGTAACTTTCATCGCCAGCTGTGTAAGCCTTTAGCCAGGGCATCCATGGATAGAACCATTTTATCAGAGGATTGTCATGATTGTACAGTATTGTAGTACAATCTAAATCCATGTCTTTCCAGTTGTTAAACAGATCTTCTGTAGACATCGTTACTACTTTGAGTCATTCGTTTCCATGGTTTATCTATAAGACCCCAACTTTCATAAATAAAGATTAATTTTTTCTCGAAATATATTTTTGAATATTATGGTGTGGATTTGATATAATGTTATAGTTGTGGGTAATATTTATAAATTTTTCAAAGTATGCAAGTTGTTATAAATTATTTGATTGGTCGGGGAATATTCGTTATAACAGAAAATATTCGTACGACGACACACTCATTGGTGGACCCCACAACGGAATTATTATCGGAGTTAGAAAACGACAGAAATATCTTTTTATAAAAATAACGGCGAAAGTTTTACCGTTAACTGTTGAAATACCCGGTGTTAAAAGTACAGTAATACGCGTGATTGCATAGTACCACACGGTATTGATTATTGATACTTACGTGAGAAGTCACTCAGTTTTTTCAATTATTGCTACAGTAATTGTTGCATAGTATCTCAAGTTATTTGATTCAATTATTGTCAATTTTTAATATTATTAAATCAATAATTGAGATGACGAGTTATTCATATTATTATCTGCATAATTAACAATGTCTAGAAAGTTCTGTTGAGGAAAGGAGTTTGATCACCTAATTGCGCGCTAATAGGGAGAAATTCTTATCGGAAAGCCCCCTCTTTCCTAGGAACGATCTGGTTGTTAATATTGCGAGTTATAATAATGATAAATAAATGTTGTTAAAAATATTGAAAGGATTTTTTTTATGAAGTATTTGTTGTAAATATTGGCGTATTATTTGGACCCTCATTTACCTATTTTTCAAATTAATCGGTAGAAAGTTATTCAGTATATATATATATATATATATATATATATATATATATATATATATATATATATATATATATATAATAAAGGTGGGAGCCACATGTGGGAAGAAAAGTTTTGGGGGGAGAAATCTGGGGAGGGTCACAAGTATGTTATATATGTATGATAAATTTTATTATATATATATTTATATATATATAATATAATAAGTTTTATTTTTTTTATGAAAAATAGAATATATTTTATTTTATTATGCATAGTGTCTACATAGTATTTGCATAGTAAAAACTTACGAAATCAGTTGCTACGCCCGTGAATTCGCCGAATTGTCACTGTGCACACATGATTTTCTAAATTCAAATAGTATCCTTTCATTCTCCTATAAATAGGATGCTTAGTTAGAATTAAAAATCACACCAGAATCAGAGAATTCTTCTTCTATAATATTGAGCTTATTTCTTTAGAGTTTTAAGAAGCTTTGAGCGTAGAAAACAATGAAAATTTTTGTTCAATATTCCCGCCCTACCAGTCGGAATACTCTTCTTTTTATGGTAAGGGATATTATTTTTGTTCAATACTCGAAAGAAACAATATTTTCTTTCATACTCTGTAGTATATAAGTAATATTATTTCATTTCAGATTTCAAATTTTACACTCATTTTTTTAAGTTTTGGCTTCTATACTCCATAAAATTAGTAGATTATCTTTGAAATTTGCGCTTCATCTAGTATTTTTTTTCATGAAAATATTATTCTGAGTATTCTTGATAATTGTTAATATTTTCATGCCAGAGTACTATTCACGGGATACTATTCACCCGATTACTATTCACCCGGGGTACTATTCATGACAAAAATTAATTTATTTTCGGTCCAAATCATTTTTGATACAATATTATTCTTGAATTTTACTCCACAAAGCAGTATTATGTTGACAATTTGGACGTTTTTGAATTCTGGATAAATTAAATTAAAAATCTTTAAAATTTATCATTTGCTTTCATTTAATTGAATTCTTATATCATTGTCATCATCCTCATGCTTATATTGTTATTAAAGTCATCTTTGACCCGTAGTACATAGATGAACTGTTGATCGGTATGATTATGACCAGGGATCATTCGGTATAATCATGACCTATAATGTTACAAATGATGTGGTATAAGTCATCATTGGTCCGTAGTGCATTGATGGACAGTTGTTGGCATGATCATGACCATTGGTGATAACACGATTATCCTTGGCCCGTAGAGCATGGATAATTCATGGACGTGATACTAATGAATATCCTTGGCCGTAGTGTAGGGATGATTCGATGATGTGGTTATTTATTAAGCTGAGTCTCAGCAATAAAATTGATGATAAACTTTTAAATCATAAAAGATAATAGATATCATATTCTACTTGACTCTTCTAATGGATTGCTTGTTCCGCTGTAGTTAAACTTGATGTTTATTATAGTTTATCAGTTTGACACTGTTGAAGGATAACGATAATTCATTCTGCGTTATCTTAGTCATAATATTTCTACTAGGCTAGTTGAGCTCACCCTTTTGCTTTCATTGTTCTCTTCAGGAAATGATAGCGTAGCCGAGACTAGTCGGGGAATGGAGTGATGGTCCGAGATGGTTGTTTTAGTAGTCCTCACTATTTAGTGTGATAATAAATGTAATAAGGATTGAATTTGAGTTTGGATATTGTCTATGAGACAATATTCGTGTAAACACTCTCAGCTCAGGTTGTATAATTAAGTTTGTATTTGTATTTAGTACCATGTATTTGGCGACTCAAGATGGGTGATGTATACCTATTTTGGGGGCGTCACAGTTGGTATCAAAGCTTAGGGATATGATCCCTAGCTAAGATGTGAGACTAGAATTAAGGGGAGAGACGGGAAAATCCTTTGCTAGTATAACCTACCTAAGTTTATTTGTTATTTAATTGGTCGGTCAGAATATAGGGATAATATGTGGCATGTCAATTAACCCTTGTTTTGTGGCAGGTTTGAAAATGACATCCGAGAATGTTAAGATAAGCAATGGAGCACATGAGACCGTTGAGTCACCGATGATCAATACCCAGGATAACGTGCATCAAAAAGGCAATAATCCTCAGGTGAACAACAGCACTGACCAAATGGTGAACGAAAGAATGTTTAGGAGCTTTCTGCAATTCGTGCAACATCAGGCAAGAGAGACTCCTGTCCAAAATGTAGGTAGAAACACTGGCAACTCTCGAATGGTCACCGCTATGTAGTTCAAGGAGCTGGAACCACCAGAGTGTTTTAGGAAAGCCAGAACCACTTAAGGCAGAGACATGGATAAAGTAGATCACCAAGATATTTGATGTCTTGGGATTCTCCGAGGAGCAAAAGGTTCCATTAGCCACCTTCATGTTGCGAGGAGAGGCAGATTACTGGTGGGAGTCTGTAAAATGTACTCAGCCTGCCGCACTAAAGATGTCTTGGGAGAAGTTCTAAGAACTGTTCAACGACAAGTACTTTCCCGAAAGTATTCGGGACATGAAGGAGGTAGAGTTCATCAAGCTGGAGCAAAATAATATAAATGTGTCGCAGTACGAAGCTAAGTTTGCCGAGTTGTCCTAATTTGCGTCTCACTTGGTTGATACTGAGGAGAGAATGACGCAAATGTTTCTACGAGGTTTGAACCCTGAAATACGTCAATATCTCATTTCTCATAAACTGCGTTTGTATTCAAATGTTATAAATAGGGCTCAGTTATTGGATCATGTAATGAGTCAACCCAACCAAGAAAGAGCAGCCGTAAAATGATAATACCAGTGGTAGCAGTCATCGAAGCGGTGACAACAAACGTGGAAAAAGTCAACATGCCAGAAATGGTAACCACTTCGGTGGTAATCATGGCCAAGACAATAAGAGTGGAAATTTCAAGAAAAGGAGATTCAATAATGATGGAAAGACGTCAGCACCAGCACCCGTTATTAAAGAAGGAGAACGATCACCGATCGTATGCTACAAATACGGAGGGGAGGTACACATCAGTCCAAACTGTACGCAATAGTTCAAATTAAGTTACAATTATGGAAGAGAAGGTCACCTGGCTCGATTTTGTCATGCAGTGAAGTCAAGTCCAGCTGGGATGGAGGCACCAAAGGTCATCCCAGAGAAGTCAAAGCTGGTAGTTAAAGGAAGAGCGTTTGTCGTGACCTCTCAAAAAGTGAGGAACCCGAACGAGGTTATAACGGGTAAGCTAATCATAAACTCTAGTGAAGTCTATACCTTATTTGATACCGGTTCTACCCATTCTTTTATTTCTCCTACTTACGCTCAACGTTTAAATTTAATTTCGGAGAAATTAGACTTTGACTTATCTGTTGAAACTTCGTTGGGAGAAACCTTCATTACATTCAATGTTTATAAGTGTTGTTTGATTCAAATCGGCAACCGCACATTACCTGTCGATCTTATCTCTTTGAAAATACTTGCATTTGATGTGATTTTAGGAATTGATTGGTTAACCACTTATCTTGCTAAAATTGATTATTTTCGTAAGGTTGTTAGCTTTCATATTCTTAACCAACCTATTATGCGAATTCAAGCAACCAAACCATTAAAGTCAATCACTGTTATATCAAGCCATAAAGCTATTCATTTATTGAAAAATGGATGTTAAGCTTTCTTAGCCCATGTCACAGAATTAAACAAAAATACGTCAGATTTGAATGATATTTCTATTATTAATAAATTTCCTAACGTATTTCCTGAAGAACTTCCTGGCCTACCCCAGAGCGTGAAATTAAATTTTGTATCAATCTTGAACCCGGTACAAAACCCATTTCCAAAGCCCCATATCGAATGGCTCCTATTGAACTTCAGGAGTTAAAGACCCAACTGCAGGAATTATTAGACATCGGTTTCATTCATCCTAGTACGTCTCCTTGGGGTGCTCCTGTTCTATTCGTGAAGAAGAAAGATGGGAGTATGCGACTTTGTATTGATTATCGGGAGTTGAACCATGTCACCATCAAAAATAGGTACCCGTTGCCACGCATTGATGACCTGTTTGACCAGTTGCAAGGCGCCTAATTCTTTTCAAAGATCGATCTGCATTCCGGATATCATCAGTCAAAGATTAAAACTGATAACATTTCAAAGACTGCTTTCAGAACTCGGTACGTGTATTAAGAATTCTTAGTCATATCTTTTGGATTGACTAATGCTTCTGCTGCCTTCATGGATATGATGAACCGAGTATTCACAGAATATTTGGATTACTTTGTGGTCATATTTATTGATGACATCCTCATTTACTCCAAAAGTCGTGAAGATCATGAGCAAACGTGAGGCTGATACTCCAAAAGCTTCGCGAGAACAAGTTATATGTCAAGTTGAAAAAATACGAGTTCTAGATTGAGGAAGTAACATTCCTTGGGCATATGATATCAAATCACAGAATATCTGTTGACCCAGCAAAGATTAAAGCAATTCAAAGCTGGGAACAACCTAAGTCAGTAACCGAAGTACGTAGCTTTCTGGGCTTAGCTGGTTATTATCGGATATTCGTGAAAGGATTTTCACAAATCGTTATTCCATTAACTCAGTTGACTTGAAAAGATAAAAAATTCGATTGGAGCGAGGAATGTGAGAAGAGTTTTTAAGAACTCAAGAGGAGACTCATTTTAGCACCTGTTCTGACAATACCATTTAGTTCGGAGGGATTTGTCATCTACAACGATGCTTTAGACAGAGGGTTAGGATGTGTTCTCATGCAACATTGAAAAGTCATAGCCTATGCCTCGCAATAACTCAAAGAATATGAGAGAAATTATCCTACTCATGATCTAGAGTTGGTAGCAATCGTTTTCGCACTTAAAATATGGAGGCATTACCTGTATGGGGAGAAAGTGGAGATCTATACGGATCATAAAAGCCTCAAATATTTCTTCACCCAAAAGGAACTCAACATGCGGCAACAACGTTGGCTCGAGGTGTTGAAAGATTACGATTATACCATTCAATATCATCCTGAAAAAGCGAATGTAGTAACTGACGCATTGAGTAGAAGATCATATGCGGGTACGAGTGCGATATTATCAATGCAAAGACCCATTTGGTATGACTTACAAAGGATGGAGATAGAGATAAAGACTCTAGGGACCCACGTGATGATGTCAAATATACGAGTAGAACCGACTTTAATCGATAAACTTAAAGCTGCTCAAACTACAGACCTGGAACTGATGCGTATGAAGATGAAAGTTCAAGAAGGTGCTATTTCGGAAGCAAGAATCGATGAAGAAGGAATACTTCGAGTCAACTCTAGACTTTATGTTCCTAACGACCTTGATTTAAAGTATAAAATCATGATGGAGGCGCACAACACATCGTTTGCAATCCATCTTAGTAGTACCAAAATGTATCATGATCTTCGACATAAATTTTGGTGGAGTAATATGAAAAGAGAGATTGCAGAGTTTATCTCAAGGTGTTTAACTTGTCAACTAGTCAAAGCGGAGCATCAAGTGCCAAAAGGTCCATTGCAACCACTTGAAATTCCAGAATGGAAGTGAAAGCACATTACCATGGATTTCGTTACTGGTCTTCCCAAGGTTTCTCAAGGCATAGATGCGATTTGGGTCATTGTTGATAGATTGACCAAGTCTGCTCATTTCTTACCTATATGAGAAACTTATACACTTGAACGTCTTGCTCGTATATACATAAATGAGATTGTAAGACTGCATGGTATGTCAGTATTCATAGTTTCTGATCGAGACCCAAGATTCACTTCACAATTTTGGGTTAGTTTACAAAAAGCTATGGGCACATATTTACGATTTAGTTCGGCATATCATCCTCAAACGAACGGGCAGTCAGAGAGGACTATTCAAACTCTTGAAGATCTATTAAGACTACGTGTCCTTGACTTCAAAGGAAGTTGGGACAAGTTTTTGCCATTTGTGGAATTCTCCTATAACAACAGTTATCAAGCAAGTATTGACATGGCTCTATTCGAGGCGTTGTATGGACGCAAGTGTCGTTCTCTAGTATGCTAGGACGAGGTGGGTGAAGCAACGTTGTTGGGACTGGATTTGGTATGTATGACTACGGAGAAGATTTAAATGATCCGGCAACGTATAAATACCTCACAAGATCGACAAAAGAGTTATACTGATCTTCATCGAAAGGACATGGAATTCAATGTTGGTGATCATGTGTTGTTACGTGTTGCTCCATGGAAAGGAGTTACAAGATTTAGATAGTGAGAAAAACTCAATTCTCGATTCATTGGCCCATTTGAAATCCTTGATCGAGTAGGAACTGTGGCCTATAGACTCGCTTTACCGCCAAGTATGTCTCGTGTTTATAACGTTTTTCACATATTCATGTTACGTAAATATGTGGAAGACCCGAACCACATTATTGAGTTAGAACCGAACGAAATAGCGAAAGATTTAACGTACGAAGATGTACCTGTTAAAATCTTGGATAAGAAGGAACATATTCTACGCTCCAAGGTTATACCTCAAGTCAAACTTTTGTGGAGAAACCACGATGTTGAGGAAATAACCTGGGAGTTAGAATCTGAAATGAAATCAAGGTATCCTCATCTCTTCGACATACCAGGTACGTACCCCAATTTCGAGGACGAAATTTCATAAGAAGAAGAGGGTGTAAGACCCCAACTTTCATAAATAAAGATTAATTTTTTCTCAAAATATATTTTTGAATATTATGGTGTGGATTTGATATAATGTTATAGTTGTGGATAATATTTATAAATTTTGCAAAGTATGCAAGTTGTTATATATTATTCGATTGGTCGAGGAATATTCGTTTTAACAGGAAATATTCGTACGACGGCACAATCATTGGTGGACCCCACAACGAAATTATTGTCGGAGTTAGAAACCGATAAAAATATATTTTTAGAAAAATAATGGCAAAATTTTTACCGTTAACTGTTGAAATACCCGGTGTTAAAAGTACAGTAATACGCGTGGTTGCATAGTACCACACGGTATTGATTATTGACGAGTTATTCATATTATTATCTGCATAATTAACAATGTTTAGAAAGTTCTGTCGAGGAAAGGGGTTTGGTCACCTAATTACGCGCCAATAGGGGGAAATTCTTATCGGAAAGCCCCCTCTTTCCTAGGAGCGATCTTATTGTTAATATTGCGAGTTATAATAATGATGAATAAATATTGTTAAAAATATTGAGGGAATTTTTTTATATGAAGTATTTGTTGTAAATATTGGCCTATTATTTAAACCCCCATTTACCCATTTTTCAAAATAATCAGTAAAACGTTATACAGTATATATATATATATATATATATATATATATATATATATATATATATATATATAAAATAAAGATGGGGGCCACATGTGGGAAGCAAAGTCTTGGGTGGAGAAATCTGGGGAGGGTCACGGGTATGTTATATATATATGATAAGCTTTATTATATATATATAAATATATATATATATATATATATATATATATATATTGTAATAAGTTTTATTTTTTATGAAAAATAAAATATATTATATTTTATTCTGCATAGTGTTTGCATGGTATTTGCATAGTAAAAACTTACGAAATCAGTTGCTACGCCTGTGAATTCGTCGAATTGTATACACACGTGATTTTCTAAATTCAAATAGTATCCTTCCATTCTCCTATAAATAGGATGTTTAGTTAGAATTGAAAATTACACCAGAATCAAGAATTCTTCATCTATAATATTGAGCGTATTTCTTTAGAGGTTTAAGAAGCTTTGAGCGTAGAAAATAGTAAAAGTTTTCTTCAAGAATATCACCGCCCTACCAGTCGGAATACTCTTCTTTTTAAGGTAAAAGTTATTATTTTTGTTCAATACTCATAAGAAATAATATTTTCTTTCATACTCTGTAGTATGTAAGTAATATTATTTCATTTCAGATTTTGAATTCTACACTCGTTTTGTTAAGTTTTTGCTTCTATATTCCATGAAATTAGTAGAATATCTTTGAAATTTGTGCTTCATCCAATATTTTTTTTCATGAAAATATTATTCTGAGCATTCTTGATAATTTTTAACCTTTTTATGTCAGAGTACTATTCACGGGATACTATTCACGATGTACTATTCACGGGATACTATTCACTCGATTACTCTTCACCCGGAGTACTATTCATGACAAAAATTAATTTTTTTTCGGTCCAAATTATTTTTGATACAATATTATTCTTGAATTTTACTCCACAAAACAGTATCATGTTGACAATTTGGACCTTTTAAATTCTGAATAAATTAAATTATAAATCTTTAAAATTTATCATTTGCTTTCATTTAATTAAATTCTTATATCATTGTCATCATCCTCATGCTTATATTGTTATGAAAGTCATTTTTGGCCAGTAGTGCATAGATAGACTGTTGATCGGTATGATTATGACCAGGGATCATTCGGTATAATCATGACCTATAATGTTATAAATGATGTGGAACAAGTCCTCATTGGCTCGTAGTGTATTAATAGACAGTTGTTGGCATGATCATGACCATTGGTGATAACACGATTATCCTTGGCCCATAGAGCATGGATAATTCGTGGACGTGATACTAATGAATATCTTTGGCCGTAGTGCAGGGATGATTTGATGATGTGGATTATTTATTAAGCTGAGTCTCAGCAATAAAATTGATGACAAACTCTTAAATTATAGAAGATAGTAGATATCATGTTCTACTTGACTCTTCTAATGGATTGCTTATTCCGCTGCAGTTAAACTTATTGTTTATTATATTTAATCAGTTTAACACTGTTGAAGGCTATCGATAATTTATTCTACGTTATCTTAGTCATAATATTTCTTACTGGGCTAGTTGAGCTCACCCTTTTGCTTTCATTGTTCTCTTCAGGAAATGATAGCGTAGTCGGGACTAGTCGGGAAATGGAGTGACGGTCCGAGATGGTTGTTTTAGTAGTCCTCACTATTTAGTGTGATAATAAATGTAATGAGGATTGAATTTGAGTTTAGATATTGTCTATGAGATAATATTCGTGTAAAAACTCTCAGCTCAGGTTGTATAATTAAGTTTGTATTTGTATTCAGTACCATGTATTTGGCGACTCAAGATGGGTGATGTATACCTATTTTGGGGGCGTCACATTATCCATCTGCCTGGTAGCACATCTTGTTGTTCATCAAAGACTTCCACCACTAATCTTCTGCAAATTTTTGCCAGAGAGGGAACATGATAGTCTGTTGATTCCTGGTCTGCAGAACTGGAGTTTGTCTCCATCTCTTCATCATGCTGGGTCATTTCAACTGATTCATCAATGGATCCTTCCAGCTAATTTTTATCACTTGATTCTTCTTTAGTGTCATTCTCAGAATTGTTTGACCCAACAGTCATTTCCTGTAAGACCCCGAATTTTATGAAATAAAAGTATTCAATTTTTCTTATAATTACTATTCAGTAAATGGTTTAATTGATAAATGTTAAAGTTAAGGGTGATATATGAATTTTTTTCAAAATACACAAGTGGTTATAAAATAATCATTGTTGTCGGGGAATATTCGTTTGGTCGTGGAATATTCTTTCTGTCGGGGAATATTCGTACGACGGCGCAGCTATTTGTGGGCCCCATAACAGAATAACTGTCGGATGAAGATAACGACAAATTTGAGTTTTTACAAATAACGGCGTAGTTGTTACCGTTAACACTGTTGGAATACCCGGTGGTTAAAATACAGTAATACGCGTTATTGCACAGTAGCACACGGTATTGCATAGTATTTTTGAAATTATTGATTCTTACGTAAGAAGGCACTACTCAATAATTGTTACAGTAATTATTGTTCAATATTTTATTTTATTGATTCAATAATTGCTACGTTAAAATTTTATATTATTGTTGTTCAATAATTGTCACTGCACAGTATTTTCCATTATCAGATCAATAATTCATATTATTTGAATAGTATTATTAGATAGCATTATTGACAATGTCTAGAAAGTTCTGTATAAGGAGAGGTTTGGTCATTTAATTGCGCGCCAGTAAGGAGAAATCCTTATTGGAAAGCCCCCTCTTTCCTGGGAACGGCCTGGTTGTCATAAATGTGATTCTGTAATATTATTTGTGAATAATTAATTATTGATTTATATGATAAGAAAATATTTATTTTATGTGGATATAAATGAGGGATATATTTTTGTGGTTAAAAATGAAGGAGTTAATGTTGAGGTTTTTATCAGTATTTTTGTCGGAATGGAGGTATTAAAAATCAGGGTTTTTGAAATATTTTGCGGGGGTTATAATTTTTAATCCGACCGTTGGATCGTGGTAATTTTTGGATATGTTATACATATATAAGTTGAGTATATGTCCACAAATTTTGAACCGTTAAAAATGAACGTATGATTTGTTATGAATTTTACGAGATGACTGGTTCAGAAATTGTTGAATTTTCGGAGTTTATCATTTTGGTGGAAAATTCTAGAATTGGTGGGCCCCACTTGTGGTTGGTGAACAAATGTGCTGAATTATATTTCAAATGTGGTGGGTGGGAATAGTAGCAGGTAAAGCCATCAGGTTGCAGGTCAAACCTACCAAAATTTTCCTATAAATAGAGGGCTAAGTTAGAATTGAAAATCACACCAGAAACATAAGCTTTCTCTCTTTCTCTCTCTATATTATGAAGCATATTTTGTGAGTTTTTAGATACTTGGTGAGTTGCTATTCATTAGTGCAAGTTTCCTTCAGCATCATATCCGATATCCAGTCAGAAGTACTGCTCTTTTGAGGTAAGGGATTGTATGGGATTGTGAGAGATAGTAAGGGATAGTAATAGATTTTATTGTGAAATTTTTATCTTTTGTGTCGGGGTTACTATTCATGAGTTACTATTCATGAGTTACGAATATTACTCTTGAGGTTAAAATAATATGTTAATCATATTATTTTTATCATCATATATAATATTTTTATAACCCTGATGTTGAAATTCTCTTTCACTAGAGTGTAAAGATGGATAGATTATTGGTATGATCATGACTAGGGTTCTCTTTGGCCTGTAGTGCAAAGTTGAATTGTGATTGGTATGATCAAGACCATTGAATTTATAATTGAATATCTTAAGCTTAAGTGCAAAGGTGAATTGATCAACATGGTTATAATTATTGTTTATATAAATTCTGAAATGATTATATATTTCTTTGAGATATGAATATATTTGGCCTGTAGTGCAAATATGAATTGTTGATGAATATCTTTGGCATGTAGTGCAAAGATGGACTGTTGATGAATATCTTTGGCCTGTAGTGCAAAGATGAACTGTTGTTGAATATCTTTGGCCCGTAGTGCAAAGATGGTTTGTTGATGAATATCTTTGGCCCGTAGTGCAAAGATGGTTTGTTGATGAATATCTTTGGCCCGTAGTGCAAAGATGGATTTGTTAGTACAGGAATTGTGATTTGGTATAACCATGATCTTTGATGTTTCAGGTAAAGACAGGTGATGAAAATATTCTTCGTCCTGGGTGCGAAGAAAAATTTATAGTCACAATTATGATTATGAGTTATTCATATGATTGAGGAAAGGAACTGTTGAGTGATGTTACATGTATAAAACATTGTTGGTGGATTTTTAACATGGAGAAGATAATAGACTTTATAGTCTATTTGACTCTTCTAATGGATTGCTCGTTCCGCTGCAACTATGGTTGAAATTTTTATCATTTACCATATGTTCTAAATCTCTGATTTATTATTGATGAAGGCTATTGATAATTTAATTATCTTTAGTCATGATATTCTTTACTGAGCTAGTTGTGCTCACTCTTTTGCTTCACAATTCCTTTCAGGTAATAAGAGTGTAGCTGGGTCGAGCGAGGGTAACGGAGAAATAGAACGGTGGTCTCTAGCTGTGGATGTTCTCCCGAAGCAGTATAGAAAAGTTCATTTAGTAGTTATATTTGGTGAATCCAATAGGGTAAGGTGTACCCAACGTTGGAAGGGTGTTTTGTCACTATCATACAAGATGTCTAATGACATACAACCTCGTGTCATCATAAGACAGGGTTGTGCTCATCCACTTGCTGAGTATATCTATGGGCACTACCTATATAATATTGGTGTTTGTTTGAAGTATAATTCTCAATTAGAGACAGTGGAGATAATGATAAGTCAAGAGAAGACTCACCATTGGGAAGAATATGATAGTAATCTTCTCGTTTTTCTTTGGGGTCTATTGGGTCAACCAAGGATAATTCTGTGGCCATATGATATCTATCATAACCTAGATGCGTGGCCTCCCATGTACAAAGGTTTCCTTGAACACTTCCCAAAGATTCTAATTTCTAAAACAATTTTTGACTATACCTTTATGTAAGGTGTTATTGTGAGGTGATGTCCACGGGTGGAACATGAGTCACATTTGGTATATATTTGTATCCAAACTCACAGCATATGTGTTGTTGTATTTTGCACGACAATTGTTGTAATAAAGTTGTAGTTATTTTCTGTACCATGTATTTGACGACTCAGAATGGGTTGGATGGAATTGACCTATTTTGGGGTCGTCACATTTGGTATCAGAGCTATAAGTAAAGAGCCCCGAGCCTCTCGCTGGTGACTTCCTGTTGATGGGGGATGCACCGAAGCCAGACTCTCCGTAGGGGACGCCGTTCTGCGGTGGCAAACTGATAGGTATCAATGTAAGGTGCTGACATAGGTTGGTGTCCAGAGTTACATTTGGTATCAGAGCTATAAGTAAAGAGCCCCGAGCCTCTCGCTGGTGACTTCCTGTTGATGGGGGATGCACCGAAGCCAGACTCTCCGTAGGGGACGCCGTTCTGCGGTGGCAAACTGATAGGTATCAATGTAAGGTGCTGACATAGGTTGGTGTCCAGAGTTACATTTGGTATCAGAGCTTAGGGATATGATCTCTGGCGGAGATCGGGGAATACAACTAGGAGGGGAGAGACGAGTAAATCCTTCGCTAGTGTGTCCTACCTAAGCTTATTTGTTGGTCAGTCATAATATCGGGATATTATGTGATATGTTAATTTGTTAAATTAACCCTTGTTTTGAAGCTGTATTGTAGAATGATATATGAAATACAGGAGATGAGCAATGGAAAAATTATGATGACAAGGAAGATGGAATCTGAAATGAAAGGAAGGTATTCTCAATTCTTTGAAATACCAGGTACGTAAATTTCGAGGACGAAATTTCATAAGGAGGGGAGATTGTAAGACCCCGAATTTTATGAAATAAAAGTATTCAATTTTTCTTATAATTACTATTCAGTAAATGGTTTAATTGATAAATGTTAAAGTTAAGGGTGATATATGAATTTTTTTCAAAATACACAAGTGGTTATAAAATAATCATTGTTGTCGGGGAATATTCGTTTGGTCGTAGAATATTCTTTCTGTCGGGGAATATTCGTACGACGGCGCAGCTATTTGTGGGCCCCATAACAGAATAACTGTCGGATGAAGATAACGACAAATTTGAGTTTTTACAAATAACGGCGTAGTTGTTACCGTTAACACTGTTGGAATACCCGGTGGTTAAAATACAGTAATACGCGTTATTGCACAGTAGCACACGGTATTGCATAGTATTTTTGAAATTATTGATTCTTACGTAAGAAGACACTACTCAATAATTGTTACAGTAATTATTGTTCAATATTTTATTTTATTGATTCAATAATTGCTACGTTGAAATTTTATATTATTGTTGTTCAATAATTGTCACTGCACAGTATTTTCCATTATCAGATCAATAATTCATATTATTTGAATAGTATTATTAGATAGCATTATTGACAATGTCTAGAAAGTTCTGTATAAGGAGAGGTTTGGTCATTTAATTACGCGCCAGTAAGGAGAAATCCTTATTGGAAAGCCCCCTCTTTCCTGGGAACGGACTGGTTGTCATAAATGTGATTCTGTAATATTATTTGTGAATAATTAATTATTGATTTATATGATAAGAAAATATTTATTTTATGTGGATATAAATGAGGGATATATTTTTGTGGTTAAAAATGAAGGAGTTAATGTTGAGGTTTTTATCAGTATTTTTGTCGGAATGGAGGTATTAAAAATCAGGGTTTTTGAAATATTTTGCGGGGGTTATAATTTTTAATCCGACCGTTGGATCGTGGTAATTTTTGGATATGTTATACATATATAAGTTGAGTATATGTCCACAAATTTTGAACCGTTAAAAATGAACGTATGATTTGTTATGAATTTTACGAGATGACTGTTTCAGAAATTGTTGAATTTTCGGAGTTTATCATTTTGGTAGAAAATTCTAGAATTGGTGGGCCCCACTTGTGGTTGGTGAAGAAATGTGCTGAATTATATTTCAAATGTGGTGGGTGAGAATAGTAGCAGGTAAAGCCATCAGGTTGCAGGTCAAACCTACCAAAATTTTCCTATAAATAGAGGGCTAAGTTAGAATTGAAAATCACACCAGAAACATAAGCTTTCTCTCTTTCTCTCTCTATATTATGAAGCATATTTTGTGAGTTTTTAGATACTTGGTGAGTTGCTATTCATTAGTGCAAGTTTCCTTCAGCATCATATCCGATATCCAGTCAGAAGTACTGCTCTTTTGAGGTAAGGGATTGTATGGGATTGTGAGGGATAGTAAGGGATAGTAATAGATTTTATTGTGAAATTTTTATCTTTTGTGTCGGGGTTACTATTCATGAGTTACTATTCATGAGTTACGAATATTACTCTTGAGGTTAAAATAATATGTTAATCATATTATTTTTATCATCATATATAATATTTTTATAACCCTGATGTTGAAATTCTCTTTCACTGGAGTGTAAAGATGGATAGATTATTGGTATGATCATGACTAGGGTTCTCTTTGGCCTGTAGTGCAAAGTTGAATTGTGACTGGTATGATCAAGACCATTGAATTTATAATTGAATATCTTAAGCTTAAGTGCAAAGGTGAATTGATCAACATGGTTATAATTATTGTTTATATAAATTCTGAAATGATTATATATTTCTTTGAGATATGAATATATTTGGCCTGTAGTGCAAATATGAATTGTTGATGAATATCTTTGGCATGTAGTGCAAAGATGGCCTGTTGATGAATATCTTTGGCCTGTAGTGCAAAGATGAACTGTTGTTGAATATCTTTGGCCCGTAGTGCAAAGATGGTTTGTTGATGAATATCTTTGGCCCGTAGTGCAAAGATGGTTTGTTGATGAATATCTTTGGCCCGTAGTGCAAAGATGGATTTGTTAGTACAGGAATTGTGATTTGGTATAACCATGATCTTTGATGTTTCAGGTAAAGACAGGTGATGAAAATATTCTTCGTCCTGGGTGCGAAGAAAAATTTATAGTCACAATTATGATTATGAGTTATTCATATGATTGTGGAAAGGAACTGTTGAGTGATGTTACATGTATAAAACATTGTTGGTGGATTTTTAACATGGAGAAGATAATAGACTTTATAGTCTATTTGACTCTTCTAATGGATTGCTCGTTCCGCTGCAACTATGGTTGAAATTTTTATCATTGACCATATGTTCTAAATCTCTGATTTATTATTGATGAAGGCTATTGATAATTTAATTATCTTTAGTCATGATATTCTTTACTGAGCTAGTTGTGCTCACCCTTTTGCTTCACAATTCCTTTCAGGTAATAAGAGTGTAGCTGGGTCGAGCGAGGGTAACGGGGAAATAGAACGGTGGTCTCTAGCTGTGGATGTTCTCCCGAAGCAGTATAGAAAAGTTCATTTAGTAGTTATATTTGGTGAATCCAATAGGGTAAGGTGTACCCAACGTTGGAAGGGTGTTTTGTCACTATCATACAAGATGTCTAATGACATACAACCTTGTGTCATCATAAGACAGGGTTGTGCTCATCCACTTGCTGAGTATATCTATGGGCACTACCTATATAATCTTGGTGTTTGTTTGAAGTATAATTCTCAATTAGAGACAGTGGAGATAATGATAAGTCAAGAGAAGACTCACCATTGGGAAGAATATGATAGTAATCTTCTCGTTTTTCTTTGGGGTCTATTGGGTCAACCAAGGATAATTCTGTGGCCATATGATATCTATCATAACCTAGATGCGTGGCCTCCCATGTACAAAGGTTTCCTTGAACACTTCCCAAAGATTCTAATTTCTAAAACAGTTTTTGGCTATACCTTTATGTAAGGTGTTATTGTGAGGTGATGTCCACGGGTGGAACATGAGTCACATTTGGTATATATTTGTATCCAAACTCACAGCATATGTGTTGTTGTATTTTGCACGACAATTGTTGTAATAAAGTTGTAGTTATTTTTTGTACCATGTATTTGACGACTCAGAATAGGTTGGATGGAATGGACCTATTTTGGGGTCGTCACATTTCCTCTCCTTTTTCACTTTCTTCATCTTCTTCTGTCATCGACTCATTTGCATTTGTGTTTGCAGTCCTTTCACTTTCACTGCTGGTGCTGTTAGAAATCATCCTCCTTTTGTCTTTCATATCTTCTCCCATAGACTCTGATTTGTCATCTTCATCACTGTTACTGAGATCAATTACTTTTGATACAGAGCCTCCTTCTTTCTTCTTATTAGTTCTTTGAAGTAACCTGTTACTCTTTCTCCTTTTTGGGGGTGATGCAGTTGATGCTTTTTCCTTTTCTGATTCTCGTTTCTTTTTGTCAGTGGAGAGACTGCTTGGTGGAACCTCTGTAGACTTCTTCAGAATCTTAGCTTTCTTCTGTGTTGGCTTTGCTGGAGTGGCTGCTACAAGTGAAGAGTCACCAGATTGAGACAACTTGTTTTCCATTTCTTTTGCCTTCCTCTTCTTTGTAGAGACCTTGCTGCTGCTGCCAGATGTCATTAGCCTTTTATTTTCCATTAGATTTTTCTTCCAATTTTCAAAAAGTTGTGGGGACATCACTTTATGAACATTCAGTGGTTCTCCCTCATCATCCCTTATCTTACTTTTCAGTTTCTTCTTCAGTATAATGCTCAAGAGTCTTCCATAAAAAACCTTTGTGAGGGGTTTATCTGTAAACTTCTTCATCTCAGCTTTTTCCAGCCATTTGGACAACCAATCAATTAGAAGGGTTCCGAAGCTCATCTGCAATTTCATGACAATTGCAGTCATGATTCTCAGTTACAGATCACTAACAATATCATGTGCAGTATCTTTGCATAAGATACATTTTCCAGCAATCTCAGCTAGGAATTCAAACTCATCAGGAAACTATTTCTTCTTCATGTCTTTTATATTTACATTCCTTTTGTAGCGCATTAACTTCTTACCTTCTTTAATGTCAACGTCCTCGAGGTTTATTAGACCTTGGTCAGGAAACCCTAGACATTGGTTGATGTTTGAGGCTTTTATCTTCAAGCTTACTCCTTTGACCTTTGTGGATTGAAACCCAGAGTCTACCGTTGTATTTGAATAGAATTGCTTCACTAGATCGGTATAGACTGGAGTGTTAGCTTCCAACCATTCTGAAAACCCAGCATTCTTTACAAGCTCAAGTATGTCCTTGAACTTCTTTTCTGATCCTTCAAACTTCTTAAAACCGAGTTGGATTCCAGTTGTAACACGTCATCCTTCCATTTTGAGAGTTCAACATATATGGGTATTCGATTTCAGGAATCTTATAAGGGATAGTTAAATGCGATTTGGGCGAGGCTCGAGGTTTGATGGATTTTGGCTTTGAGGAGGATTTTAGGGTTTGAAAAAGGGAGGGAGAGGAAGTCGATAGCTTTTGTTATCTGTTTGGAGATTTTTGAATTTGTCTTTATGACAGTTCCTTCTGACTTTGCATAAGATGTGATGTGTCAAAAAGCCATTGATTGCACGTTGCCCAGTAAAAAACTGTAACTTCCCATGAACTGATTAGTTTTTCAGTTTTGATTTTTCTTTTAAGAAAATGAGTATTAGTGACGTAGGTTGACCGTTGACTTTTTCAGTACGCAGAGTAGCTTGATGAGATAGCTATAGGCTATTCGACTTTCTTTGTCAACTCAATGATCGTCTTCTGAGAGATGCTTCAGTGAGTGATTTGTTATTAATCCCCAACTAGGAGTTGCATGGTTCATCAACAGGCTTGATCTCTTCTGAGGGATTTTTTGTACATGTACTCCATATGAGTTCTTATGATGTATTCTATTTCAACTTTCCCTCTAGGTTAAGGAAGCTCAAAAAGGGCCAACCTCTTAAATTTAGACTAAGGGTTAGGTTTGTCTCTGAGGCGCTTATCAGAAGAAAGGTTGTATATATTTGCAGGTAAGAATGTCATCACGATAGACCGTTTTGCTAGAGTTTGTTCACCATCATTGGATATACTTGATATTGGCATTTGTAAGTGGAAGAGGGTGAAGTGCTTTTAGCTATTTCACTTGTATGGTCAGGATAGTGTATAGAGAGGTACTATAATCGTAGAGTTAGTATACTTATACTCTACGATCGGGATGTTGATCGTGGGGAATCCTAATTTGAGATGGTGAGACTTAATGATCAGTCTTAGAGTTTAGGCACTCTACGACCAGGAGTAAGGATTCATTTGGTACATCAGCCACAGAGTTTTGGAACTCTGTTACTGGGAGAGGACTTGTTTGGATAATCCAGAGTTTCATTTCAAGAATCATTGAAGCTTCTCTAAATACCTGAAGACTGATAGTTCATCATGTAGAATTGTCTGGTGAAGCACCTTTCATGTTATGAACTTAAGATGAGCAGCTAATGGCCAATCTCTGGACAATTCTTGGACCTATACTTTTGGATGTTCGTTGTTGATTTAAAGCTTCGTTGTACAGGACTGGTGCTCTGTGAGATGGTTATCAGAGATATAAGGGATGTTGAACTTTCATCTGAGCTCATCTCTAAGTATGGCAATGAATTTTACTTCTATTTCTACTTAAGTTTCTTCATCATAATTTTCATCTCCTCAGTCATTCTTGCCTTTGTATCAGGTTCAGCTGTCTTCAGTGTTTGAGAGATCTGAAGAATTTAGCTTCAATGTGTTCCTCCTTAGTTTTAGCATTGCTAGACTTTAGCATATTGTTGCTTCCCTATAGTTGATACCTCTATTTTAGAAGTAGATGGGCTAGCATCTGCCTATAGATCCTTACAAGGTCACCTTTGTACTTTCTCCTTCTAGCTAGAATCGTTTGAACTAAACTGGTATATTCATGATTGATTTTATTTGATTCGTAGAGTACTTTCAAATTGGTCACTCCACGATTTGCTGATTTGTCACCACGAACGTAGATTCTAACATTCAGAGTTCCAGCATCTCCCGTACTTGTAGAGTTTCTATACTACGAGTCATACTACTAAACTGTTAGTAGAAGATTACAGATGTGATCTTCCTTCTTGATCCTTTTGAGATGAGATGCTTTGCATGGATGAGCTTGTACGGTCTTTAATTTCTTGATATGAATTTCATGCTTCCTTGGATGATCTTGAATGGGAGCATAACTAAGGGATTTTGATATTTCAGCTTGGTAGAACCTTGATAACCAAGGTCCAGCCTTTCTTAGTTAGTGGACAGATATCATCAGGTTCTTGCAGGTTAGATAATTTTCTATTTTGGTACCCAATTTGATTTGGGTCCTGCTAGGTTAGTTATGACAAGAATCCTAGTTATTCAAATTCTTTGGATTTCCAATATACCTAGAAATTGTCATTGGTGGTCATGATGTATGTATACTCGTGAATGATCATAGTTATGATTGAGTGTGTGTATGAATTAAGCAATCTTGGTGAGTTCACTTGTTTTTGCTTATGCTATGTTTCTAGATTTTAAACTTTTATAGAGTGGGAATTAGCTCCACAAATTTACATCTAGTAGCTTCGTAGAGTTGATCAGTTTCCGAGAACCTTCAAAATACAGCTGTAGTGTTGATCACACTCTATGCTTCGTCAAAATTGCAAAAACATTGTCAATCCTTAATCATATGTGTAGAGAGTTTTTCAGCAAGTGGTGTCCAACGACAATATGATGAACGTATATTTTGATGAGGATACATAACTTGCTACTGTCAGTCTCTTAATAGGTAGTTGTTCTCAAATTCTTTGAGACTTTTGAACCTCAAGGTTCGGATTCATGAATCTTGTCGATTATGCATTTGATGAGTTTCTCTAACTCCTTCGTTTGAGATATAACACATAGTTTATTTAGGCGTATTATCTTCCTGAATTTTGAACAGCAGGTTCTCAGTTCTTGCTTCATCTGGACTTTCCGTTTGTAGGCTGTAGGCTGCTGATTAACTGTAACTTTTGCTAGATTGGCCTAATAGAAATATCTTGAGAGAGAAAGATGGGCCAATCTGGATTGCATCAGGTGGATATACACATTTATCTGCACATACAATTTTTAACGTGTGAGCTCATCAGTAATCACAAGCAACTTACTACTAAACTAAGTTTAGAATATGGTTTGTGCCTAGGATCAGACTCAAAGTATTAGCTTTATAATATGAGAACCTGCTTTGATACCAATTGTTAGTTCCCAAAGAGCACACAATAGATCTAGAAGGGGGGGTTGAATAGATCCTTTTTATTTTTGAGAAGCTATTCAATTTTAGTTAACAATGCTAAGTAATTAGTAGATGACAAACGTAAGAATCATTTCAAGTACAGCGGAATAAGTTAAGGTTCCCCTTTATAGAAATTTTGTTAACCATTTTTCTAGAGTTAGTTTAAGTGTAAGTAGTTATCATACTTCTAGCAGTTATATGTTCGTAATATAAATGACAGTATATAAAAGACAAAAGGGTTTTAAGTGGTTTAGAGACTCAAGCTCCTAATCCACTCTTCTGCTTCAACAAGAAGGGATTTCACTAATGTTGTCTTTACATCTTTGAATCAATAAGATTCCTTCAAGGACAGCAGCCCTTGAACTCTAGTTCACTAAGAACTCTTCAAGTCCAGCAGACTTGAAACTTCAGTTCACTAAGAACTCTTCAAGGCCAGCAGCCTTGGAACTTCATTTAGTCTCTAGGATAAGGACCCTTCAGGTCCTGACTTCTTGTTGAAGTTATTGTTGGTGTTGAGCTGCTAAGATGACTTTAAGCTTGTTCATTCTTTGATACTTAGCAGCTTGTTATGATCCTCTTTGGATTCTGCATCGAGACTGGATCACTATTGGACTGACTGCTAAGTTGTTCATGAAGCTCGATCTCTTTGAGTACTTAGTAGTTTGTCACTCCTTCCTTGGTTCAACTGATCTTGTGGTTGGTTCTTATCTTTATCTGATCTCAGCTTGCACTCCTTCACCACTTGAGGTTTGCTAAGTCTTTGCACTTTTGATAGACTCAGTATGACATTTAGCATCCCCCAAACCTTGGTTGACTTGTGTACAAACTTGGTTCTGTATCTGTTCTTCTTCAGCTCTTGATGGTTCATGGTGATTCGTAGACTAACTCTTTGAATCTTCTCTTTGATCTACAAATCTTTTAAATGCTATTCTCTTGTCCTTCTCGGATCTCAGCTTGGCTGACATTCTTAATGGCATTCATATTGTTGTTGAGTGAGGTCTTTTTTTGTTAAAGCTTTTCTCTTTTCTTGCTTCACTTTTTCTTTTGTAGTCTCACTGCCACTGAGACATATTCTGCTTTTGCTCTGTAGAACTCGTAGAGTCAACAACTTGTCAAAACCAACAACACTTTTTCATTCGGGCTTCAGCTGTTAAATATCTTTCCATAAGCTTCCCGTTGGAATATATCCGTTGAAAGTTATTTGAATTGATTCGCAGATCTCGAGTTATTTGGTGCAGATTGTTAGAGTTTATGCCCTAGAGGCCAATTATTTGATATAATTTTTTAACATTTTGATATTATATTTGATTGAATAAATGAATGATTTTATTATGGTTTTATTTACTGTGTTATATAAATGTTAACATAATAAAAGTCCTTAGAATAGTGATACAAATTATATAGCTTCAAGTAAGTGACTTGAACATGAGATTATATAATTACAATTAGTATCATTGCTCTTAAATGTCCCTAGTCGAGTATCATAGTTAATGGGACAACAATGATACATTGAGACTAGTATGTGGATTGACTGATGACAAAATCTCATTGGTCATAAATATATGAAATATTAAACGATGCACCGGACAGACTCACTATGAGAATTCTATGTGGAGCATTATGCGAAGTGTCATTAGCAATTTTCATAGTGATAATGATGTAATGATCCTCCGACCTGAAATCACTATATTACTACATTGGAATTTATGTACTTTGATATTATCAAAGGTCACCTTTAATAGGGTGGACTATAAAGGTGATTATTGGGTACATCATGGATCGTGTGAGAAATATGAGTGATCTCAATGGAATTTAACTATATAATAAGGGTGATATCCATAGGCCTCTTGATTGAGTAGGACTATGAAATGCATGGCCATGCTCAAATAGTGATTTGTTTCATATAGTCTACTCATTAATCAAGAAAACTAAGATTAAATTATGAAAAGTAAGACACATTCCATGACTCGAGTTTAATCTAGGATGTCAAGGTTAAAAGGATTAAATTACATTGAAACATTAGTCACGAAAAGGTTACATCGAATCATCGATCTTATTATTACTTGGGTAGCAGTGATGCATTACTAGATGCCGCTTTTGACGCCCCCAAAATAGGTATACAACACCCATTCTGAGTCGCCAAAATACATGGTACAGAAACAACTACATCTTTACTATTACAACATAAGAACTGTAAGTTTAAATACAAATATTATCATCTAGACAATATCCACACTCAAATAAGTCCTCATTACAATTATTGATACATTATTTCACAAAAATGGTGAGGATTACTAAAATAACTTCTAGAACCATCATTCCATACCCCGACTAGTACTCGCTATATTCTCGCCTCCTTAGAAAAATAGAACAAAAAGGAAAAGGGTGAGCTCAACTAGCCCAGTAAAGAACATTATGACTAAGATAATACAAAACAAATTATCGTTAGTCTTCAACAGGGAAAAATCTAATAGAATGCAATAGACAACAAGTTTTAAATCAATATTCGCAGCGAAAAATAACAATTCATAGAAGAGTTACGTAGAGAATGAAATCTACTATTATCTATGAATTTAAAAGTCTATCATCAATATTTTATCCCTGTAACATCAATCAATATTCATCTTTGCACTACAAGCCAAAGATATTCATCAGTTGGTCATGTTCATCTCAACACCTGTTCATCTTTGCACTACGGGCCAAAGATATTTATCAAAAATCATTCATCTTTGCACTACAGGCCAAAAATATTCAGTTATATCATCATTTAGGACTGAAAATGATGAAAAATATTTTAATGGAAACGAATCCAGTGAAACAAAATAACAAATATTAAGGATTCGTATTTCGATTTATCCATGTCTGAAAATACCTTATAAATAATCATAGTGAAGTAAAATTCAAGAATGATCAAAACATGGATACAATCAAAACTAGTATCCAGAATAGATATTTTGGACGAAAAGAAGAAAATTTTATTTTTTGGTGAATAGTAACTCGTGAATAGTAACTCATGAATAGTAACCCCGACATGAAAAGTTCTAAATTTGATAAAAATTTCTAACCAATATTTCGGCATAATGATATTGAAGAAATAATATCATTTTCGAATAAAATAACATCCATTACCTCGTAAAGACAGTACTTCTAGTTGAAACACCGGATATAGGCTATGACTTGAACTTACACTGTATAGCAACACTCAAAGTATTAAAATACTCACAAGAATACGCTCAATATATCGAGAGAAAAAGAGAGAAGATTTCAGTTTCTGGTGTGATTTTCAATTCTAACCTAAGCACCCTATTTATAGGAAAATGCTTAGAACACCAAAGCAGAAAATTTAATAAAATATTAATATAATTATAAAAAATTTATTTAGCCCACATTTTGGTCAAAAACACCAGCCACACATGTTAATGATGTCTAAAAAAATACAAAAAACGTTTTTCTCAAAATAATTAACTAAAACTCCCAAAAATCAATTATTTCAGAACTTCGGAACTTCAATAATTCATAATAAATAGCTCTTTTATCAGAAAATTCGAATCTCGCGAGTTTTTATAGGAAATTCAATTCTCTACAACTTTTCAGAAGAAAGTTTTTCCAAATTCTAAATAAAAATTGACCGAAATCCATAAACGGACGATTTTATAGGCTATAATCAAATTTCAGTCAAAAAATGGGCCCACGGACATGTTTAACATGTTTTAAACAACTTTTGTAATAAAAATACTCTTTCTCCTCATATACTCATATATCCCACATTCATTGTAAAAATATCATCATTATTATATTATAATAATATAATAAAATATTATTTTATCAGAAAAGATAAAATATCGATTTTTAACAATTGTCACTTTAAAAATTTTCTCCATCTATATCCACATAAAATGAATATTTTCCTCATCATATAAATCAATAATTAATTATTCACAAATAATATTACAGAATCACAGTACTGACAACCAGGCCGTTCTCAAGAAAGAGGGGGCTTTCCAATAAGGATTTCTCCTTACTGGCGCGCAATTAGGTGACCAAACCTCTCCTTAGACAGAACTTTCTAGACATTGCCAATAATATTATCTAATAATATTATTCAGATAATATGAATTATTGCTCTAATAATGGAAAATATTGTGTAGTGATAATTATTGAAACAACAGTAATATAAAATATCAACGCAGCAATTATTGAATCAATAAAATAAAATACTGAACAGTAATTACTGTAACCATTATTGAGTAGTGCCTTCTTACGTAAGAATCAATAATTGGTGCAATACAATGTTCTACTATGCAACAACGCGTATTACTGTGTTTTAACAACCGGGTATTCCAACAATATTAACGGTAACAACTACGCCGTTATTTATAAACAACTTATACTTGTCGTTTTCTTCATCCAATCGCTTTCTGTTATGGGGCCCACAAAAGACTGCGCCGTCGTACGAATATTTCCCGACAAGAAGAATATTCCACGACCAAACGAATATTCCCTGACAACAATGAATATTTTATAACCACATGCTTATTTGAAATATTTACGCATTTTACCTATAATTAACCTCATTAATCAATTTAATCCTTACTATTTTAAAATAATAAATAGTGGAAATTTAAATTTCATTCATTAATAATTTGGAGTCCTACAACCTCTCCTCCTTATGAAGTTTCGTCCTCGAAATTGACGTACGTACCTGGTGTTTCGAAAAGATGAGGGTACCTTGCTTTCATTTCCGTTTCCAACTCCCAGATCATTTCCTCAATAGTATGATTTCTCCATAAAACTTTAACTTGTGGTATGACCTTCGTGCGTAGGACATGTTCCTTCCTATCTAAGATCTTGACAGGTACCTCTTCGTACGTTAAGTCTTCAGCTATCTCGTCCGGTTCTAACTCAATAATGTGATTTGGGTCTTACATATTTACGTAACACAGATATATGAAAAACATTATGAACACAAGACATACTTGGAGGTAACGCGAGTCTATAGGCCACATTTTCTACTCGGTTAAGAATCTGAAATGGACCAACAAATCGTGGATTGAGCTTTTCTCTCTTTTCAAATCTTGTAACTCCTTTCCATGGAGTCACACGCAACAATACATGATCCCCAATGTCAAATTCCACGTCCTTTCGATGAAGATCTGCATAACTCTTTTGTCGATCATGTGTCGTTTGTATACGTTGTCGAATCGTTTGGATCTTCTCTGTAGTCATTCGTACCAACTCTGGTTCTAACAACGTTGCTTCTACCACCTCATCCCAATATACTGGAGAGCGGCACTTTCGTCCATACAATGCTTCAAATGGAGTCACACCTATACTTGCCTGATAACTGTTATTGTAGGAGAATTCCACCGATTGTAGGTACTTATCCAAACTCCCTTTGAAATCTAGGACACAAAGTCATAATAGATCTTCAAGAGTTTGAATAGTCCTCTCTGATTGCCCGTCCGTTTGAGGATGGTATGCCGAACTAAATCGTAAATTCGTGCCCATAGCTTTTTGCAAGCTAACCCAAAATCTTAAAGTGAATCTTGGGTCACGATCTGAAACTATGGATACTGGCATGCCATGCAGTCTCACAATCTCATCTACGTATATACGAGCAAGACGTTCAAGGGAATAAGTCTCCCGTATTGGCAAGAAATGAGCAGACTTGGTTAATCAATCAACAATAACCCAAATAGCATTTATGCCTTGAGAAACAGTGGGAAGACTCATAACGAAATCTATGGTAATGTGTTCCCACTTCCATTTTGGAATCTCAAGTGGTTGCAATGGACCATTTGACACTTGATGCTTACACGTTGACAAGTTAAACACCTCGAGATAAACTTTGCAATCTCTCTCTTCATATTGTTCCACCAAAATGTATGTCGAAGATCACGATACATTTTGGTACTTCCAGGATGGATTGTAAATGGTGTATTGTGTGCCTTCATCATGATCTTGTACTTTAAATCAGAATCGTTAGGAACACAAAGTCTGGAGTGGACTCGAAGTATTCCTTCTTCATCGATTCTTGCTTCTGGAATAGCACCTTCTTGCACTTTCTTCTTTATACGCATCAGCTCCGGGTCTGTGGCTTGAGCAACTTTAACTTTATCGATTAAAGTTGGTTCTATGCTTATACTTGACATCATTGCACTCGTTCCTGCATATGATCTTCTACTCAACGCGTCAACTACCACGTTTGCTTTTCTAAGATGGTATTGAATAGTGTGGTCGTAATCTTTCAACAGCTCGAGCCAACGTCATTGCCGCATGTTGAGTTCTTTTTGGGTGAAGAAATATTTGAGGCTTTTATGGTCTGAATAAATCTCCACTTTCTCCCCATATAGATAGTGCCTCCAGATCTTTAGCGCAAAAACGACTGCTGCCAACTTTAAATCATGAGTAGGATAATTTCTCTCATATTCCTTAAGTTGTCGCGAGGTATAGGCTATAACTTTCCCACGTTGCATGAGAACACATCCTAGCCCTTTGCCTGAAGCATCGCTGTAGATAACAAATCCATCCGAACCAGATGTTATGGTCAAAACAGGTGCCGAAATGAGTCTCCTCTTAAGCTCTTGAAAACTCTTCTCGCATTCCTCGCTCCATACGAATTTGATATCTTTCCGAGTCAGCTGAGTTAACGGGGTAGCGATTTGAGAAAACCCTTCCACAAATCTCCGATAATAACCAGCTAAGCCCAGAAAGCAACGTACTTCGGTCACCGTCTTTGGTTGCTCCCAACTTTGTATTGCTTCAATTTTCGTCGGGTCAACAGATACTCCATGTTTTGACACCACGTGCCCTAGGAATGCTACTTCCTCAAGCTAGAACTCACATTTCTTCAACTTAGCATATAACTTATTTTCACGCAGCCTTTGGAGTACCAGCTTCAAATGGTGCTCATGATCTTCACGGCTTTTGGAATATATGAGGATGTCATCAATAAAGACAACAACGAACTGATCCAAATAATCCTTGAATACTCGGTTCATCATATCCATGAAAGCCGCAGGAGCATTAGTCAATCCAAAAGACATGACTAGGAATTCATAATGCCCGTACCGAGTTCTGAAGGCAGTCTTCGGAATATCCTCAGTTTTAACCTTCAGTTGATGATATCCAGAACGAAGATCGATCTTTGAAAAGAATTGTGCTCCTTGTAACTGGTCAAATAGGTCATCAATACGAGGTAGCGGATACCTATTCTTGACAGTGACATGGTTTAATTCCCGGTAATTAATACAAAGTCACATACTCCCGTTTTTCTTCTTTACAAATAAAACAGGAGCACCCCAAAGAGATGTACTAGGACGAATGAAACCGATGTCCAACAACTCTTATAGTTGGACCTTTAACTCATGAAGTTCAATAGGAGCTATTCGATATGGGGTTTTAGAAATGGGCTTTGTACCAGGTTCAAGATCAATAAAGAATTCAACTTCACGTTCCGGTGGTAGACCGGGAAGTTCTTCAGGAAATACGTCAGGAAAGTCAATAACAATAGGAATATTATTCAAATTTGACGTGTCTTTATTCAAATCCATAACATGGGCTAAGAAAGCTTGACATCCGTTTTTTAATAAACGAATGGCTTTATGGCTTGATATAACAGTGATTGATTTTAATGGCTTAGTTGCTTGAATTCGTACAACAGGTTGGTTAGGAATATGAAAACTAACAACCTTACGAAAATAATCAATTTTGGCATAATGAGTAGTTAACCAATCAATCCCTAAAATCACATCAAAAGCAAGTATCTTTAAAGAGATAAGGTCAACAGTTAATGTGATGGTGCCAACTTGGATCAAGCAAGATTTATAAATAGTGGATGTGATGAAAATTTCTCCTAACGGAGTCTCCACAGATAAATTAAAGTCTAACTTCTCCGGAGTCAAGTTTAAACGTTGAGCACAAGTAGGAGAAATAAATGAATTAATAGCACCGGTATCTAGTAAGGTATAAACTTTGCATGAATTTATGATTAGCTTACCTGTGATCACCTCGTTTGGGTTTCTTGCATGTTGACCAGTCACGACAAACGCTCTTTCAGGAACCGTTGACTTTGTCTTTTCTGGGATAGCTTTTTGAGTCACCATCCCCGCTGGACTTGGTTTCGCTATAGTGCAATCTCGAGCGATATGTCCTTCTTTTCCACAATTATAACATACCTTAAACTGTTGTGGGCAGTTTGGGCTGATATGTCCTTCTTTTCCGCACTTATAGCATATAACCGGTGGTCGTTCTCCTCCCTTGGAACCAGCTGGTGCTGACGTCTTCGTATTGTCATTGTTGAATCTCCTCTTTTTAAAATCTCCTCCCGACTCGCTTCTTCTATTTTCATAGCCACGATTACCACCAGAGTGGTTGCCGTTCTTGTCTGTATTTTCGCTAGTTATCATTGTTCTGATGACTACTGTCACCGATATGATCCTGGTTGTGGTCCCTCGGTTGACCATACTCGTTATCTCACTCTAATAATTGAGCCCTGTTGACAACATCTGAATAGAGAGAAAATTTATGAGAAATGAGATATTGACGTATGCTGGGTTTCAAACCTCTCAGAAACATCCGCGTCATACGTTCCTCATTCTCCACCAAATGAGGTGCAAACCTGGACAACTTTGCAAACTTCGCCTCGTACTGGGACACCGTCATGTTATTCTGCTCCAGTCGAATAAACTCTACCTCCTTCATATGACGAATACTTTCAGGAAAGTACTTGTCATTGAACAGTTTCTGAAATGTCTCCCAAGACATGCTGAGTGCGGCTGGATGGGTACGCTTCACAGACTCCCACCAGTAGTCTGCCTCGCCACGGAACATAAAGGTGGCGAATGGAACCTTCTGTTCCTCCGTGCATCCCAAGACATTGAATATCTTGGTAATTTGCTTGACCCACGTTTCCGCCATGATCGGATCCGGTTTTTCCTTAAATTCTGGTGGTCCCAATTCTTTGAACTGCTTGGCTGTGACAAACCGTGAATTGCTATCATTTCCTCCTGCATTTTGAACACGAGTCTCCCTCTTCTGGTTTTGCATGAATTGCAAAAAGCTTCTAAACATCCCATCGTTCATCATCTACTCATTGGTGTTGTTCACAGGAGGAGCATTGCCAACCTGTTGCATGTTCTCCTCGTTGGTGAGCACAGGTGTCTCCACGGTCTCATTTACTCCACTGTTAACATTCTTAGTCGACATTCTCAAATACTGCCATAAAACAAGAGTTAATTAAATAAATTAACAAATCACATAATACCCCTATATTATGATCGACCAATAAATAAGCTTAGGTAGGACACACTAGCGAAGGATTTACTCGTCTCTCCCCTCCTATTTCTATTCCCCGATCTCCGCCAGAGATCATATCCCTAAGCTCTGATACCAACTGTGACGCCCCCAAAATAGGTATACAACACCCCTTCTGAGTCGCCAAAATACATGGTACAGAAACAACTACATCTTTACTATTACAACATAAGAACTGTGAGTTTAAATACAAATATTGTCATCTAGACAATATCCACACTCAAATAAGTTCTCATTATAATTATTGATACATTATTTCACGAAAATGGTGAGGACTACTAAAATAACTTCTAGAACCATCATTCCATACCTACATTCTCGCCTCCTGAGAAAAATGGAACAAAAAGGAAAAGGGTGAGCTCAACTAGCCCAGTAAAGAATATTATGATTAAGATAATACAGAATAAATTATCGTTAGTCTTCAACAGGGAAATATCTAATAGAATACAATAGACAACAAGTTTTAAATCAATATTCGCAGCGAAAAATAGTGAGGACTACTAAAATAACTTCTAGAACCAACATTCCATACCCCGACTAGTACTCGCTACATTCTCGCCTCCTGAGAAAAATGGAACAAAAAGGAAAAGGGTGAGCTCAACTAGCCCAGTAAAGAACATTATGACTAAGATAATACAGAACAAATTATCGTTAGTCTTCAACAGGGAAAAATCTAATAGAATACAATAGACAACAAGTTTTAAATCAATATTCGCAGCGAAAAATAATAATTCATAGAAGAGTTACGTAGAGAATGAAATCTACTATTATCTATGAATTTAAAAGTTCATCATCAATATTTTATCCTTGTAACATCAATCAATATTCATCATTGCACTACAAGCCAAAGATATTCATCAGTTGGTCATGTTCATCTCAACACCAGTTCATCTTTGCACTACAGGCCAAAGATATTCATCAAAAATCATTCATCTTTGCACTACAGGCCAAAGATATTCAGTTATATCATCATTTAGGACTGAGAATGATGAAAAATATTTTAAAGGAAACGAATCCAGTTAAACAAAATAACAAATATTAAGGATTCATATTTCGATTTATCCATGTCTGAAAATACCTTATAAATAATCATAGTAAAGTAAAATTCAAGAATGATCAAAACATGGATACAATCAAAGCTAGTATCTAGAATAGATATTTTGGACGAAAAGAAGAAAATTTTATTTTTCGGTGAATATTAACTCGTGAATAGTAACTCGTGAATAATAACTCATGAATAGTAACCCCGACATGAAAAGTTCTAAATTTGATAAAAATTTCCAACCAATATTTCGGCATAATGATATTGAAGAAATAATATCATTTTCGAATAAAATAACATGTACCTCGTAAAGACAGTACTTCTAGTTGAAACACCGGATATAGGCTATGACTTGAACTTGCACCGTATAGCAACACTCAAAGTATTAAAATACTCACAAGAATACGCTCAATATATCGAGAGAAAAAGAGAGAGAAGATTTCAGTTTCTGGTGTGATTTTTAATTCTAACCTAAGCACCCTATTTATAGGAAAATGCTTAGAACACCAAAGCAGAAAATTTAATAAAATATTAATATAATTATACAAATTTTCTTTAGCCCACCTTTAGGTCAAAAACACTAGCCACACATGTTAATGATATCCAAAAAAATACAAAAAACGTTTTTTTCAAAATAATTAACTAAAACTCCCAAAAATCAATTATTTCGGAACTTCGGAACTTCAATAATTCATAATAAATAGTCCTTTTATCAGAAAATTAGAATCTCGCGAGATTTTATAGGAAATTCAATTCTCTACAACTTTGCAGAAGAAAGTTTTTCCAAATTCCAAACAAAAATTGACCGAAATTCATAAACGGACGATTTTATAGGCTATAATCAAATTTCAGTCAAGAAATGGGCCCACAGACATGTTTAACATGTTTTAAATAACTTTTGCAATAAAAATACTCTTTCTCCTCATATACTCATATATCCCACATTCATTGTAAAAATATCATCATTATTATATTATAATAATATAATAAAATATTATTTTATCAGAAAAGATAAAATATCGATTTTTAACAATTGTCACTTTAAAAATTTTCTCCATCTATATCCACATAAAATGAATATTTTTCTCATCATATAAATCAATAATTAATTATTCACAAATAATATTACAGAATCACAGTACTGGCAACCAGGCCGTTCCCAAGAAAGAGGGGGCTTTCCAATAAGGATTTCTCCTTACTGGCGCGCAATTAGGTGACCAAACCTCTCCTTAGACAGAACTTTCTAGACATTGCCAATAATGTTATCTAATAATATTATTCTGATAATATAAATTATTGCTCCGATAATGGAAAATACTGTGTAGTGACAATTATTGAAACAACAGTAATATAAAATATCAACGCAACAATTATTGAATCAATAAAATAAAATACTGAACAGTAATTACTGTAACCATTATTGAGTAGTGCCTTCTTACGTAAGAATCAATAATTGATGCAATACAGTGTGCTACTGTGCAACAACGCGTATTACTGTATTTTAACCACCGGGTATTCCAACAGTATTAACGGTAACAACTATGCCGTTATTTATAAACAACTTATACTTGTCGTTTTCTTCATCCAATCGCTTTTCGTTATGGGGCCCACAAAAGACTGCGCCGTCGTACGAATATTCCCCGACAGGAAGAATATTCCACGACCAAACGAATATTCCCCGACAACAATGAATATTTTATAACTACCTGCTTATTTAAAATATTTGCGCATTTTACCCATAACTAACCTCATTAATCAATTTAACCCTTACTATTTCAAAATAATAAATAGATGAAATTTAAATTTCATTCATTAATAATTTGGGGTCTTACACCGCTCACTGTTTATAATTTTTTAATATGATTTTAAAATTATTGCCAACGTAATAATAACATATAGGGTCACACACATAGAACGTTATTAAAAGGGAATTAATTTAAATTGTAAGGATTTAAATATATCAATATGATTGATAGTATTTAAATCACAAATTTAAATTAAAAGGATGATTTGTATATATATATTTATATATTAATTAAGTAAGACTTAATTAAGATATAATATATATATATATATATATATATATATAAATTTAGATTTTATTTTAATTAGATTAGGGTTTTGATTAATTTCAATTTACTGCTATATATATATATATATGATATATCAGCATTTTAGGGAAGTTAATCATAACCTAAAAACCCTAACCGCTCTTAGAGAGAGACTAGAGAAACAGTTTTGAGATTCTCATCCTTGGTGGCTAGTACCGCAGTTCCTTTTACTGCAGATCGTACGACGATTCGTGGGGCGTTCGTGTGGATACCGTAGAGGCGCGGTTCGTTTGGATTACGCTGGAGATTCGATCGCATCAATTTCACCTTCAATAATCGGTATAAATTTCTAACCGCTGAATTAATATGGTTTTTGCATGCATCCTATTTTAGGGTTTCGAAATTTCTTTAAAAATTTGTTTTATTTCCACTGCGTTTATGTGCCGAAACCCAACACAGACTGCTGATGTGACGTAATAACCCCTTTTTCACTTTTTTGACACTGCAGTCTACTATTTCACCTACCACTTCAGAGATGCCATTTTAATGCGTCAGGCTGGTAGTCACCTTTATTTCTTCTTACTGATTCCTCGATCAGAACATTAGAAGTTGTCCTTCTGCATCGATGCTTTTAATACTCAACGTTCGAATGTCAGTCTTTGTATTGAGACGTTGTTAAGGCTTCAATACTCAGATGACTGAACTCTACGATTCTGATGCAGATGACTAAACTCTACGATTCTGAGAGTGTTCTTTGGATTTGCAATGCAGAACCTTTCTTTCTTTACTCATAAAGTGCTTCAACACTTCTGCTTGCCTTGACTTGCATTAGATACTGATAACTCGTTTGAATGCTCTGGCCCTTCTGAAATTCAAGACTCATCAGATAGATCATGCTCAGCTCTCTTTCTCCTTGTGATCTCCCATTCACATATCATCAATGGTCTGACCCATGCTTAATCTTCTTTGTCTATTCTTTAAATGGTTGGCCAGTATCTCTGTATAGACCTTATCAGTTCCTACTTCTCATCTGGCTAGCACTGCAATCATGGTTATACCCAAGATCGTCATCTTTTGATTATCTTGACAGCTATTGCATTGCTGATTTCCTTTTGTCAGTAACATTATCTGAAGTCTTCTTACTGTTACTTGTTGAAGACTTCCCTTAAATAGCTTCACTACTCAATCAGGATGCTGATTGAATTGGTGCTTCGATTTTCTGTTTGCATGCAAGCCATTAGGTGAACGTTCTCTGGCTTCCTTCAGGTAGATTACATCTTTTACAATTCTGACCAGAGGCTTCATTCTTTGGATGTTTTGGAAGTGCTCATTTGTTGAGAATCGTATTATCACTACAATTCTTCCTTGGCATTATGAGCACTGATAGACTTCGTCGAAGACTTTGTTCTACAGACTACGATCTAGCTTTGGTCCTGCAGATACTACGACTTCGAGAGCAGATTATGCACCAAACTTCGATTTTTGCTTTAACATTTGTTGTCCTTGTCTGATCTAGCTCAACTACGATCATGATCGTGGTGTCTTGCCATATTTTTGCTTGATTCAGTCTTGATAAGGAGAACGCTACGATTTCTCTTAAACACTGGTAGACTACGATCCTTGATTGCTTGATTTGCAGACTCTACGCTTCTGAGGACAGACTACGATTCTTGATTTGACTTGGCAGGCGTTTGGACCAACTCTACGATTCTGAGTGCCCCCCCAAAGCAGACTACAATTCTGCCTTGGCTTCTGCAATCTCTTGGCTAGCTCGACAGATCACGAACTTTGAGAGTTACTTTTCTTACAGACCTCGATGGCTGGTGCAGTGTTCAACGATAAGGCTGGTCTATCTATTACATCATATATGATCAACCTAACAAGCTTGATCTTTCTATGCTTTGTCCTTGTACATCATATTCTTTTGAAGGACTTTACAAAGGTGTTTTGTTCATGTATAATCATCCTAACATGTTTGATCATTTCAGTCTAAGTCCTTGTACATATATTCCTATTATCTATTCAAGGACTTTACAGCTTGTTTCAATGCAGACATATCTGCATATTCATTCATTTATTTCATCATCTTCATCATCAAATTATACGAATAAGGAATAATATTCACATGCATATTCCTAACATAAGTGGTCAAAAGTGGTTGACCGATCACGAAGTCCTGATTTCTGGGTTACCTAGAAATCTCAAGAACAAGTTGAGCCGGCTACTTTGACCAACCATTTAATTGCTTTCTGTTTGTTGTTAGGATATCTAAGTGTTATAAATTAATACCCTAATATACATACTACATATCTATACCACTCAAACGCTTAATCGATTCATAGGTTTACTAGAATTAATGGTCAAATAGCGTTGGCCGAGCATGACTGTGTTTTCTGGGTTACCCAGAAAATTGAATAACACGAAGAACAACCTTTAGCTGCACTTTGACCAACATAAATCTAGACCTTAGGGACTTACTCTGTCCTAACTAGTGTAACATATATGTAGCTTGGCATATAGACTGCATATTACAACAATCAAAATACAAATCTAACACACAGATTGAAAATTATTAAGGTCACAAGATCGTTGACCGACCATGACCATGACCACTGTTCTAGGTTACCCAGAAACCTAAGAACAGCTCTGACAGTGACTTTGAGCCTCTATAACTTCTTATTATATGTAGGTTAAAGTCTGATATTGCTATGATGTTGTACTAGTACATGAGTACTATAACACCCACACGCTTACAAACCCAAAATCATAAACAATAAGGAATTAAGCTAAGGTCAAAGTGACCTCTAAGCCATGACCAAACTAATTCCCAGAAACTCAAGAACACCTATAGCAACACTTTCTGTCGCTATAGGGCTTTAGCGACGGACATTAAATAATTATTTAATAAATAAATTAGAAAAAATTATTAGTAATTAATAAATAAATATAAATAATTATAAAAACAGTTTTAAAAATTATTTTAAGTTATAATAATTAACTTTTAATATTTTTACATAAATTCAATAAATATTTTATTTATTTAAATATTATTAATAATTAATTTATTAATAATTTAAATAGAATAATCATTTATAAATAATAAATAATTATTTAAAAATGATATTAATGATTTAAAAATCATATTAAATGAATATAAATTATTTAAAAAATAATAAACAAGATTTTTATAATATTCAAAGAAAATATTAATTGTTTAGAAATAGAAATAAATAATTTAAAATTATTTAATGGATAAATAAATATCTAAAAATTATTATAAGCTTCCGGAAATTATTATAAAGGATATACAAATTGTCTAAAAATATAATAAAGCTTATAATTAAAGTTTAACCGAGATATTAATTTAGTAATTATCCGATAAAGTCTTAGGACACCGAAATCATATCGAATTTAACCTGAACGTGAATAGTTTATGTATTTGAGTATTGTTATCAATACTAATGTGTTAGACTTATATGAATGAACATCTTAGGTGTTTTATAAACGAATCGAGTAGCGTTGCTTAATCGATCTTCGTTCAGGCAAGTTCCTTAATCTTAATTACTTACGCAAGTTTCTCGAGCCCTGCTTATTCGTTGAACAAAATTCCTATCTTGATTTGCTTTTGATATATTATACCAAACTTAAACTTGATTACCAATTATTACAAAGCTATAGCTATAGCTTCAGCATAACTAAGAAATGAATTGTTTATTCATATGATATTGTTTATTGAGCATAAACTGTTGTGTCAAACTAAATTACTTTGGTAAGACATCCTATATTGAGTTGTATATCCCAGAAGGGATAAATGTGTGTCAATAAAATTTGGCACTTAGTGCAAGTGGGCACGATTAGGATGAGATGCATACTCCTAGGATGTTGAATATGTTGATCCCTTGTCTCACATTTGAACAAGATTTCTATGTCTTTGTGACTGACAGAAATAGTAAAAAGTACAGAAATGATTGAAATATAAAAATTCCAGACATGGTAAACACTCAATTGAGAAAAGTTTTGAACTGTTATACTTCTTCAAATCCTATATTGTTATAAATTATAAAACCTAATGAGAATGTCATAGTTCACTCTTGCAAATCAATCCCTTTGTAGTATTAGACTGTGATGCCCCCAAAATAAGTATACATCATCCATTCTGAGTCACCAAATACATGGTACAGAATTTAAATACAACTTCCTTATACAATACGACAAAAACGTAGCTGAGAATTTTTACACGAATATTATCTAGTAGACAGTATTCAAACTCAAATGGAGTCCTCATTATAATTATTATCACACTATTTTATAAAATAGTGAGGACTACTACAGCCACCATCTCGGACCGTCACTCCATTCCCCGACTAATCCCTGCTACGTTCTCATTTTCTGAAGAGAACAATGAAAGCAAAAGGGTGAGCTCAACTAGCCCAGTAAGAAATATTATGACTAAGATAATGCCGAATAAATTATCGTTAGCCTTCAACAGTGTTAAACTGATAGAATACAATAGACAACAAGTTTTAGATCAACAACTACAGCGGAATAAGAAATCCATTAGAAGAGTCAAGTAGAGCATGATATCTACTATCTTCTATGATTTAAATGTTTATCATCAATTTTATCGCTGAGACTCAGCTTAATAAATAATCCACATCACTGAATTATCCATGCACTACGGGCCAATGATATTCATTAGTATCACAACCATAAATTATCCATGCACTACGGGCCAAGGATATTCGTATTTTCACTAATGGTCATGATCATACCGAATAATACATGGTCATAATCATACCAACAACTGCCCATCAATGCACTACGGGCCAATAAGGACTTTTACCACATCATTTGTAACATTACGGGTCATGATTATACAGAATGATCCCTGATCATAATCATATCAATCAATAGTCCATCTATGCACTACGGGCCAAAGATAACTTTCATCACAATATAAGTATGAGGATGATGACAATGATATAAATATTAATCAAACGAAATCAAGGATAAATATTAAAGATTTTTAATTTATTTAGAGTTTAAAAATGTCCATATTGACAACATGATAACTGCTTTGTGGAGTAAAATTCAAGAATAATATACATGTATCAAAGATAAATTGGACAGAAAAGAAATCAATTTTCCGGGTGAATAATACTTCATGAATAATACCCATGAATAGTACTTCGGGAATAGTACTTTGTGAATAATACCTTGTGAATAGTACTTTATGAATAGTACTTCGTGAATAGTACTTCGTGAATAGTATCGTACGTATGAATAGTACCTATAAATAGTACTCCGACATAAAAATCTTAAAATTTAACAAGAATGTTTAGAAAAATATCCATGTGAAATGATACTAGATGAAACGCAAATTTCAAGGACATTCTACTAATTTCACGGAGTATAGAAGTAATACTTCAACAAAATGAGTGTAGAATTAGGGATACGAAACAAAATAATATTACTTACATACTACAGAGTATGGAAGAAAATATTATTTCATATGAATATTGAACAAAAATAATATCCTTTACGAATAAGAAATAAATAACATCTCTTATCTTAGTAGAAGGCTGGATACTGCAATAGTGAAGTAGCTGAATACTCTTCTTCTTTCTCTCTATAGCTTCTCTCTTTATAATTGCTCTTGTGAGTCTTAGTGAATTAGTGAGAATGAAAGAAGAAATGAGCTTCTATTTATAGGAAAACATAGTTTCGATAATTGCACGTTTAGGGGCTCAAATTATTACAATATATTACCTTCATCTTTACCTCTATTTTTAATTTAGTCCTTCAAGTATTATCAATCTTGCACAACCTCCCCTAATAGTATATGCATATGAACCAATAGTTTCATGCATGTGAACAAATAGTTATTTGCATGTGAACTAATAGCAATTAATTGCGTATTTATCCGATTAATTATCCATTTGGTCAATAATAACAAAACCAGCCAATCACAGAATTACCTCCTTTGAGGGTAATTGGGTCACGGAAGAATGAACAAACATCTTTAATCAACACGAAATTATTCATCATTAATATTATAACTCATAATATTTAACAACTAGATGATATTGCAAATAATAATATGAATAACTTTGTCATCTCAATTATTGATTTAATAATATAAAATATTATGCAGATGATACTGTGAAAATAATTGCATCAATAATATGAGAGATATAATTCAACAATTACTGTAGCAATAATTGAGTGACTTCTTATGTAAGCATCAATAATCAATATCGTGTGCTACTATGCAACTATGCGTATTATTGTACTTTTATCACCGGGTATTTCAATTGTTTAACGGTAAAAATTTTACCGTTATTTTTATAAAAAATTATTTCTGTCGTTTTCTAACTCCGACAATACTTCTGTTGTGGGGTCCACCAATGATTGTGTCGTTGTACGAATATTCTCCGACAAAAAGAATATTCCCCAACCAAGTGAATATTTTATGACAACTTGCTTACTTTTGTAAAATTTTTACATATCATCCTTAACTTTAACCTTTTATCAATTTAACCATTTACTAAATAAATAATAATTATAAGAAAATTGAATACTTTTATTTCATAAAATTCGGGGTCTTACATAGATGGTAACCCTGGCACATCTGGAGTAAACCGTGACGCCCCCAAAATAGGTATACATCACCTATTCTGAGTCGCCAAATACATGGTACAGAATGCAAATACAAACTTAAATATACAATATGAGCTGTGAGTTTTAATACAAATATTATCTTCTAGACAGTATTCAAACTCAAAATAAGTCCTCATTTATTATCACACTATTTCACAGAATAGTGAGGACTACTAATGCAAACATCTGAATCGTCACTCCGTTCTCCGACTAGTCCCAACTATATTCTCATTTCCTAAAGAGAACAATGAAAGCAAATGGTGAGCTCAACTAGCCCAGTAAGAAATATTATGACTAAGATAATGCAGAATAAATTATCATTAGCCTTCAACAACGTTAAACTGATAAAAATATAATAAACATCAAGTTTAACTGCAGCGGAACAATCAATCCATTAGAAGAGTCAAGTAGAGCATGATATCTACTATCTTCTATGATTTAAAAAGTTTATCATCAATTTTATCACTGAGACTCAACTTAATAATTAATCCAAGTAGAGCATGATATCTACTATCTTCTATGATTTAAAAAGTTTATCATCAATTTTATCGCTGAGACTCAGCTTAATAATTAATCCACATCATCGAATCATTCCATGCACTACGGGCCAAGAATATTCATTAGTATCACAACCATAAATTATCCATGCACTACGGACCAAGGATATTCGTATTTTCATCAATGGTCATGATCATGCCAACAACTGTCCATCAATGCACTACGGGCCAATAAGGACTTTTACCACATCATTTGTAACATTATGGTCATGATTATATTGAATAATCCCTGGTCATAATCATATCAATCAATAGTACATCTATGCACGTATGCTACAGATGACATTTATCATAATATAAGCATGAGGATGATGACAATGATATAAGAATTCAATTAAAAGAAAGCAAAGGATAAAATTTTAAATATTTATAATTTAATTTATCTAGAATTCAATAATGTCCAAATTGTCAACATGATATTGCTTTGTGGAGTAAAATTCAAGAATAATATTGTATCAAAAATAATTTAGACCAAAAAGAAATTAATTTTTGTCATGAATAGTACCCCGGGTAAATAGTACCCGAGTGAATAGTATCACGTGAATAGTAACTCAGTATGAAAAGTACCCCGAATCATCGGGTGAATAATAATCGAGTGAATAGTAACCGAGTGAATAGTATCCCGGGTGAAAATATTAATATTTAATAAGAAAGTTCAGATCAATATTCTAATGAAATAATACTGGATGAAGCGCAAAACTCAAGGATATTCCACTAATTTCAGGAATTATAGAAGCAATACTTACCATAGTAAGTTTACATTTAAGAATATGAAAAGAAATAATATACGAAACTGTAAATAGATTTTCACTTGTCATGCGGTAGTCCACATAGACATATTATTTCCACAATTTAATAACAATTGAATACGAAGGGTTATTCACTAGGCATGCGTTAGTCCGCGTAGACAGGTTATTCCCATAGAATAATAAAGAATGGAATAACAAAAGATTTCACCATGCATGCGGTAGTTCGCGTAGACAGGTTATTTCCATAGAATAATAAAGAATGGAATAACAAAAGTTTTCACCATGCATGCGGTAGTCCGCGTAGACAGGTTATTCCCACAGAATAATAAAGAATGGAATAACAACTCATACAAGTATTGAAAGAAAATAACTTTCCTCATGAATACGAAAGAAATAATACCCCTTACCTTAATAGAAGAATGAATACTGAAGTAGGGTAGTAGCAGAATACTCTTTTTCTTACTCTCTATAGTTTCTCTCTCTAGAGTTTCAGTGAATTCATAAGAAATAATGAAAGAATGAGCTTCTATTTATAGGAAAAAGAATTGAATAGTAACTAATTCATGAACGGCCCAGATTAATTCACTTTTAAACGGACAGTCCATATTAATTTAATATTAAAACTTAAAGCAACGGTCCATACTGATTTACTATTAAAACTTTAAACCAGCGATCTATATTGATTTACTATTATAACTTCAACCAACGGTCTGAAAAATTAGCACATCTCTTCATGGAATAATAAGTCAAACTTATAACCAACACCTCATAACAAACCCCTCTATTTATATCAAAAATTGAATAAATAATTACCACAAATCACTTATCTTTAATAAACACATTTTTAATCTATTAACAATTATTTATCATTAATATCATAACTCACAATATTTAACAACCAGATCATTTCCAGGAAAGAGGGGACTTTCCGATAAGGATTTCTTCCTATTGGCGCGCAATTAGGTGACCAAACCTCTCCTCGACAGAACTTTCTCGACATCGTCAATATTGCAAATAATAAACAATAATATGAATAACTTTATTGTCTCAATTATTGATTAAATAATATAAAATATTACGCAAATGATACTGTGACAATAATTAAATCAAATAACATGAGATACAATGCAGCAATTACTGTAACAATAATTGAGTATAACTGAGTGACTTCTCACGTAAACATCAATAATCAATACCGTGTGCTTCTAAGCAACCACGCGTATTACTGTTCTTTTACCACCGGGTATTTCAACAGTTTAACGGTAAAACTTTCGCCGTTATTGTATGAAAAGATATTTCTGTCGTTTTCTAACTCTGACAGTTATTCCGTTGTGGGGTCCACCAATGATGGTGTCGTCGTACGAATATTCCCTGTTAAAACGAATATTCCCCGACCAATCGAATATTTTATAACCATTTGCTTACTTTATAAAATTTGTAAATATTACCCACAACTATAATATTATATTAAATCCACACCATAATATTCAAAAATATAATTCGAGAAAAATTAATCTTTATTCATAAAAGTTGGAATCTTACATAAACAATGGGATATGACGCCCCCAAAATAGGTATACAACACCCAATCTATTCTAAGTCGCCAAAATACATGGTACAGAAACAACTACATCTTTACTATTACAACATAAAAACTGTGAGTTTAAATACAAATATTGTCATCTAGACAATATCCACACTCAAATAAGTCCTCATTATAATTATTGATACATTATTTCACAAAAATAGTGAGGACTACTAAAATAACTTCTAGAACCAACATTCCATACCCCGACTAGTACTCGCTACATTCTCGCCTCCTGAGAAAAATGGAACAAAAAGGAAAAGGGTGAGCTCAACTAGCCCAGTTAAGAACATTATGACTAAGATAATACAGAACAAATTATCGTTAGTCTTCAACAGGGAAAAATCTAATAGAATACAATAGACAACAAGTTTTAAATCAATATTCGCAGCGGAAAATAATAATTCATAGAAGAGTTACGTAGATAATGAAATCTACTATTATCTATGAATTTAAAAGTCCATCATCAATATTTTATCCCTGTAACATCAATCAATATTCATCTTTGCACTACAAGCCAAAGATATTCATCAGTTGGTCATGCTCATCTCAACACCTGTTCATCTTTGCACTACGGGCCAAAGATATTCATCAGAAATCATTCATCTTTGCACTACAGGCCAAAGATATTCAGTTATATCATCACTTAGGACTGAGGATGATGAAAAATACTTTAAAGGAAACGAATCCAGTGAAACAAAATAACAAATATTCAGGATTCGTATTTCGATTTATCCATGTCCAAAAATACCTTATAAATAATCATAGTGAAGTAAAATTCAAGAATGATCAAAACATGGATACCATCAAAGCTAGTATCCAGAATAGATATTTTGGACGAAAAGAAAAAAAATTTTATTTTTCGGTGAATAGTAACTCGTGAATAGTAACTCGTGAATAGTAACTCCGGCATGAAAAGTTCCAAATTTGATAAAAAAATTTAACCAATATTTTGGCATAATGATATTGAAGAAATAATATTATTTTCGAATAAAATAACATCCCTTACCTCGTAAAGACAGTACTTCTAATTGAACACCGGATATAGGCTATGACTTGAACTTGCACCGTATAGCAACATTCAAAGTATTAAAATACTTACAAGAATATGCTCAATATATTGAGAGAGAAAGAGAGAGAAATCTATAGTTTCTGGTGTAATTTTCAATTCTAATCTAAGCACCCTATTTATAGTAAAATGCTTAGAACACAAAAGCAGAAAATTTAATATAATATTAATATATATAATCAAATTTCCTACGCCCACCATCAATAACTCAATTCAGCTGATTTCAACAACCAATGGGGCTCACCAAACATATCTAAAACGTTTTTCTAACTATAAATATTTTAAACTTCTAAAAATCAATTATTCTGGAATTTTGAAACTTCGATAATTCATAATAAATAGCTCTTTTATCAGAAAATTCAAATTTCGCGAGTTTTTATAGAAAATTCAATTCTCTACAACTTTGCAGAAGAAAGTTTTTCTAAATTCCAAACAAAAATTGACCGAAATCCACAAACGGGTGATTTTATAGGCTATAATCATATTTCAATCAAGAAATGGGTCCACCGACACACAAAATATGTGTTAATCATTTAATGCAACAAAAATACTCTTTCTCCTCATATACTCATATATCCCACATTAATTATAAAAATATCACCATTAATATATTATTAAAATAATATATTTAAATGAATTATTTTATCAGAAAAAGATAAAATATTAATTTTCAACAATTGTCACATTTAAAAATTTTCTCCATCTATATCCACATAAAATCAATATTTTCCTCATTATATAAATCAATAATTAATTATTCACAAATAATATTACAGAATCACAGTACTGGCAACCAGGCCATTCCTAGGAAAGAGATGGCTTTCCAATAAGGATTTCTCCTTACTGGCGCGCAATTAGGTGACCAAACCTCTCCTTAGACAAAACTTTCTAGACATTGCCAATAATATTATCTAATAATATTATTAAGATAATATGAATTATTGTTCCGATAATGGAAAATACTGCATAGTGACAATTATTGAAATAACAGTAATATAAAATATCAACGTAGCAATTATTGAATCAATAAAATAAAATATTGAACAGTAATTACTGTAACAATTATTGAGTAGTGCCTTCTTACGTAAGAATTAATAATTGGTACAATACCGTGTGCTACTATGCAACAACGCGTATTACTGTGTTTTAACCACCGGGTATTCCAACAGTATTAACGGTAACAACTACGCCATTATTTATAAACAACTTATACTTGTCGTTTTCTTCATCTAATCGCTTTCCTTTATGGGGCCCACAAAAGACTGCGCCGTCGTACGAATATTCCCCGACAGGAAGAATATTTCACGATCAAACGAATATTCTCCGACAACAATGAATATTTTATAACCACCTGCTTATTTAAAATATTTGCGCATTTTACCCATAACTAACATCATTAATCAATTTAACCCTTACTATTTCAAAATAATAAATAAATAAAATTTAATTTTATTTATAATAAGTTGGGGTCTTACATGGGAAGCATCCCTGCTTATCGATTAGTTTAAATTACTGTCGAGCTGAATGTAATACTTTTGTAATAAGAAATTCTTTATGAAGAATCATGTAACCGAACCATAATATATGATATATATCATCCTTTATTTCTGCAACCGTGTTTCCTTTACATAAATAGATGTAATTAGAACTTTTGATTTAGTTTGAGATCATTGAGAACTATTAATCTGAGTAAGGGTATTGACAACATGGACTGTTCATGTTGTTGTTGATACTCTGAATTTCAGATAGATAGGTACTATTGATATGATAGTGTAATCCGCATGATATAGACTATACATCTAAGTGAGGGTATTGGTAATATGGATTGTTCATGTTATTACTAGTAGTCTAAATTTTGGATAGATAGATACTATTAGTAGATACAGTCTATACATCTAAGTGAGGGTATCCAAACACAGCAATAGTTCTTCAGGAAATTGTTATCTGTTATGGGATACTGTGAACCTTAGATCTATTGGAATTGTATCTTGTGATATTTGTATAGTAGTTCGATTAGATATAAGCATAGAATCAGATACCATGGATGTATATATTTGAATGTGTTATATTAATTGATTAGTAGTGAATACCAGATCGGATACCATGGGAGTATATATATGGGGGCGTCACTCAAAATTTAAACTTTCTAAAATTAATAAAAATTATATGTGCCTCAAATTACTAATTATAAATAAAGTGGATCCGGTTAGCATGAAATTATTTTTTTGGTAAGTTGATAAATTAACCAATAGAATACTTACACACATACAATCTCGCCTGCGTGTCAGTATTCTATTGGTTAATTGACCAACTTATCCCAAAATAAACTTCATACTAACCACTTCCAAATAAAGCAAAAAACTCAAATAAATTGATAGTAGATATCATGGCAGCATAATAACAAACGGGTCCTTCAACACAGACCAGTTTATCGGACATTTTGCAAATTTTTTTTGTTTTTTGGCTTGTGACTCCCAAAAAATGTCTACTAGTTATTCCAACAGAAATTTTTACAAAATATAATGTTTTAGATGTAATTTGGATACATATACAAAAATAGGGTTATACAGACAGACTGTATAAACTTATTTTTGTATATGTATCCAAATTACACCTAAAATACTATATTTTTATAAAAATTCATGTTGGAATAAATAGTATACATTTTTTGAGTCACAAAAAAAAATACAAAATATCCAATATTCATGTTCAATAAAAATGTCTGCCAAGACTTTTTCATAACATAATAGGGGTTAAATACTTTTTCAGTCATTGTACTATAGGTCGACTTACAGATGGATAACTGAACTTTTTTTTCTTACAGTCAACTCACTGTACTCGACTTTTCTAACAAAAAGTTAAAAAAATCATTAAACTAGTTTGACTGTTAATGGAAAGTACACATCAGCAGCTGAGTTATCCGTTACAAGCTGATGTGGCGCCTTTGTGTGACGTGGCAGTGATTATGTGGATTTTTAGAAAATTTTTTATGAAGAAAATGAAAAAAATATTTTAAAGTATAATATAAATTATAAAATTAAAATTATTTTAAAATTAAAAATCTTTTCAAATTCGGACATTAAATTTATAATTGAGTCAGTTTGGTGATAATTTTTTTTTCTTTTCTAACTAGGATAAATAAATTTGTACTTTTACATGCAAATAATTTTTATCAAATCATTTTTATTTTAAAATTATACAAAATTTAAATTTTAGAATTTAATTTAATCAAATTTAAGAAATAATTATTTTTATTAAAAAAAAAATCAAACTGCGTTGTTGTGACGGAGAAGGAGAGACGGAGAGTGTTGTTTGTTTTTTTTAAAAATAAAAATAATTATTTTTTTTATTAAAAAAAATTATTTTATTTTTATTTTTATTAAAAAAAACTACTTTTTTTTATAAAAAAAAATAATTTGCATTTTTTATTTTATTTTTATAAAAAAATAGCGTTTTTTATTTTATTTTTATAAAAAAAAATTGTTTTTTTTATTAAAAAAAATGCGTTTTTTATTTTATCTTTATAAAAAAACTGCATTTTTTATTTTATTTTTATAAAAAAAACTTTTTTTTATTTTATTTTTATTAAATAAAAAAAACTGGGTCACTACTAATTGATAAAAAAATCGCAGTTTTTTTTAATAAAAATAAAATAAAAAACCCAATTTTTTTTAATAAAAATAAAATAAAATAATAGTTTTTTTTAATAAAAAAAGCTATTTTTTTTATAAAAATAAAATAAAAAACCCAGTTTTTTTAATAAAAATAAAATTAAAAAACAATTTTTTTTAATAAAAATAAAATAAAAAATGCTGTCTTTTTTATAAAAAAACGCAGTTTTTTTAATAAAAATAAAATAAAAACTCATTTTTTTAATAAAAAAAATAATTATTTTTATTAAAAAAAAAATCAAACAACGCTCTCTATCTCTCCTTCTCAGTCACAACAACGCAGTTAGATTTTTTTTTAATAAAAATAATTATTTCTTAAATTTGATTAAATTAAATTATAAAATTTTAATTTTGTATAATTTTAAAATAAAAATTATTTGCATGTAAAAGTACAAATTTATTTATGTTAGTTAGAAAAAATAAATTATCACCAAATTGACTCAATTAAAAATTTAATGTCCGAATTTGAAAAGATTTTTAATTTTAAAATAATTTTAATTTTATAATTTTAATAATTTATATTATATTTTAAAATATTTTTTTCATTTTCTTCGTAAAAATTTTCTTAAAAATCCACATAATCACTGCCACGTCACACAAAGGCGCCACATCAGCTTGTAACGGACAACTCAGTGCTGATGTGTACTTTCCGTTAACAGTCAAACTTGTTTAACAGTTATTAATCTGTAAGTCCACCTATAACACAGTGACTGAAAAAGCATTTAACCCAACATAATAGTAATACATTTGTTACGTTGAACTCACGGAATGTATCGGGACATTCCGGGTCATAAAGATCCAAGGACTTGTCCAAATTCTAATGACACCCAAACTCAAAAAGATGATAATTTACCAGCAAAATCATAGACGGCAAAATCATCACCCCTAACGTCATACCAAAACAATTCCTCCCTCCAATCTTATAATTTTCCCGCTAATACACCCCCTTTAACAGAACCCATTTTCAATCCCTATAAATTCTGATCACAACTATGTTAAAATTCCATCATACCCAGAAGCAGAAATTAAGAAATCCCAGTTTATTTGCTCTACCCATTTGTCATTGTAGAGAGAAAAAGGGGGGAGAGAGAAATGGCGGAAGTGAAGAACAAGCAGATCGTGTTGAAAGAACTCATTAGTAGTGGTTTCCCCAAAGAGACAGATTTTATTACAAAAACTGAAACTAGAACTCTAAAGGTACCAGAGGGTTCAAATGGGGTTTTGGTGAAAAATCTCTACTTGTCTATTGAGCCATACTTGGGATATCGCATGAAAAGGATTGAAGGCAGCTATGTTGAGTCATTCACTCCTGGTCAGGTAATTTTAATCTCCATTATATTTTTTCTTAAATTCGTAAGTTTTAATTTGTTAAACAAATTTGTTTAAATATCACATCTTATAGTTTGTCCACAGTATGTTTTGTTGGAAATGGGATTTGAATGAGAAAATTGATGCGGGTCGGGTCGGGTCGTGATCGTAACGGGCGGGTTCGTGATATATATTTTATCATCACAAAACTACGTCGTTTTGACGACGGTTACGTGCGAATTATTCTATAAATAAACTATGTGGGATTACATTTTCTGGAAAAGTTTTGATTACACCGTTCTGTTTCTGCGTCCCGTTCCGTTCCTTCCCTTCTGAAAAATCCCGTTCCTTCCCTTCTGCAAAAATCCCGTTTCTGTAGAAAGTTCCCATTTCCCGTTTCTGTCAAACGAAGTCTCGTTTTGGCAGACTTCCGTTCTGCAGTAATTCCGTTCCCGTTCTACACTGCAAAATCCCGTTCTGCACTGCAAAATCCCGTTTTCTGCAGTAAAATTGTGAAGTAAGTTTTCTTCTGTTTTCTTCATGCATGATTATTATTAATAGTAAAGTTCGAGTACGTAACATAGAATTTGCGTTCAACGAATTCTTAATTTTGTAGTGCTACTAATTAAGAATTGAAATCCGTTTTATCTTGGGAGGCAATTATTCAATTAACCCTTAGCATTTGTGGGGGAATAAATTTGCTTTAAGGAGACTTTGTGAATTCAAAGGACTCAGATTTATTTATTAATATTTTCTGTGTTATATTTATATAAAATCATGTTCTGTTTTTATCATATATATATATATATATATATATATTAAATAATACTATATATTACAGATAACAATCTTAAAGCAAATTTAATCTTTCTGTAATTGTGGTATTATTTAATTTCGTGTTTGTTTATGTGAACAGAAAATAGATGTTAATGAATTTTATTGCATGTTAATGCATATTCTGGAAATAGTAATTGCATGTTCTGGAAATAGTAATTACATATTCTGGAAATAGTAATTTTATTGAATGTATTTTGTTATTATATATATTACATGTTTATATTCATAGAAGTCTAGAAATTGATTGCATGCTAATGGAAAGTTATTGTTCCTGTTCTCATTAAGAAATTAATTTACTGTTATGATTATGTTAATTAACATGCATATTTGTTCCAATTTTATTTAGTAACATGCAAATTGGATTAATTTCTGCAAATTAATTGTTCCGGTTTTTCATTAATTTCTACAAATTAATTGTTCCGGCTTTTCATTAATTTCTGAAAAATAATTGCATGTTAGTATATATATTATGCGAAATGATTGCATGTAAACTGATTTATATTATGTTGTTCCAAACTGCTATTATTGTTTAATATATATATAAGTATGATTACATGAATACTGCAAGTATAAGTTAAAGATTACATGCATTCATGCATTTATACTTTTGGTCTAATGAAGGTTGCATGAAAAAAAAAATAAAAAAATACAGTAGTATAAAAAGGTATGGCAAATAGGCTTGCTTTCAATTATATATATACTAGTTATATATTATCTGTAATATATTATGTACGTTAATTGGTATATAATATATTATTTGTACGTTTATATAATATATATTGTGTAATAATCCTAAATTATTATTGTATAATAATATTTGTGTTGGAATTTTAACAAAACTTGTCCAACTTTAGAATACAATTTTTTTTTTAAAATAACTGAAATTTGAAGGTGAAATTTGTAATAATATTGCATATTATTACATGTAAATATAGAATATTCTGTTAGTATATATTTTACAGAAATATTATATATATTAGATGTTAACATACATAATATTCTGTTATATATATATTCTGTTTATATATATTGCATGTTAATATATATATATATATATATATATATATATATATATATATATTACGGAAATAACAGTTAACAATTCCTGTTAATATATATATATTTGAAGTGGGTATTTGAATTACTTAAATCAAGTACGTACATAAATCCTGTAATCAGTAAAGACTATTCATGCTTTTGTCTATTCTGTCTATTCATGAATTATCTATTCTGTCATGATTATTGTCATAAGTATTTTTTAAGTAAATTAAATATGCTTATGTTCATGCATTTATATAGTTCCTGTAAATGAATGTTGCATTCAACGAGGAATTAAATACGTTTAAGATTTTATTTTTATTTTTTTTTTCTTCTGAAAATTAATATTGCATGTTGTAAACAAATAGATTATAACAGAAATTTTGAAATTTTGAAATTTTGAAACTTGTTTATATATATATTGAATAACAGTGGCACGTTCATGATTTTTTTTTTCCTTGACTGGTTGATTTCAAATCCTTAGTGGTTGTTATTACATGTTATCTGTAAATATTTATAATATATTACATGTTATCTTGCTTTAGTATATTACATGTTAATTCTGTTTAAATATTTAAATAGAAAACTGAAAATCTGTCCAACTTTAGAAACAAATTTTTTTTTAAACGGAAATTTGTAAACTAAAATTTGTAAACAGAATTTGGATTTGTGCTATACAAATTTGTAAAACAAAATTTGTTTAAAAAATTTCTATTTTAGAAAATTTGTTCACAAATTGTTGTGCAACAGAAATTTGTTTCTGTTTATTAATAGTTTTATACTTGTATAACAGAAATGGCAACTACAAGCACTATTCATGCCGTGAGTATGTCTCATGGAGAAAAGCCTGAAAGGTTCGATGGAACTGATTTCAAGCGTTGGCAACAGAAGATGCTCTTCTATCTCACAACACTGAACTTGGCACGGTTTCTACAAGAGGACTGTCCTACTCTTGTTGAAGGAGAAATTGACAAGGAAAAGGTGGCTGCAGTTGATGCATGGAAACATGCAGACTTCCTTTGTAGAAATTATGTAATGAATGGATTAGACAATACATTGTATAATGTGTATTGTACAATTCAAACTGCAAAAGAACTTTGGGAATCTTTAGACAAGAAATATAAAACTGAAGATGCTGGCATGAAGAAATTCATAGTCGGTAGATTTCTTGATTTTAGAATGGTAGATTCTAAAGCAGTTATCACTCAGGTTCAAGAATTACAAGCAATTCTGCATGACATTCATTCTGAAGGAATGTCATTAAGTGATTCATTCCAAATTGCAGCAATGATTGAGAAGCTTCCACCATCGTGGAAAGACTTCAAGAATTATCTGAAGCATAAACGCAAAGAGATGAATCTTGAAGAACTGATCGTGCGACTAAGGATTGAAGAGGACAATCGAGGATCTGAGAAGAAGAGTGGAAAGAACTTCTTTGAAGCCAAGGCAAATGTTGTAGAACAAAAGCCAAACAACAACAAAAGGAAGCGTGATGGCAAAGAGACTTTCAAGGCCAAGAAGAAATTCAAAGGCAAATGCTTCAACTGTGGCATTCCAGGACATAAATCTAATGAATGTCGAAAGCCAAAGAAGTTGAAGAAAGAACAAAAGCCTCAAGCAAATGTGACAGAACTGGAAAAGCTTTCTGAAGATGTTTCAGACATGAATCTTTGTACAGTTATATCTGAATGTAACTTGGTAGGAAATCCTAAAGAATGGTACGTGGACACTGGGGCTACTCGCCACATCTGTTCCAATAAATGGATGTTTTCTACTTACAAACAAGTAGAAAATGATGATCAACTCTTTATGGGAAACTCCTCAAGTTCAAAGGTTCAAGGACGTGGAAAGATTATACTGAAAATGACATCTGGCAAAGAACTGACTTTGAATGAAGTGCTTCATGTTCCAGATATTCGCAAGAATCTAGTTTCTGGGTCACTACTTAGCAAGAATGGTTTTAAGTTGGTGTTTGTGTCTGATAAGTTTGTACTTACAAAGAATGATATGTTTGTAGGAAAGGGCTACATGAATGATGGGCTCTTTAAGATGAATGTTATGACTGTTGTACCGAAGTCTATTGATAATAATAAAATTAATTCTTCTGCTTACTTGTTGGAATCTTCAAATATTTGGCATGCTAGATTAGGACATGTTAATTATGATACATTGCGTAGATTAATTAATTTAGAGTTCTTGCTTAGATTTGATATTAATCTGAAACATAAATGTGAAATTTGTATGGAATCAAAAATGACAAGATTACCCTTTCATTCTGTTGAAAGAAAATCTGAACATCTAGATTTAATTCACACTGATATATGTGACTTAAAGTTTGTACAAACTAGAGATGGGAAAAAATATTTCATAACCTTTATTGATGATTGCACAAGATATTGTTATGTATATTTGCTAAGAAGCAAAGATGAGGCTATAGAAAAGTTTTAACTTTATAAAAATGAAGTTGAAAATCAACTTAGCAAAAAGATTAAAGCAATAAGAAGTGATAGAGGTGGTGAATATGAATCACCATTTGAAGAGATTTGCTCTATTCATGGTATTATTCACCAAACTACTGCTCCTTATTCACCTCAATCTAACGGTATTGCTGAACGCAAGAACCGAACATTGAAAGAAATGTTGAATGCTATGTTGAATAGTTCTGGAGCACCCCAGAATTTGTGGGGGGAAGCTTTGCTTTCAGCCAATTATATTCTTAATAAAGTGCCTCATAAGAAAACTCATAAAACACCTTATGAATTATGGAAAGGTCATAGACCTTGCTATAAATACTTAAGAGTGTGGGGGTGTTTAGCAAAGGTAATGGTTCCTAAACCTAAAAAGGTTAAGATAGGACCAAAAACAATTGACTGTGTTTTCATTGGTTATGCAAATAACAGCAGTGCTTATCGCTTTCTTGTTCATAAATCTGAAATTAACGATATTCATGTTAATACATTTATTGAATCAAGAGATGCATCATTTTTTGAGAATATTTTTCCATATAATGGAAATAATGAATCAAATTCAAACAAAAGACCTTTGAATGCTATTAGTGATAATTCTGAAAATATAAACAAAGAGTCTGTAGTGGATGAACCTATACGTAGCAAAAGGGCAAGGACTTCAACGTCTTTTGGTCCGGATTTTCTAACATTTTTGTTAGAAAACGATCCTCGAACGTACAAGGAAGCAGTATCCTCTCCTGATGCTTCTCATTGGAAAGAAGCAATAAATAGCGAAATTAAGTCTATTATGCAAAATCATACATGGGAACTGGTGGATCTTCCACCTGGTTCAAAAACCCTTAGGGTATAAATGGATCTTCAAAAAGAATATGAAAGCTGATGGCTCAATTGATAAATATAAAGCAAGGCTTGTTGTTAAAGGCTATAGACAAAAGGAAGGATTGGATTATTTCGACACTTATTCACTTGTTACAAGAATTACATCTATTCGAATGCTAATAGCAATAACATCTTAAATAGACTTGAAATACATCAAATGGATGTAAAGACTGCATTCTTAAATGGTGAATTAGATGAAGAAATATATATGGAACAACCTGAAGGTTTCACTGCTCCTGGACAAGAGAGGAAAGTATGTAAACTTGTTAAATCTTTGTATGGATTAAAACAAGCACCAAAACAATGGCATGAGAAATTTGATAATGTTATGTTATCAAATGGATTTCAAATCAATGAGTGTGACAAATGTGTTTATGTCAAAAGTACTCAAAAAGAATATGTCATTGTTTCTCTTTATGTGGATGATATGTTAATCATGGGTAGCAACAATGAAGTTATCAACTCAACAAAACGTATGTTGTCAAATAAATTTGATATGAAAGACTTGGGGATTGCTGATATAATTTTAGGAATCAAGATTTCTAGAACCTCTGATGGAATTATGTTATCTCAATCTCATTACATTGAGAAAATACTTGAAAAATTTAATAAGTATAATATAATTCTGAATAAAACCCCAGTTGATATAAATCTTCATCTAGCTAAAAATGAAGGTGATAGCATATCTCAACTAGAATATTCTCGTATAATAGGCAGTTTAATGTATGTCATGAACTGTACTAGACCAGATATAGCTTATTCGGTAAGTAAGCTAAGTAGGTATACGAGTAATCCAGGTAAAGATCACTGGAAAGCTATTTTGAGAGTTTTGGGATATTTAAAACATACTCAAAACTATGGACTGCACTATACAAGATATCCAGCAGTATTGGAAGGATATACTGATGCTAATTGGATATCTGATACTAAAGATTCAAAATCCACAAGTGGATATGTCTTTACCTTGGGAAGTGCAGCAGTATCTTGGAAATCCTCAAAACAAACGTGTATTGCTAGGTCTACAATGGAATCAGAATTCATTGCGTTAGACAAAGCTGGAGAAGAAGTAGAGTGGCTTCGTAATTTCTTAGAGGATATTCCAAATTGGTCAAGACCTGTGCCAGCTATATGTATACACTGTGATAGCCAATCAGCGATTGGAAGAGCACAGAGTCATTTATATAACGGTAAGTCACGCCATATAAGACGAAGACATAATACCGTTAGACATTTGCTCTCAAATGGAATTATCTCAATTGACTATGTAAAATCAAAAGATAATATTGCGGATCCGCTTACGAAAGGTTTAACAAGAGAGCAAGTGGAAAAATCATCGAGGGGAATGGGTTTAAAGCCTACTGTTTAAATAAGAGTCGTCATAGTGGCAACCCAACCTAGCTAACTGGAGATCCCAAGATCTAGGTTCAATGGGCAAACTGAACTATGTAGTACTCAGTAAAGCACTGAGGAGATAATTACTCTTAACCATTCCAAAATGAGACAGTGCACATCTGCCGCGAGAGTTAGGATAAGATACGCTTTTAATGATTTTTATATCTTGAAATATGTTCAAGTGGGGTATTGCAGGATACTCTTGATAGAAGTCACCTACGTGAGTAAGAAGGGGGCCACTTCTGTGAGAATTTTGAAGGCTGAATTCTCTAATATACTCACGGAACCAAGAGGTGTTTCAAGGCAAAAATGAACACAAACGTGAGAACCAATTATGTCTGAAGAGATATTTTGTGAATTCTATTGTCTTGGTTTACACAAAAAGCTGACAGTTCAAAGACATCAAGTCTACTGATTAGCCAAGTAAATCCGATAGATTTTACTAGGGCAAGTTCAAAGCCACTAGGCTACTTAACCTGATGAAATATCTTTTCTTATGTACTCGAACTAGTGTCTGCATATTCATAACATATTTTGCATATTGTAAAGCCAATTTTACATTCATGTGTGGGATTGTTGGAAATGGAATTTGAATGAGAAAATTGATGCGGGTCGGGTCGGGTCGGGTCGTGGTCGTAACGGGCGGGTTCGTGATATATATTTTTATCATCACAAAACTACGTCGTTTTGACGACGGTTACGTGCGAATTATTCTATAAATAAACTATGTGGGATTACATTTTCTGAAAAAGTTTTGATTACACTGTTCTGTTTCTGCGTCCCGTTCCGTTCCTTCCCTTCTGAAAAATCCCGTTCCTTCCCTTCTGCAAAAATCCCGTTTCTGTAGAAAGTTCCCGTTTCCCGTTTCTGTCAAACAAAGTCTCGTTCTGGCAGACTCCCGTTCTGCAGTAATTCCGTTCCCGTTCTACACTGCAAAATCCCGTTCTGCACTGCAAAATCCCGTTTTTTGCAGTAAAATTGTGAAGTAAGTTTTCTTCTGTTTTCTTCATGCATGATTATTATTAATAGTAAAGTTCGAGTACATAACATAGAATTTGCGTTCAACGAATTCTTAATTTTGTAGTGCTACTAATTAAGAATTGAAATCCGTTTTATCTTGAGAGGCAATTATTCAATTAACCCTTAGCATCTGTGGGGGAATAAATTTGCTTTAAGGAGACTTTGTGAATTCAAAGGACTCGGATTTATTTATTAATATTTTCTGTGTTATATTTATATAAAATCATGTTCTGTTTTTATCATAAATATATATATATTAAATAATACTATATATTACAGATAACATGTTTTACATTAGATATGAGTGAATTAAGAAGGGTCGCATTAATTTATTTTTATCTTATATATTCAACATTCGCAATCTAGCTTCGTCATTAATTTGTTGAACATATAAATTATTTCCCTACTTTTATTAATATAACATACTTCCTTGGTTCCAAATTAGTAATTAATATGATTATTATTGACTTTTTAAAAGTAAATTTGAATCGTTTTCAAAAAAATTACAAAATAGTAAGGCTATGTTTGTTTGCAAAGATTATATCTTAATAGTCTTGAGATTATAATTATAATTCCGGATTATAATCCTCAAATTAATTATTAATAGTCTTGTGATTATAATCCGAGATTATAATCTTTGCAAACAAACATAGCCTGACTATTATAGTTATTAGTAAATTTACATAAAATGTACTATATTTATCATTAGATTAACTGAATTTAAATGAATCTAATTTTAAACATGTCCCAAGTAGATTTCAAAAAGTCAAAAAGTAATTTAGTTTGGAGAGAATACTTTTTTGGCTAAATGGGTTTAAGGGACACTTTTAGCTCGATTATTAAACATGCTAGTGTCTTACTGTTCGATGACGTGATTAAGGTCAAAACTGGCTTAACACGACATGATTTCTGTGCTCTGACGGAACCAGAGCATATTTTCAGGGGGGGCAAAATTACCACTTGCTTCGGAACTTGGTATTTGATTATTAGAAGAATCAACAGTTCTTTATCGTTTATTCAAGTATTTATCCATAATCTAGTATAAATAAAAACATCAATTGCTAATCAATAATTTCATTAATTTAAACATTTCTTAATAATTTCATTATTCATCAATTATTTAAGAAAACAGAAATTAAACAAATTCTAGCTAATCTAGATAATTAAAAATAAAATCAATTATTCCTAAATTAACAGAAAATCAATTAAAATCAATTATTCCTAAATTAACATAAAATCAATTTTTATTCTTTTTCTTATATCCCTAAATTTATTTGTCATCATCAAAATTACATAAAAAGTGGAGACCTAATTAACAGAAAACATTAATAGTATGCATATTTAGGCTAAATTAAAATTAATAGTATCAAATTTGAAAGATATTTAGGCTAAATTAAAATTAAAAATTAGTTAAATTACTTACCAAAGTCCAAGCAGTGGTTAAGTGGAGGCGTGATTCGTGAAGCAGATTAGCAGATAGTGGTGTGCGGCAGCGGGCGGCGGCAGCAGTGGCGGGCGCAATGGAGTTGTGGAGCCATGGAGGCGAGGGGCGAAGAGGGAACTGGGAAGATTGAAGAGATGAAGAGAGGCGACTGGCGAGAATAACTGTGCAAGTGTTAAGAAGCCAGACCTAATTAAAAAAAAATAAATTTTTTAATGAAACGACGTCGTTTCATGCTAGTTTAAAAAAAAAAAAAACTTAAGAAGAGTCTGCTTTGAACTACTCGTCTGCGGTATGCTCGCCGGTCACTGTCAGTTGCGATTGCCGGGCCGCTGGCTGCCCCCCGCCCCTGCTGGCCTGCTCCCCCCTAGCTCCGCCTGCCGCCTGGACCGCTACGGTGCCACCCTACCGGGGGCAGCTGCCCCCGCCCGCCCCCGCCTAGTTCCGCCATTGTTTCTGTGATAATATTAAATTATCAGAAACTGGTTTTCTGAAAAGAAAAAAAAGTTGAATCATTTATGGACTATTAAGCCCATATCTTCTCCAAGCCTGTCCATAGCTATTGATTGTGATGGCTAATAACCTTTTTTAAGCCAGCACATTCTTACCATTGAAATATAGCATGAAAGCATGATATTTAAAAAATTTAATAGACAGCCCGTTGTTATCCAGATGATACTGTACATGTAGTACTGCTATGTGAACAGAGTTACAGGCTATCGGTACATGTTTTGCAACACTAACAATTTCATGGACTTGTTTAACTTTCTAAAAGTTTTTTATTTGAAATGCTAACAATGTATTAGTCCCCTATAACTTGATTATACTATTTAGATGAGTGTAACAATTTCACGGACTTGTTTAACTTTCTAAAAGTTTTATATTTTTATGTAGAAATGCTTATAGGACTAGGAATAGAAGTAAACTTTTTTACTCATGATCATAAATATGTATTGGTGACCTTTGTTGGTAATGCTTGCAGCCTATTTTCGGATATGGCGTGGCTAAAGTTTTGGATTCGGGGCATCCAAATTTCAAGAAAGGCGACTTGATTTGGGGGTTTACTGGATTTGAAGAGTACAGCCTCATTACAGCCATAGAATCTCTAATTAAAATTGAGCACACAGATGTGCCTCTTTCCTACTATACAGGATTGCTGGGTAAGTCTTGTTACTTTATATGTCTAGAATTCTTTTTGGATAAAACACCTTAATGGCTTAATTTTTTTTCTATTCAATCATAGCTCATACAAGCTTCTTTGGTTGAATCTCAACTGGTTTGCATCACCATAAATGTTTCTTAATAGACAGATGACAGCATAAAGCTATAAACATAAGCATTGCGTCTTCTTTTCATACATTTTTTTATTAAAAAAAGTTAATATATAAGTATTTTGAAAAGTAAAAGATGGTATGCATGCAGCAAATTCGAACATTTTCACATCAGTTATAAATTTATAATATTACCAATTTAAGTAAATCTCATTACATATGGAAGAACAGAATGAGTACATCCCAACATCTTATCTGCATCATTCCATTGTAGTGAAATTATGTCAAGCTGAACATTATACAAAATATAATAGTACTTTGAGGGAGAAATTGGGAAGATAGGTAGGTGGAGAGGACTGTGGCCCTTTTGTGTTTTGTAGCCTGTATATCATGTACCAATGTTCTAAAAATTCCCGCCTAAGTCCGCCTAGGTGTTAGGCCCCCCTGGCGCCTCACCTAGGTCCATGGAAGCAAAAAAAATCCCTTCAAAAAATTAAGCGGGGCCTAGGCGGGGTCTTGGTGGTGAGGTTTTTTTATTTATTTTAATAATTACCCAAATCAGATTTTGATATATTTATTTTTCTAATGATTTACCATATTCATAATACAGGTTGTAGTATATTAAATCACAACAAGAAGTAAACAATATCAAGTCAAAATGGATAATTTTATTATAGTTGTAATTTTTTGTAATTGTACCAACTTCAAATTATATAAATGATGATACATTTGTAATATTTAGTTTAATTCAATATAATTCCTAAATTTATGTTTAGTTTCTTAAGTTTGAATATTGAATTAAATTTTTGAACTTTTAAATTTTATTATTTAATAACAATCTTGTTTATGAATAAAACTAATGCATTAAAAATATGTTTGAAATTTGAACAATTGCATGTTTGTATTTGAACTTTGACATTAGCAATATGGATATGTGTTTAAACTTTAAGCAAAAACCTTTATTATTTTTATTATAAATTGTTCTGTTTTGATAAATGTAAAATAAAATATTAAAATTAACTTAAAATAAATAATCTCGCCTAGGCCTCCCGCCTAGCGTATTTTAGAACATTGTCAGGTACACATGTATGCTGCTTTTTATTGCATATTTGTCTTAAGTGAATACATGTAACCTTGGATAGAACCCAAAATATATAGTTTGCATATAATAGTACAAATATCACATTAAGGACTTCTAGTTTTTGTTTCAGAGTTTATTGGTTCCTTAAAAATATATGCATTTTTAGTTGATTCTTCTATCCATATTTCATTTATGCCAATCATAGAAACAGACCAATAATTACATTCACTCTTTGACATGAGCATAATCTACCGGAAGTTGGTGGTTAACTGTTATACGATGTACACCTGTATGGTTCTTGTTTATTTCCTGTTAATAGGTCTGCGAGTCATCTCATATAACCATCGATAGAACCCAATACATGTACATATATACTGTATACAGTTATCACCAAGACGCAATCCTAATTTGTGTTAGACAGTTTGTTGGTCCCTTAAAAAATTCTGTAGAAAGAACACGTACTATTTAGACATGGCTGATGGTGATGGCTGATCTTGTTATAATTTGGCATTAACTTCAAAGATGTTCAAATTTTTCACAAAAAGAAAACTGGGAAATGTTTAGATTAATCTTCTGTCCATATTTCATTTCTGTAGCTTTGTGCCAAAAATTGAAACTGACCTCCAATGACATGAATATATATATATATATATATATATATATATATATATATATATATATATATATATATATATAGTCTGCCCGAAGTTTTCTGGACAGAAAGCATTTGATGGCTGTGGTGAAACTGAGGTCGTTTGGTAGTTATAGCAACACTAAAACCCAATCAGTTTCAAACTCAATTTTAACTACTGGTTTTGTGGCATTTATTAGTAAAATTCTGCATAATAGAACAATTCCTGTTGTGGCTCGATCAGCAATTTAGGCTATTAAGATGCTCTTACCATTAGTAGATTAAAAACCGTGGCTGTACTTCTACCTCTAATTATATATACAATGCTCGTCACTATTATTGTTATTTTTAGCTAGGTTTATTGCTCATTAATTATTGTGTCATGTTATAGGTATGCCTGGTTTGACTGCTTATGTTGGTTTCTATGATGTGTGCTCTCCGAAGAAAGGAGAAACTGTTTTTATTTCATCAGCATTTGGAGCAATTGGTCAGCTTGTTGGGCAGTTTGCAAAGTTGTTGGGCTGCTATGTAGTTGGGAGTGCTGGAAGCAAAGAAAAGGTTGGTGCGCACTTGAAATGTTTATTTTGTCTAGTTATCTTAACCGAGCTTATCAAACATAAAAAGTCTTGCAGTATATATTTATGTATATATGTATACATATAAATGTATACAAATGTATATTTATATTTATATTTTTATATATATAAACATACATATATATAAATCTGTTTATCTATTGTCCTTATCATGAAATGGTTACAAGTTTGGGTTGTGTAGGTAACCTAGACCATAGTGTAATCTAGATTGTCTAGCTTCTATGTTTTTGTAAACTGTTTTTTGCTTTGTGTAAGGTTGATCTGTTGAAGAATAAATTTGGTTTTGATGAGGCTTTTAACTATAAAGAAGAGGAAGACCTGGTTGCGGCTTTGAAAGGGTTAGTATCTATTTTTCCCTTAAGCCGTGTTTGTAAGTTTTTATTTGAGGGAAAGAAAAGGGAAGGGAAAATAATTAAAATCTCTCCGAATCCCATGTTTGTGAGTTTTCTTAGATTTTGAGGTAAAATTAATTTAATTTTTGGCTCAAAACTTCCCCCTCAAAAGTGGGAGGATTTGGAGGGGCGGGAAAAAGAAATATTTTACATTACCAAAAAGAACGTTTTAAAATAAATAATGTGACAATCTTGTGCCTAATTATTATCTCAATTTTTGAAAATACAATTTTTCTCTTTTCCCCATTGCCCCCACTCTCCACCCCCACCCCCACCCCCACCCCCACCCCCATCCCCCATCCCCATCCCCCATATATATATATACATCCCCCATCCCCCATATATATATACATGTATATATGTCATACATATATATGGGCTATATGTATATACACAGCTGTATATTACACAGTCGGGCTATGGCGTGTTTTTTTAGGCTATGGCGACGGTTCACCTGTCTCCATAGCCCATAATAATTATTCGCTATAGCCCAAAAAATCGTAGTCATAGTCGACTGTGTACTGCACAGCTGTGTACATATATTTTTCCGTATATATATACTGAATTAGAGTTAATATATATATGAACATTAAAAAAAAGGCTGAACAAAATAATTCAATAGCTAGACATTGTTAAATCATATATTTATTATATTTATATATAAGGGTAATATAAATAGTTCAGTTTAAAAATAAAATAACTATCACATCCCTTCCCTTCTTTTCTGAAACTCACAAACATGACCAAAAAAAATATTATAATCTCTTTCCATCCCTTCCCTTTCTATACTCTCTCTTTCCATCACTTCCCTCCAAACTCATAAACACACATTGTGTTTGTAACTTTTTATTTGAGGGGAAGGGAAGGGAAAATAATTAAAATCCTTCTAAATCCGTTGTTTGTTAGTTTTTTTAGGGAAGAAGGGAAATGATTTGGAGGTAAAATTGATTTAATTTTTGGCTCAAAATTTTCCCCTCAAAAGTGGGAGGATTTGGAGGGATTGGAAAATGAAATATTTTATATTATCAAAATTAACCTTGTAAAATAAATAATATGACAATTTTGTCCCTAATTATTACAACTTCCAATTTTTAAAAATACAAATTTTCTCTTTTCCCAAATACCCCCACCACCCCTTCCCTAGTGCCCCACCCCCGCCACACCACCTCCCCTAGTGCCCCCACCCAGGCATAAATAATAATTTTATTTATTATTTATAGTTAACAGTACGCAAATCATTTTGAAACAAACAATACACACATCATTTTGTTAATATAACAAAAATTCACAAATAATATGAAAGGTTTGATCATATACTCATAATGATAAATTAGAGTTAATATGTATATATATATATAAACATAAAAAAAGACTGAAAAAAATAATTCAATAGCTAAACATTTTTAAATCATACATTTATTATATTTATATATAAGGGTAATATAGTAATAGTGTAATTTAAAAATAAAATTATTTTCCCTTCCCTCTCCTTCTAAACTATTACAAGGAAAATATAATAAAAATTCTATATCTTATTTTCCTTTCTAAAACTCACAACCATAACAAGGGAAAATTATAATTCATTTTCATCTTTTCCCAGCCCTTCCTTTCTTATACTTTCCCTTCTCATTCTTCCCTCCAAACTCAGATACTTAGTGTTAAGGATCATGGTAGCTAAAACAAGGGTATTTTTTATTTTAAAAAAAATAATGACAAGGTTTGGTTTTCTTAATTTTTAAGGGGGAGGGGATTAAATAGTCCCCTAATTTAGGGTATATATATTAGCAGTAATACAAATTTATAAACAAACATCTAATTAAAATTTTAAAAGACTAAATAATCCTATCTCCTCGTTAATCCTTGCAAACAAGCAGTCTTGGCCAACGTACAAAATGAATCTAGATGCTTGTGGTTTGAGTGTCTCACTTTCCAGGCTGGTTCGTTTCCATCACCTTATTTTTTTTATTGGTGTTTTTTTCTGTCAGGTACTTTCCTGATGGCATCGACATTTACTTTGATAATGTCGGAGGAAAGACGCTTGATGCAGTGCTTGCTAACATGAGAAACCATGGACGCATTGCAGTTTGTGGGAGAATCTCACAGTACAACGTTGATAAGCCTGAAGGTGTATACAATTTGGGCAACCTTCTCTGGAAACGAATCCGCATACAAGGATTTTACGTATTCGATCACTACCACCTCTATCCCAAGTTTCTGGAGACGGTTCTGCCTTATATAAAGGAAGGGAAGGTAAAATACATAGAAGACATAACCGAAGGCCTTGAGAGCGGCCCGGCAGCTCTGGTTGGCCTTTTCTATGGCCGCAATGTCGGAAAGCAAGTGGTGGCTGTTGCTCATGAATAGGTCTGGCAATCTAGTTAGTTAACTGTTGGGTCGATCCATATTAATTGGAACGAATTGAGTTGGTTAATTGTCTGCCTTGTAATTAGAATAAAACATAGTGTGCTTGTGTAGTAGGTTTTGTTTATCATGTTTTTGTGTTAATGTAGAGTTGTTTCCTCTCTCTTTTTTTGGCTTATTAACAGTATCACCTTCTAACTACTACTATTGTTAATTTTATTTTATTTTTACAATTGAATTTCTGAACACTCTTTTTAGATCAGTTTGAAACATCTAACGTAACACATGTGGATGTACAGTTTTTCTTATTGTATTAATTAAAAAGAAATTGTTAAATCTACAACACTTTTCATTATTTTCATAACAAAAGTGTCGATGTGGATGTATAACGATAGTGAAAATTGTCGCTATAGAATTTATAACGACACTTTTGTTATGAAAATAATAATTTTTCTTGTGGATTTAATAATTTTCTATTTAAAATTGATATAATTCATATCAATCGTAATTTTTAAAATATCTTAAACTTCTTCAAAAATGTTAATATTAATCTTATATATTAAAATAGATGGAGTAAAAGATGTAATTAATAGTGTTATATACATAGTTTATGATTTTCATAATTTTATTATAAAAAATTAAAATAATTATATTAATTTTAAATTTAATATAGCTTAAATTAATTTTAAAAGTTAATATTAATCTTGTATTTTGGAACGTAAAAAATATGTAGAAAGATTAAATAAGTATAGGTATTGGGGAAAAAACATGTTTAAATATATTAATAGAATTATATAGGCTAATATAATAAAATTAATACGCGTCGGAATCTCGTTGGTCAAGCTAGGTGAAACCGTGAAAGTATGTGAAATGTTGAAATGATGTACGGCCGCCTTTAAAAAAAAAGGGAAAAAACAAAAACGAAGCATCTGACACTCTGACTAGAAGTTGATGAAACCTCTGTAATTTGATAATTTTAAAAGAATAAGTCTAGCCGGACAGGAAATTGGGACAGTAAAATTAGACCGATCTAATTTTATTTTATTTTATTTTATTTTTTATTTGTGATTTTCAAAAATGTATAGTATTTATTTCAACAGGAATTTTTATAAAATATAGTATTTTAGGTGTAATTTGGATACATATACAAATATAGGGTTATACAGACTGTATAACCCTGTATTTGTATATGTATCTAAATTACACCTAAAATACTATATTTTGTAAAAATTCCTGTTAGAATAAATACTATACATTTTTTGAGAGTCACAAATAAAAAAAAAATTTGAAAAATATGTCCAATTTTTCTGTCATTCGCCTGTCCGCGTAGCATTACTCATTCTAAAATTGCATATAACACCGTGTATATAATTTGATAATTTAAAAATTATATATGACATCGTTTGTAATCAGTGTGGTGCAATTTTGAAACTTACAGTAGAAATTCATTTAGTTTGATTTCAAAACCAATTAACATAATCAACAAGAATATTAAAAAATCAAATTCATCTTTATGTATAAAGAAAAAATCTGAATATTATCATTCCATGGGGAATGGGATAAGATAAACAATTCAAATACTAAACCATTTTATAAATAATAGGAAGATTGAATGTGAGAAGAAGAGAGAAACCAAATACACACATGACCATACCAACATAAAGAGAAAAATTATGATTCAAAATGCATACATCACACATCTCAAATTAAAAAATAATATAATATAAAAGAATCGTACGGTATGGTGCGGTGCAGTTTGACTTGAGCAGTACATGAGTTTCTCAAAATCACACTCAAACCGCATATTTGATGTTTTAACCAAGGTTTTTAGATTCGGACCGTTCATCGAATCGAAAAAAGTACTGAGTGGATGGGTCATTGGTCTAACCAGTGATTGAACCGATATTGACCCAGTAACGTCATTAATATATAAAAAATAAAAAATAATAAAATATATTATTTTTTATTATATATTATATTTAATATTTAATAAATATGTAAAATTAATCAATTTATCTATATAAAAAAAACTAAACCTGTACAAAAATTCAAACATCTTTAGATACATACTTTCCTTCTTTTATTATATTATATTCAAAAATTATATTATATTCAAAATAGAATATGCTTTAGGCATATTCTAATTTAAGTCTTTCTAGTTTCTACATATCCTTTAAACATATACTCCCCTTCTTTTATCAGTCAAAAGGGAATATGCCCCTTCGGTTATCATTCCAACATGCAACAACAATACATACACAAATAGTGAGATACACATCCATGATCCAAAGGTTGATGAGTCCGATCTAAAACGTAGCTTTTGATTTTGATTTTAATTTTGTTCTTGAACTTTGGGATTTTTCTTCTTCTATTTTTAGTTTTCTGTTTTTGTTCAGATCTTAATATTATTTTGTCATTTTTCTGTGATTATTATTTGTAAATATTGTTAAGATTTATTGGTATGAATAATGGGCTTGGAAAATGAGTAGTTTTGTGTTATTTATTAGAGTAAGCACCGGCGGAATTAGGGGGGTCATATGACCCCCCAATCTTGAAATTTAAAGCATATTAATATTAGTTAAATTTGATATTTGTTATGATATGATATTAATTTATTTGCTTTTTCATATCCTTCCACCTATAAGAAATTAACAATATTATTATAAGATAAAATAATGTTAAATAAGTTTGATAATTAATTAATTAATATTGCACTTATTTGTCTTACTGATTTAATCATACCTTTGTATCAATTTTTTGTAAATGAAAATAACTTAATTCATTTTCTTACTTTGAGTGGCTCCTCTCAGTTGTCTGCAAGGAAGATGACCAGAACAACAATATAAGGTTTTGAATATATAATATTATAATTTATCTATAAAAATAGCTAATCAGTTGACTAAAGCTTCAAAGTCTGATTAATAGTCCCATAATTCGGAGGAAATTAAAGTGTATATATATATATATATATATATATATATATATATATATATATATATATATGTATTTAAAGCAATTAGACTCACAACTCAAATGCTGACAAGAGTTGGAATAAGATGTTGTGAAATACTATAATTGGGCGAAATAAATTTGAAAGAAGCATTCCAAACGTCAATAAATAATTTTTTTTACTGATGTATTTTGACCCCCCTCTAAAAATATTTTGGTTTCGCCACTGAGAGTAAGCCATATAATGATTATTTTGGGTGCAACGGAGAAGAAGATGAAGTGCAGGGTTGAAGCCCCATTTTTTTTTAATAAAATAGGAACCGGTCCAATCCGCGAACCAGTCATCGGTTTGCTGGGTCAGGCGGTTCAACCACCTTTCGTCGGGTTTGAACGATTTTTGAACAAAAGTGGTTCATTGGTCCAAACCGGACCAGAAGACCGATCGGTTCCGATTTTTTCTGGTTCGACCGCCGGTCCGGTCCGTGTCTGAAAACCATGGTTTTAAGCATTTTAACACTACCACGTATGTCAAAATTGTTGGTGAGACTAAATTGGTACGATTTGGTCAGCTTTTGGTACAGTTTTGGGCCAATTTCGATATATTCTTTACTTAACCCTAAGCTGATTGCAAGTGATCGAAAACTAATCACCGCACTTTTAGTCAAGTAACTAAGATATAGAAATCGTTTGCGAGTGGCAGGTAAGATGTATATGATATTCTAAGATGAAATATTCAAATTGTATTTTCAAAGTCAATATGAATATTTTGGGGGATGAATTATGAATTTGATAATACGTAGTGTAACAGAAGTGTGTTTAACCCTATTAAATACTTAAGATTCGATCGGATTCTTGGACGGGTCGAGTATCCTGACTTTTGATCATATTCTGAAATTGGGGTCGACATTGTATCAAATTAAGTATTTTATGTAGTAAACTGTAAGTCTAAATTCTTTGATAGTCGAATTATAAATATGATAGTACTTGACGTAACGAAAGTATATTTAACCCATTAAACTATTATGAATAAAAAATTCAAGCCCAAACTTTGATATTATATTACGATTAAGGAGTAATTAAAATGTCTTAAATAATTGAATGATTTTTTAGTATCTTAGTGCATATTTGGTTATTGGTGACAAAAGATGTGTGATATGTCATACTAGATGTGTCCCGTGCTTTCAGCACTATATGGACCGTGAAATTTATCATAAACTTTGGATGACCCAGATAATTTATTAGGGTGAGCGGGAAATTCAAAATCAATTGTATTTTGTTAATTTGATTCATCAATCCAATTAGAATAAATCATATCTCACCACCTTCCAAATGAAATCAAAATTAAGTAAATGAAATAAATTTTTATTTCATCAAAATAGTTTATTTGTTATATGTAAGACCCCAAATTATTAATAAATGAAATTTAAATTCCCTCTATTTATTATTTTGAAATAGTAAGTGTTAAATTGATTAATGAGGTTAGTTATGGGTAAAATGCGTAAATATTTTAAATAAGCAAGTGGTTATAAAATATTCATTGTTGTCGGGGAATATTCGTTTGGTCGTGGAATATTCTTCCTGTCGGGGAATATTCGTACGACGGCGCAGTCTTTTGTGGGCCCCATAACGGAAAGCGATTGGATGAAGAAAACGACAAGTATATGTTTTTTATTAATAACGGCGTAGTTGTTACCGTTAATACTGTTGGAATACCCGGTGGTTAAAACACAGTAATACGCGTTGTTACACAGTAGCACACTGTATTGCACCAATTATTGATTCTTACGTAAGAAGGCACTACTCAATAATGGTTACAGTAATTACTGTTCAGTATTTTATTTTATTGATTCAATAATTGCTGCGTTGATATTTTATATTACTGTTGTTTCAATAATTGTCACTACACAGTATTTCCCATTATCAGATCAATAATTCATATTATTTGAATAATATTATTAGATAACATTATTGGCAATGTCTAGAAAGTTCTGTCTAAGGAGAGGTTTGGTCATCTAATTGCGCGCCAGTAAGGAGAAATCCTTATTGGAAAGCCCCCTCTTTCCTGGGAACGGCCTGGTTGTCATAAATGTGATTCTGTAATATTATTTATAAATAATTAATTATTGATTCATATGATAAGGAAATATTTATTTTTGTGGATATAAATGAGGGATATATTTTTGTGGTTAAAAATGAAGGAGTTAATGTTGAGGTTTTTATCAGTATTTTTGTCGGAATGGAGGTATTAAAAATCAGAGTTTTTGAGATATTTTGCGGGAGTTATAATTTTTAATCCGACCGTTGGATCGTGGTAATTTTTGGATATGTTATACATATATAAGTTGAGTATATGTCCACAAATTTTGAACCGTTAAAAATGAACGTATGATTTATTATGAATTTTACGAGATGACTGGTTCAGAAATTGTTGAATTTTCGGAGTTAATCATTTTGGTAGAAAATTCTAGAATTGGTGGGCCCCACTCTTGGTTGGTGAAGAAATGTGCTGAGATTTTTATTCAAATGTGGTGGGTGGGAATAGTAGCAGGTAAAGCCATCAGGTTGCAGGTTAAGTCTGCTTCGGCGTGCTAACATTTTCCTATAAATAGAGGGCTAAGTTAGAATTGAAAATCACACCAGAAACAAGTTTTCTCTCTTTCTCTCTCTAGATTATTGAGTGTATTTTGTGAGTATTTAGATACTTTGAGAGTTTCTATTCATCAGAGCAAGTGTCTTTCAGCCTTATACCGGTATTCCGACCAGAAGTACTGTCTGTACGAGGTAAGGGATGTTATTTTATTCAAAAATGATATTATTTCTTCAATATCATTATGTCGAAATATTGGTTAAATTTTTTTATCAAATTTGGAACTTTTCACGTCGGGGTTACTATTCACGAGTTACTATTCACGAGTTACTATTCACCGAAAAATAAAATTTTTTTCTTTTCGTCCAAAATATCTATTCTGGGTACTAGCTTTGATTGTATCCATGTTTTGATCATTCTTAAATTCTACTTCACTATGAATAATTATAAGGTATTTTTGGACATGAATAAATCGAAATACGAATCCTTAATATTTGTTATTTTGTTTCACTGGATTCATTTTCTTTAATATATTTTTCATCATCCTCAGTCCTAAATGATGATATTACTGAATATCTTTGGCCGTAGTGCAAAGATGAATGATTAACTGATGAATATCTTTGGCCCGTAGTACAAAGATGAACAGGTGTTGAGATGAACATGACCGACTGGTGATACAAATGAATATCTTTGGCCTGTAGTGCAAAGATGAATATTTGATTAAAGATGGTTATTGATTGTTGTTACAGGGATAAAATATTGATGATGGACTTTTAAATCTTAGAAGATAGTAGAACTCATTCTCTACTTGACTCTTCTAATGGTTTGTTGTTTCCGCTGCAGTTATTGATTTAAAACTTGTTGTCTATTGTATTCTATTAGATTTTTCCCTGTTGAAGACTAACGATAATTTGTTCTGTATTATCTTAGTCATAATGTTCTTTACTGGGCTAGTTGAGCTCACCCTTTTCCTTTTTGTTCCATTTTTCTCAGGAGGCGAGAATGTAGCGAGTACTAGTCGGGGTATGGAATGATGGTTCTAGAAGTTACTTTAGTAGTCCTCACTATTTTTGTGAAATAATGTATCAATAATTGTAATGAGGGCTTATTTGAGTGTGGATATTGTCTAAATGACAATATTTGTATTTAAACTCACAGTTCTTGTGTTGTAATAATAAAGATGTAGCTGTTTCTGTACCATATATTTTGGCGACTCAGAATGGGTGTTGTATACCTATTTTGGGGGCGTCACAGTTGGTATCAGAGCTTAGGGATATGATCTCTGGCGGAGATCGGGGAATAGAACTAGGAGGGGAGAGACGAATCCTTCGCTAGTGTGTCATACCTAAGCTTATTTATTGGTCAGTCATAATATAGGGGTATTATGTGATTTGTTAATTTATTTAATTAACCCTTGTTTTATGGCAGTATTTGAGAATGTCGACTGAGAATGTTAATAGTGGAGTAAATGAGACCGTGGAGACACCGATGCTTACCAACGAGGAGAACGTGCAACAGGCTGGCAATGTTCCTCCTGTGAACAACACCAATGAGCAGATGATGAACGATGGAATGTGTAGAAGTTTTTTACAATTCATGCAAAACCAGACAAGGGAGACTCGTGTTCAAAATACAGGAGGAAATGATAGCAATTCACGGTTTGTCACAGCCAAACAGTTCAAAGAATTGGGACCACCAGAATTTAAGGAAAAGCCGGATCCGATCATGGCGGAAACGTGGGTCAAGCAAATTACCAAGATATTCGATGTCTTGGGATGCACGGAGGAACAGAAGGTTCCATTCGCTGCCTTTATGTTCCGTGGCGAGGCAGATTACTGGTGGGAGTCTGTGAAGCGTACCCATCCAACCGCACTCAGCATGTCTTGGGAGACATTTCAAAAACTGTTCAATGACAAGTACTTTCCTGAAAGTATTCGTCATATGAAGGAGGTAGAGTTTATTAGACTAGAGCAGAATAATATGACGGTATCTCAGTACGAGGCAAAGTTTGCAGAGTTGTCCAGGTTTGCACCTCATTTGGTGGAGAATGAGGAACGTATGACGAGGATGTTTCTGAGAGGTTTGAAACCCGGCATACGTCAATATCTCATTTCTCATAAATTTTCTCTCTATTCAGATGTTGTCAACAGGGCTCAATTATTAGAGCGAGATAACGAGTACGGTCAACTGAGGGATCACAACCAGGATCATATCGGTGACAGCAGTCATCAGAGCAATGATAACCAGCGGAGAAAGAAAAATACAGACAAGAACGGCAACCACTCTGGTGGTAATCGTGGCTATGAAAATAGAAGAAGCGAGTCGGGAGGAGATTTTAAAAAGAGGAGATTCAACAATGACAATACGAAGACGTCAGCACCAACAGCAATTGGTTCCAAGGGAGGAGAACGACCACCGGTTATATGCTATAAGTGCGGAAAAGAAGGACATATCAGCCCAAACTGCCCACAACAGTTTAAGGTATGTTATAATTGTGGAAAGGAAGGACATATCGCTCGAGATTGCACTGTAGCAAAACCAAGTCCAGCGGGGATGGTGACTCAAAAAGCTGTCCCAGAAAAGATAAAGTCAACGGTTTCTGGAAGAGCGTTTGTCGTGACTGGTCAACATGCGAGGAACCCAAACGAGGTGATCACGGGTAAGCTAATCATAAATTCATGCGAAGTTTATACCTTATTAGATACCGGTTCTACCCATTCTTTTATCTCTCCTGCTTGTGCTCAACGTTTAAACTTGACTCCGGAGAAGTTAGACTTTGATTTATCTGTGGAGACTCCGTTAGGAGAAACTTTCATCACATCCACTGTTTATAAATCTTGTGTGATCCAAGTTGGTACCATCACCTTACCTGTTGACCTTATCTCTTTAAAGATACTTGCTTTTGATGTGATTTTAGGGATTGATTGGCTAACTACTCATCATGCCAAAATTGATTGTTTTCGTAAGGTTGTTAGTTTTCATATTCCTAACCAACCTGTTGTACGAATTCAAACAACTAAGCCATTAAAATCAATCACTGTTATATCAAGCCATAAAGCCATTCGTTTATTAAAAAACGGATGTCAAGCTTTCTTAGCCCATGTTATGGATTTGAATAAAGACACGTCAAATTTGAATAATATTCCTGTTGTTATTGACTTTCCTGACGTATTTCCTGAAGAACTTCCCGGTCTACCCCCGGAACGAGAAATTGAATTCTTTATTGATCTTGAACCTGGTACAAAGCCCATTTCTAAAACCCCATATCGAATGGCTCCTATTGAACTTCAGGAGTTAAAGGTCCAACTACAAGAGTTGTTGGACATCGGTTTCATTCGTCCTAGTACATCTCCTTGGGGTGCTCCTGTTTTATTTGTAAAGAAGAAAGACGGGAGTATGCGACTTTGTATTGATTACCGGGAATTAAACCATGTCACTATTAAGAATAGGTATCCGCTACCTCGTATTGATGACCTGTTTGACCAGTTACAAGGAGCACAGTTCTTTTCAAAGATCGATCTTCGTTCTGGATATCATCAGCTGAAGGTTAAAACTGAGGATATTCCAAAGACTACCTTCAGAACTCGGTACGGGCATTATGAGTTCCTAGTTATGTCTTTTGGATTGACTAATGCTCCTGCGGCTTTCATGGATATGATGAACCGAGTATTTAAGGATTATTTGGATCAGTTCGTTGTTGTATTTATTGATGACATCCTCATATATTCCAAAAGCCGTGAAGATCATGAGCATCATTTGAAGCTGGTACTCCAAAGGCTGCGTGAAAATAAGTTATATGCCAAGTTGAAGAAATGCGAGTTCTGGCTTGAGGAAGTAGCTTTCCTAGGGCACGTGGTGTCAAAACATGGAGTATCTGTTGACCCGGCGAAGATTGAAGCAATACAAAGTTGGGAGCAACCAAAGACGGTGACCGAAGTACGTAGCTTTCTAGGCTTAGCTGGTTATTATCGAAGATTCGTGGAAGGGTTTTCTCGAATCGCTACCCCGTTAACTCAGCTGACTCGGAAAGATATCAAATTCGTATGGAGCGAGGAATGCGAGAAGAGTTTTCAAGAGCTTAAGAGGAGACTCATTTCGGCACCTGTTCTGACAATACCATCTGGTTCGGATGGATTTGTTATCTACAGTGATGCTTCAGGCAAAGGGTTAGGATGTGTTCTCATGCAACATGGGAAAGTCATAGCCTATGCCTCGCGACAACTCAAAGAATATGAGAGGAATTATCCTACTCATGATTTGGAGTTGGCAGCAGTAGTTTTCGCGTTGAAGATCTGGAGACACTACCTGTATGGGGAGAAAGTGGAGATCTATACAGATCATAAAAGCCTTAAATATTTCTTCACCCAAAAGGAACTCAACATGCGGCAGTGACGTTGGCTCGAGCTGTTGAAAGATTACGATCATACCATCCAATATCATCCTGGAAAAGCAAACGTAGTAGCTGACGCATTGAGTAGAAGATCATATGCGGGTACGAGTGCAATGTTGTTAACACAAAGGCCCATTTTGTATGACTTGCAAAGGATGGAGATAGAGATGAAGGCTCCAAGTACCCACATGATGATATCAAATATACGAGTAGAACCGACTTTAATCGATAAAGTTAAAGCTGCTCAAGCTACGGACATAGAGCTGATGCGTATGAAGAAGAAAGTGCAAGAAGGTTCTATTCCAGAAGCAAGAATCGATGAAGAAGGAATACTTCGAGTTCACTCTAGACTCTGTGTTCCTAACAATTCTGATTTGAAGTACAAGATCATGATGGAAGCACACAATACACCATTTGCAATCCATCCTGGAAGTACCAAAATGTATCGTGATCTACGACATACATTTTGGTGGAATAATATGAAGAGAGAGATTGCAAAGTTTATCTCGAGGTGTTTAACTTGTCAACGTGTAAAGGCGGAACATCAAGTACCAAAGGGTCCATTGCAACCACTTGAGATTCCGAAATGGAAGTGGGAACACATTACTATGGATTTCGTTACGGGTCTTCCCACGGTTTCTCATGGCATAAATGCTATTTGGGTTATTGTTGATAGATTAACCAAGTCTGCTCATTTCTTGCCGATACGGGAGACTTATTCTGTGACGCCCCCAGAATAGGTATACAACACCCATTCTGAGTCGCCAAATACATGGTACAGAAAGCAAACTACAACTTCAATAAGTCGTGCAAAATACGACAACACATACTGTGAGTTTAAATACAAATATTGTCTTCTAGACAATATCCACACTCAAATAAATCCTCATTACAATTATTCAAACACTATTTTACAGAAATAGTGAGGACTGCTAATACATCTTTCTAGAACCATCACTCCATACCCCGACTAGATCCTGCTATGTTCTCACCTCCTGAGAAGAAAAATGGAACAAAAAGGAAAAGGGTGAGCTCAACTAGCCCAGTAAAGAATATTATGACTAAGATAATATACAACAAATTATCGTTAGTCTTCAACAGGGAAAAATCTGATAGAATATAATCGACAACAAGTTTTAGATCAACAACTGCAGCGGAAACAACAAACCATTAGAAGAGTCAAGTAGAGAAAGAATTCTACTATCTTCTAAGATTTAAAAGTCCATCATCAATATTTTATCCCTGTAACATCAATTAATAATTATCTTTAACCAAATATTCATCTTTGCACTACAGGCCAAAGATATTCATTTGTATCATCAGTCGGTCATGTTCATCTCAACACCTGTTCATCTTTGCACTACAGGCCAAAGATATTCATCAAGTAATTATACATCTTTGCACTACAGACCAAAGATATTCATTTGTATCATCATTTAGGACTGAAGATGATGAAAAATATCTTAAAGAGAACGAATCCAATGAGACAGAAGGACAAATAGTAGGGATTCGTATAACAGTTTATCCAAGATCAATAATACTTCATAATAATCAATTGTGAAGCAGAATTCAAAAATAAAGATCAAAACATGGATACAATCAAAGATAGTAACCATAATAGACATCTTGGACAAAAAGGGAAAATTTTATTTTTCGGTGAATAGTGCCGTATTCGTGAATAGTGCCGTATACGTGAATAGTGCCGTATACGTGAATAGTAACCCCGACACAAAAAGTTCCAAATTTGATAAAAACTCATATCAATATTTCAGCATAATGATATTGAAGAAAATAATATCATTAAGAAGAAAATAATATCCCTTACCTCAAAATATCAGTACTTCTGGTCGGAATACCGGTATAAGGCTGAAAGAAACTTGCTCTGATGAATAGAAACTCTCAAAGTATCTAAATACTCACAAAATACACTCAATAATCTAGAGAGAGAAAGAGAGAAAACTTGTTTCTGGTGTAATTTTCAATTCTAACTTAGCCCTCTATTTATAGGAAAATTTTGGTAGGTTTGACCTGCAACCTGATGGCTTTACCTGCTACTATTCCCACCTACCACATTTGAAATATAATTCAGCACATTTCTTCACCAACCACAAGTGGGGCCCACCAATTCTAGAATTTTCCATCAAAATGATAAACTCCGAAAATTCAACAATTTCTGAACCAGTCATCTTGTAAAATTCATAATAAATCATACGTTCATTTTTAACGGTTCAAAATTTGTGGACATATACTCAACTTATATATGTATAACATATCCAAAAATTACCACGATCCAACGGTCGGATTAAAAATTATAACCCCCGCAAAATATCTCAAAAATCCTGATTTTTAATACCTCCATTCCGACAAAAATATGGATAAAAACCTCAACATTAACTCCTTCATTTTTAACCACAAAAATATATCCCTCATTTATATCCACATAAAATAAATATTTCCTTATCATATGAATCAATAATTAATTATTCACAAATAATATTACAGAATCACATTTATGACAACCAGGCCGTTCCCAGGAAAGAGGGGGCTTTCCAATAAGGATTTCTCCTTACTGGCGCGCAATTAGATGACCAAACCTCTCCTTAGACAGAACTTTCTAGACATTGCCAATAATGTTATCTAATAATATTATTCAAATAATATGAATTATTGATCTGATAAATGAAAATACTGTGCAGCAACAATTATTGAAACAACAATAATATAAAATATCAACGCAGCAATTATTGAATCAATAAAATAAAATATTGAATAATAACTACTGTAACAATTATTGAGTAGTGCCTTCTTACGTAAGAATCAATAATTGGTGCAATACCGTGTGCTACTGTATTTTAACCACCGGGTATTCCAACAGTATTAACGGTAACAACTACGCCGTTATTTATAAACAACTTATACTTGTCGTTTTCTTCATCCAATCGCTTTCCGTTATGGGGCCCACACAAGGCTGCGTCGTCGTACGAATATTCCCCGACAGCAAGAATATTCCACGACCAACCGAATATTCACCGACCAAAAATAAATATTTTATAACCACTTGCTTATTTTGCAAAATTTGCACATTTCACCCATAACCAAAGTATTATATCAAATTAACCCCTTATTATTCACAATAATATTTAGAGAAAATTTGATTTTATTCATTAATAAGTTGGGGTCTTACAACCTCCCCTCCTTATGAAATTTCGTCCTCGAAATTGACGTACGTACCTGATGTTTCAAAAAGGTGAGGATACCTCGCTTTCATTTCTGATTCCAACTCCCAGGTCATTTCTTCAATAGCATGGTTTCTCCACAAAACCTTAACTTGTGGTATAACCTTCGTGCGTAGGACATGCTCTTTCCTATCCAAGATCTTAACAGGTACCTCCTCGTACGTTAAATCTTCAGCTATCTCGTCTGGTTCTAACTCAATAATGTGGTTCGGGTCTTTAACATATTTACGAAGCATAGATATGTGAAAAACATTATGAACACGAGACATGCTTGGAGGTAATGCGAGTCTATATGCCACATTTCCTATTCGCTCAAGAATCTCAAATGGACCAACAAATCTTGGATTGAGCTTTCCTCTCTTCCCAAATCTTGTAACTCCCTTCCATGGTGCAACACGTAACAATACATGATCCCCAATATTAAATTCCACGTCCTTCCGATGAAGATCCGCATAACTCTTTTGTCGATCCTGTGCCGTTTGTATACGTTGTCGAATCGTTTGGATCTTCTCTGTAGTAATGCGTACCAATTCTGGTCCCAACAATGTTGCTTCACCCACCTCGTCCCAGCATACTGGAGAACGACATTTTCTTCCATACAACGCCTCAAATGGAGCCATACCTATGCTCGCCTGATAACTGTTGTTGTAGGAGAATTCCACCAATGGTAGGTACTTATCCCAACTCCCTTTGAGATCTAAGACACAAAGTCTTAATAGATCTTCAAGAGTTTGAATAGTCCTCTCTGATTGTCCGTCCGTTTGAGGATGGTATGCTGAACTGAATCGTAAATCCGTGCCCATAGCTTTCTGCAAGCTAACCCAAAATCGTGAAGTGAATCTTGGGTCACGATCCGAAACTATGGATACTGGCATGCCATGCAATCTCACAATCTCGTTCACGTACATACTAGCAAGACGTTCAAGGGAATAAGTCTCACGTATCGGCAAGAAATGAGCGGACTTGGTTAATCTATCAACAATAACCCAAATCGCATCTATGCCTTGAGAAACCTTGGGAAGACCTGTAACAAAATCCATAGTAATGTGTTCCCACTTCCATTTCGGAATCTCAAGTGGTTGCAATGGACCCTTTGGTACTTGATGCTCCGCTTTTACACGTTGACAAGTTAAACATCTCGAGATAAACTCCGCGATCTCTCTTTTCATATTGCTCCACCAAAATGTATGTCGAAGATCGTGATACATTTTGGTACTCCCAGGATGGATTGCAAACGGTGTGTTGTGTGCCTCCATCATTATTCTATGCTTCAAGTCAAAATCGTTAGGAACACAAAGTCTGGAGTTGACTCGAAGTATTCCTTCTTCATCGATTCTTGCTTCTGGAATAGCACCTTCTTGCACTTTCTTCTTCATACGCATCAGCTCTATATCCGTAGCTTGAGCAGCTTTAACTTTATCGATTAAAGTCGGTTCTACTCGTATATTTGATATCATCATGTGGGTACTTGGAGCCTTCATCTCTATCTCCATCCTTTGCAAGTCATACAAAATGGGCCTTTGTGTTAAAAACATTGCACTCGTACCCGCATATGATCTTCTACTCAATGCGTCAGCTACTACGTTTGCTTTTCCAGGATGGTATTGGATGGTATGATCGTAATCTTTCAACAGCTCAAGCCAACGTCGTTGCCGCATGTTGAGTTCCTTTTGGGTGAAGAAATATTTGAGGCTTTTATGATCTGTATAGATCTCCACTTTCTCCCCATACAGGTAGTGTCTCCAGATCTTCAACGCAAAAACGACTGCTGCCAACTCCAAATCATGAGTAGGATAATTCCTCTCATATTCTTTGAGTTGTCGTGAGGCATAGGCTATGACTTTCCCATGTTGCATGAGAACACATCCTAACCCTTTGCCTGAAGCATCGCTGTAGATAACAAATCCATCCGAACCAGATGGTATTGTCAAAACAGGTGCCGAAATGAGTCTCCTCTTGAGTTCTTGGAAACTCTTCTCGCATTCCTCACTCCATACGAATTTTGTATCTTTCCGAGTCAGCTGAGTTAACGGAGTAGCGATTCGAGAAAATCCTTCCACAAATCTCCGATAATAACCAGCTAAGCCCAGAAAGCTACGTACTTCGGTTACCGACTTCGGTTGCTCCCAACTTTGTATGGCTTCAATCTTCGCCGGGTCGACAGATACTCCATGTTTTGACACCACGTGCCCAAGGAATGCTACTTCCTCAAGCCAGAACTCGCATTTCTTCAGTTTGGCATATAGCTTGTTTTCACGAAGCCTTTGCAGTACCAGCTTCAAATGGCGCTCATGATCTTCACGGCTTTTGGAATAGATGAGGATGTCATCAATAAAGACAACAACGAACTGATCCAAATATTCTTTGAATACACGGTTCATCATATCCATGAAGGCAGCAGGAGCATTAGTCAATCCAAAAGACATTACTAAGAATTCATAATGCCCGTACCGAGTTCTGAAGGCAGTCTTTGGAATATCCTCAGTTTTAATCTTCAGCTGATGATATCCAGAACGAAGATCGATCTTTGAAAAGAATTGTGCTCCTTGCAACTGGTCAAACAGGTCATCAATGCGAGGTAGCGGATACCTATTCTTGATGGTGACATGGTTCAATTCTCGATAGTCAATACAAAGTCGCATACTCCCGTCTTTCTTCTTTACGAATAAAACAGGAGCACCCCAAGGAGACGTACTAGGACGAATAAAACCGATGTCCAACAACTCCTGTAGTTGGACTTTTAACTCCTGAAGTTCAATAGGAGCCATTCGATATGGGGTTTTAGAAATGGGCTTTGTACCGGGTTCAAGGTCAATAAAGAATTCAATTTCTCGTTCCGGGGGTAGACCGGGAAGTTCTTCAGGAAATACATCGGAAAATTCTCTAACAATAGAAATATTATTCAAATCTGACTTGTCTTTGTTCAAATCCATAACATGGGCTAAGAAAGCTTGACATCCGTTTTTCAATAAACGAATAGCTTTGTGGCTTGATATGACAGTGACTGATTTTAGTGGTTTAGTAGTTTGAATTCGTATGACAGGTTGGTTAGGAATATGAAAACTAACAACCTTACGAAAACAATCAATTTTAGCATGATGAGTGGTTAACCAATCAATTCCTAAAATCACATCAAAAGCAAGTATCTTTAAAGAGATAAGATCAACAGGTAATGTGATAGTGCCAACTTGGATCATGCAAGATTTATAAACTGTAGATGTAACGAAGGTTTCACCCAACGGAGTTTCAACAGATAAGTTAAAGTCCAATTTCTCCGGAGTCAAGTTTAAACGTTGAGCACAAGCAGGAGAGATAAAAGAATGGGTAGAACCGGTATCTAGTAAAGTATAAACTTCGCAAGAATTCAAGATTAGCTTACCCGTGATCACCTCGTTCGGGTTTCTCGCGTTTTGGCCAGTAACGACAAACGCTCTTCCAGGAACCGCTGATTTCGACTTATCCGGGACAGCCTTGGAGTCACCACTCCCGCTGAACTTGGTTTCGCTATAGAACACTCTCGAGCTATATGACCTTCCTTCCACAGTTATAACACACCTTGGATTGTTGTGGACAGTTTGGGCTGATATGTCCCTCTTTCCCACATTTGTAACATCGAACTGGTGGTCGTTCTCCTCCCCTAAAATTTGTTGTTGGTGCTGGTGCTGGTGCTGATGTCTTCCCGTCATTGTTGAATCTCTCTTTCTGAAATTTCCACTTGACTCACCTCTCCTATTATCACGGCCACGATGACCACCAGAGTGGTTACCGCTTTTGTTCGTATTTTTCCCTCCTCGTTGGTTTTCATCGCTCGATGACTGCTGCCACCGGTATGACCCTGGTTGTGGTCCCTCGGTTGAGTATACTCATTATCTCGCTCTAATAATTGGCCCTGTTGACAACATCTGAATATAGAGAAAATTTATGAGAGATAAGATATTGACGAATCTCGGGTTTTAACCTCTCAGAAACATCCTTGTCATTCGTTCCTCATTTTCGACCAAATGAGGTGCAAACCTGGATAACTCTGCAAACTTCGCCTCGTACTGGGACACCGTCATGTTGTTTTGTTCCAGTCTAATAAACTCAACCTCCTTCATATGACGAATACTTTCAGGAAAGTACTTGTCATTGAACAGTTTTTGAAATGTTTCCCAGGACATGTTGAGTGCGTCAGGCTGGGTACGCTTCACAGACTCCCACCAGTAGTCTGCCTCACCGCGGAACATAAATGTGGCGAATGGAACCTTCTGTTCCTCCGTGCATCCCAAGACATCAAATATCTTGGTAATTTGCTTGACCCACGTTTCCGCCATGATCGGATCCGGCTTTCCCTTAAATTCTGGTGGTCCCAATTCTTTGAACTGCTTAGCTGTGACAAACCGCGCGTTGTTATCATTTCCACCCGTATTCTGCACACGAGTCTCCCTCGTCTGATTTTGCATGAACTGCAAAAAGCTCCTAAACATTCCATCATTCATCGTTTGCTCGGTAACGTTGTTTACAGGAGGAATATTGCCTTCCTGTTGCACGTTCCCCTGGGTAGTGATCAAAGGTGTCTCCACGGTCTGATTTACTCCATTATTAACGTTCTCAGCTGCCATTCTTAAATACTGCCATAAAACAAGGGTTAATAGTCATGTCATATATTATCCCTATACTCTGACCGACCAAATAAACACCAAATAAACTTAGTCAGGTCATACTAGCGAAGGAATTCCCCGTCTCTCCCCTCCTAGTTCTTGTCTCACATCTCAGCCAGGGATCATATCCCTAAGCTCTGATACCAACTGTGACGCCCCCAGAATAGGTATACAACACCCATTCTGAGTCGCCAAATACATGGTACAGAAAGCAAACTACAACTTCAATAAGTCGTGCAAAATACGACAACACATACTGTGAGTTTAAATACAAATATTGTCTTCTAGACAATATCCACACTCAAATAAATCCTCATTACAATTATTCAAACACTATTTTACAGAAATAGTGAGGACTGCTAATACATCTTTCTAGAACCATCACTCCATACCCCGACTAGATCCTGCTATGTTCTCACCTCCTGAGAAGAAAAATGGAACAAAAAGGAAAAGGGTGAGCTCAACTAGCCCAGTAAAGAATATTATGACTAAGATAATATACAACAAATTATCGTTAGTCTTCAACAGGGAAAAATCTGATAGAATATAATCGACAACAAGTTTTAGATCAACAACTGCAGCGGAAACAACAAACCATTAGAAGAGTCAAGTAGAGAAAGAATTCTACTATCTTCTAAGATTTAAAAGTCCATCATCAATATTTTATCCCTGTAACATCAATTAATAATCATCTTTAACCAAATATTCATCTTTGCACTACAGGCCAAAGATATTCATTTGTATCATCAGTCGGTCATGTTCATCTCAACACCTGTTCATCTTTGCACTACAGGCCAAAGATATTCATCAAGTAATTATACATCTTTGCACTACAGGCCAAAGATATTCATTAATATCATCATTTAGGACTGAGGATGATGAAAAATATCTTAAAGAGAACGAATCCAATGAGACAGAAGGACAAATAGTAGGGATTCGTATAACAGTTTATCCAAGATCAATAATACTTCATAATAATCAATTGTGAAGCAGAATTCAAAAATAAAGATCAAAACATGGATACAATCAAAGATAGTAACCATAATAGACATCTTGGACAAAAAGGGAAAATTTTATTTTTCGGTGAATAGTGCCGTATTCGTGAATAGTGCCGTATACGTGAATAGTGCCGTATACGTGAATAGTAACCCCCGACACAAAAAGTTCCAAATTTGATAAAAACTCATATCAATATTTCAGCATAATGATATTGAAGAAAATAATATCATTAAGAAGAAAATAATATCCCTTACCTCAAAATATCAGTACTTCTGGTCGGAATACCGGTATAAGGCTGAAAGAAACTTGCTCTGATGAATAGAAACTCTCAAAGTATCTAAATACTCACAAAATACACTCAATAATCTAGAGAGAGAAAGAGAGAAAACTTGTTTCTGGTGTGATTTTCAATTCTAACTTAGCCCTCTATTTATAGGAAAATTTTGGTAGGTTTGACCTGCAACCTGATGGCTTTACCTGCTACTATTCCCACCCACCACATTTGAAATATAATTCAGCACATTTCTTCACCAACCACAAGTGGGGCCCACCAATTCTAGAATTTTCCATCAAAATGATAAACTCCGAAAATTCAACAATTTCTGAACCAGTCATCTTGTAAAATTCATAATAAATCATACGTTCATTTTTAACGGTTCAAAATTTGTGGACATATACTCAACTTATATATGTATAACATATCCAAAAATTACCACGATCCAACGGTCGGATTAAAAATTATAACCCCCGCAAAATATCTCAAAAACCCTGATTTTTAATACCTCCATTCCGACAAAAATACTGATAAAAACCTCAACATTAACTCCTTCATTTTTAACCACAAAAATATATCCCTCATTTATATCCACATAAAATAAATATTTCCTTATCATATGAATCAATAATTAATTATTCACAAATAATATTACAGAATCACATTTATGACAACCAGGCCGTTCCCAGGAAAGAGGGGGCTTTCCAATAAGGATTTCTCCTTACTGGCGCGCAATTAGATGACCAAACCTCTCCTTAGACAGAACTTTCTAGACATTGCCAATAATGTTATCTAATAATATTATTCAAATAATATGAATTATTGATCTGATAAATGAAAATACTGTGCAGCAACAATTATTGAAACAACAATAATATAAAATATCAACGCAGCAATTATTGAATCAATAAAATAAAATATTGAATAATAACTACTGTAACAATTATTGAGTAGTGCCTTCTTACGTAAGAATCAATAATTGGTGCAATACCGTGTGCTACTGTATTTTAACCACCGGGTATTCCAACAGTATTAACGGTAACAACTACGCCGTTATTTATAAACAACTTATACTTGTCGTTTTCTTCATCCAATCGCTTTCCGTTATGGGGCCCACACAAGGCTGCGTCGTCGTACGAATATTCCCCGACAGCAAGAATATTCCACGACCAACCGAATATTCACCGACCAAAAATAAATATTTTATAACCACTTGCTTATTTTGCAAAATTTGCACATTTCACCCATAACCAAAGTATTATATCAAATTAACCCCTTATTATTCACAATAATATTTAGAGAAAATTTGATTTTATTCATTAATAAGTTGGGGTCTTACAACCTCCCCTCCTTATGAAATTTCGTCCTCGAAATTGACGTACGTACCTGATGTTTCAAAAAGGTGAGGATACCTCGCTTTCATTTCTGATTCCAACTCCCAGGTAATTTCTTCAATAGCATGGTTTCTCCACAAAACCTTAACTTGTGGTATAACCTTCGTGCGTAGGACATGCTCTTTCCTATCCAAGATCTTAACAGGTACCTCCTCGTACGTTAAATCTTCAGCTATCTCGTCTGGTTCTAACTCAATAATGTGGTTCGGGTCTTTAACATATTTACGAAGCATAGATATGTGAAAAACATTATGAACACGAGACATGCTTGGAGGTAATGCGAGTCTATATGCCACATTTCCTATTCGCTCAAGAATCTCAAATGGACCAACAAATCTTGGATTGAGCTTTCCTCTCTTCCAAATCTTGTAACTCCCTTCCATGGTGCAACACGTAACAATACATGATCCCCAATATTAAATTCCACGTCCTTCCGATGAAGATCCGCATAACTCTTTTGTCGATCCTGTGCCGTTTGTATACGTTGTCGAATCGTTTGGATCTTCTCTGTAGTAATGCGTACCAATTCTGGTCCCAACAATGTTGCTTCACCCACCTCGTCCCAGCATACTGGAGAACGACATTTTCTTCCATACAACGCCTCAAATGGAGCCATACCTATGCTCGCCTGATAACTGTTGTTGTAGGAGAATTCCACCAATGGTAGGTACTTATCCCAACTCCCTTTGAGATCTAAGACACAAAGTCTTAATAGATCTTCAAGAGTTTGAATAGTCCTCTCTGATTGTCCGTCCGTTTGAGGATGGTATGCTGAACTGAATCGTAAATCCGTGCCCATAGCTTTCTGCAAGCTAACCCAAAATCGTGAAGTGAATCTTGGGTCACGATCCGAAACTATGGATACTGGCATGCCATGCAATCTCACAATCTCGTTCACGTACATACTAGCAAGACGTTCAAGGAATAAGTCTCACGTATCGGCAAGAAATGAGCGGACTTGGTTAATCTATCAACAATAACCCAAATCGCATCTATGCCTTGAGAAACCTTGGGAAGACCTGTAACAAAATCCATAGTAATGTGTTCCCACTTCCATTTCGGAATCTCAAGTGGTTGCAATGGACCCTTTGGTACTTGATGCTCCGCTTTTACACGTTGACAAGTTAAACATCTCGAGATAAACTCCGCGATCTCTCTTTTCATATTGCTCCACCAAAATGTATGTCGAAGATCGTGATACATTTTGGTACTCCCAGGATGGATTGCAAACGGTGTGTTGTGTGCCTCCATCATTATTCTATGCTTCAAGTCAAAATCGTTAGGAACACAAAGTCTGGAGTTGACTCGAAGTATTCCTTCTTCATCGATTCTTGCTTCTGGAATAGCACCTTCTTGCACTTTCTTCTTCATACGCATCAGCTCTATATCCGTAGCTTGAGCAGCTTTAACTTTATCGATTAAAGTCGGTTCTACTCGTATATTTGATATCATCATGTGGGTACTTGGAGCCTTCATCTATCTCCATCCTTTGCAAGTCATACAAAATGGGCCTTTGTGTTAAAAACATTGCACTCGTACCCGCATATGATCTTCTACTCAATGCGTCAGCTACTACGTTTGCTTTTCCAGGATGGTATTGGATGGTATGATCGTAATCTTTCAACAGCTCAAGCCAACGTCGTTGCCGCATGTTGAGTTCCTTTTGGGTGAAGAAATATTTGAGGCTTTTATGATCTGTATAGATCTCCACTTTCTCCCCATACAGGTAGTGTCTCCAGATCTTCAACGCAAAAACGACTGCTATCAACTCCAAATCATGAGTAGGATAATTCCTCTCATATTCTTTGAGTTGTCGTGAGGCATAGGCTATGACTTTCCCATGTTGCATGAGAACACATCCTAACCCTTTGCCTGAAGCATCGCTGTAGATAACAAATCCATCCGAACCAGATGGTATTGTCAAAACAGGTGCCGAAATGAGTCTCCTCTTGAGTTCTTGGAAACTCTTCTCGCATTCCTCACTCCATACGAATTTTGTATCTTCCGAGTCAGCTGAGTTAACGGAGTAGCGATTCGAGAAAATCCTTCCACAAATCTCCGATAATAACCAGCTAAGCCCAGAAAGCTACGTACTTCGGTTACCGACTTCGGTTGCTCCACTTTGTATGGCTTCAATCTTCGCCGGGTCGACAGATACTCCATGTTTTGACACCACGTGCCCAAGGATGCTACTTCCTCAAGCCAGAACTCGCATTTCTTCAGTTTGGCATATAGCTTGTTTTCACGAAGCTTTGCAGTACCAGCTTCAAATGGCGCTCATGATCTTCACGGCTTTTGGAATAGATGAGGATGTCATCAATAAAGACAACAACGAACTGATCCAAATATTCTTTGAATACACGGTTCATCATATCCATGAAGGCAGCAGGAGCATTAGTCAATCCAAAAGACATTACTAAGAATTCATAATGCCCGTACCGAGTTCTGAAGGCAGTCTTTGGAATATCCTCAGTTTTAATCTTCAGCTGATGATATCCAGAACGAAGATCGATCTTTGAAAAGAATTGTGCTCCTTGCAACTGGTCAAACAGGTCATCAATGCGAGGTAGCGGATACCTATTCTTGATGGTGACATGGTTCAATTCTCGATAGTCAATACAAAGTCGCATACTCCCGTCTTTCTTCTTTACGAATAAAACAGGAGCACCCCAAGGAGACGTACTAGACGAATAAAACCGATGTCCAACAACTCCTGTAGTTGGACTTTTAACTCCTGAAGTTCAATAGGAGCCATTCGATATGGGGTTTTAGAAATGGGCTTTGTACCGGGTTCAAGGTCAATAAAGAATTCAATTTCTCGTTCCGGGGGTTAGACCGGGAAGTTCTTCAGGAAATACATCGGAAAAATTCTCTAACAATAGAAATATTATATTCAAATCTGACTTGTCTTTGTTCAAATCCATTACATGGGCTAAGAAAGCTTGACATCGTTTTTCAATAAACGAATAGCTTTGTGGCTTGATTGACAGTGACTGATTTTAGTGGTTTAGTAGTTTGAATTCGTATGACAGGTTGGTTAGGAATATGAAAACTAACAACCTTACGAAAACAATCAATTTTAGCATGATGAGTGGTTAACCAATCAATTCCTAAAATCACATCAAAAGCAAGTATCTTTAAAGAGATAAGATCAACAGGTAATGTGATAGTGCCAACTTGGATCATGCAAGATTTATAAACTGTAGATGTAACGAAGGTTTCACCCAACGGAGTTTCAACAGATAAGTTAAAGTCCAATTTCTCGGAGTCAAGTTTAAACGTTGAGCACAAGCAGGAGAGATAAAAGAATGGTAGTAGAACCGGTATCTAGTAAAGTATAAACTTCGCAAGAATTCAAGATTAGCTTACCCGTGATCACCTCGTTCGGGTTTCTCGCGTTTTGGCAGTAA